>CM040189.1:113074236-113094236 GCA_022606455.1 Callitettix versicolor
CACACACACACACACACACATTTACAAATGTTACACTTACAACATAACACATATGACTTCAACACTTTACACTTACGCTTATATTAAGGGAGGCGATAATAGCCTCAATGTGCTTTTCGCCTTAAATTAAAAAAATATATATAACAGATAAAAACGTAAATTTTTTGACTGAATAGTAAACGTTGTTTAACATTTATGTGGTTACTGTTTGTTACACTCAAATAGCAATTGTGTTACTTTTCTTAAACGTTTTACACACATAGTTTTAACCAATAATTTTGTTTGCATGTAGTGGACTCAATGGACTGCTTGTTCCCTTTCTTATTCCTGTTATATCAATAAACTAGATAGCACATACAATGAAGTACAGGTAGCTTGAAATTTTTTTTATATTCTTCTTCTTTTCTGCTAGGATTATTGCCACTATGCTCAGTATAATAGTCTGTCTTCCCTAGCTTCGTCAATTCTACTTTTGTTGACGCGTTTCGGAGAACCTCCGTCTTCAAAAACTGTATCTATACTGGTCACCAATATTATGGCCCGTCCTATTTATAATTTTCTAGTTCCACCTCGTACCCCACCTCTATTCAATACGTGTATATTAAACCTGGCGTGCTCGCTTCTGATTAGCTCTTCAAAATCATACGTTTTCACGCGCTTCTGAATGGCTCCTTTCAGACTTTCTCTTCAACGGTCGTCCCTCCTGTTAATCTTTGAAAATTTTTAGATTTTTAAACGTAATATCTATTTGCGACGATATCTGTTCATTTATTATGTTTTCTCCGAGTATAGATATATAGAGTATAGATATAGTTTTTGAAGATGGAGGTTTTCCGAAACGCGTCAACGAAAGTAGAATTGTTGAAGCTAGGGAAGACATATTATTATGCTGAACATAGTACAGTTAGCTTATTTGCCACCACAAGCAGCACAAGGGCAACCGGAAATCATGTTTTAACGTGTATAATGTTTTAGAGCTGGTTGCGATGTTCGATTTTGCGCTTCGCGTGGTGTGAGTGCAGAACATTATATTGGCAGTTACAGTAAAAGATCAGTTGTTTTATATTAATTCTTAACAATCAGCTGATTTCATTGAACAGCTGGTAGACTACCTTACTGTTTATTGTAACAGGCAGTATGTCAGCAGTTTCGTAATTTTTCTGCCGCCTTGTCAATAGTGTTTATTCTTTAGCTGAAAACTTTCTACATTAAATAAAACTAGTGGAAGGGATAATACATCAACAGGCACTGCGATCAGCTGACCTATTGTGCAACTAAGCCACTTGAGTATTCTAGTAGTTAAAGCAGATTTAGTTCTTAGTAGTCCACTGACCAGCTCATTCTGCTGAAGATACCTAGGATCCTGGAAACTAAAAAACCCTTGTTCTTCTACTAGCAAGAGCCTCACATTCGTGGATTATGTGTCCTGTAGTTTCTTTCTCTTTCCTGTACAACATATATCCGGTTTCTCCATGGTACGTAGGCCTACCTATCTTGTTCACGTGCACCCTTAGACCACAGTGCCCAGTAATAAGCCACATGATTTTCCTAAGTTGTGCTCTGCCCAAGACGTCTGCTGCCTCTTTAAGGCCTCCATATGGAACCATGCTTAAGAGGCGATTACTATGGAAATTCCCGTGACGGTTATCCCATCTTGTCTGGTGTTGCTTATTAATCCACCTATTAATAGCAGACCTGGCCAACAACAGAGATATCCCTAAAGCCGGCTCAGGTCCTATGAACTCAGATGCAGATCCAGCCCCTAAACCCAGTGAAGATTTACCCGATTATCCAGGGACAGAGCTTTGAGGTTCTCCCGACACTTCCGGACTAATATAATCTAATTAAAACTAATACTTAATTCCTAACAGATCAGATCACCTTTGTGTGACAGATGTTATCACACTAGCTGAACTAATAATTAATTCCTAACAGATCAGATCACCTATTTGTGTGACAGATGTTATCACACTAGCTGAACTAATAATTAATTCCTAACAGATCAGATGACCTACTTGTGTGACAGATGTTATCACACTAGCTGAACTAATACTTAATTCCTAACAGATCAGATCACCTACTTGTGTGACAGATGTTATCACACTAGCTGAACTAATAATTAATTCCTAACAGATCAGATCACCTACTTGTGTGACAGATGTTATCACACTAGCTGAACTAATAATTAATTCCTACCAGATCAGATTACCTATTTGTGTGACAGATGTTATCACACTAGCTGAACTTAATTAACTCCAGCAATGCGCACAAACAAACAGCGTCACAACACAATGTCAATAACATTTATGAAGTAAGTTTGATTTACACACCCAATTCAAGAATATGTCGCACCTTTCTTAAAGGATATCGGTACCTTTCAAAGGTTACCTCGCAACTTCATATGCACGTTCCACCCTCTTTGTGGTACGTGGAATCAGTCACTTACTCATGCGTTGTCCCCTCCTCAACTCCCAGTTCATCAACTCCTCAACTTCATCTGTCGGATCTCCTTCTATCTTCCTCCGAGATGAGGGGTTTTGATTTTGGTAGGTTTATCTTAGAACCTTACACTGTCACCTCTGGTAATTTTCTTAGCCGTTCCATCAAGCAAAGGATCTTCTCAATTCCACCAAGACTTTCTCAACTTCCTTAAACCAGTTGGATTTTGTTTTGCGGTTACAGAAGAAATCAAATATTTGTTTAGTTAATCTATTGGAGTTCATTCTGAGAAGATGACCGTAAAAATTTATTCCCCTCTTTCGCACAGTATCCTTGTCCTGTAGAGAGTTTCATTCTTGATGTATACCATCTTATTGTCCTGAAATTTCGGTCCAATGATTTTTCTTTCTTTCAGTTCAAGCATCCGCATCTGACCTTTGAAGTTCATGGTTAGGGTTTACCATGAACTACCTCGCAACTATTCTTTAATATTTCAACAAAAATTCAAGCTTTTACCAAGTCCTCTAAGCTGTATTGCTGTTCGGAGTAAATCAATACGTTTTTATTACAGAGGAAAAGCGAATCGCGTCTTCAAATATACAACTGACAGGAAAGGCAGGAACGTAATCAATAAAATAATAATCGCTGTGTAGCTGACGTGATAGAAGCTAATTTCATAATTCTTTTCTCACACCCGTTTTGAAATTCTATTTCTCCATCACAATCAGCATTAAAGTCTGCACACAATAGCGCTTTTAAATTTCAAATTATATTGAAAATATGAAAACGAACCTTGACCGCCGTTAAAACGTTCTTAATTTCAACCGCAAATTCAAACTGTTAATTTATGCACTTTTTAACTCTAATAGCGTGAAACAGTCGTATTGGATTTTCAAAAAACACTAAACACAAAAGAGTTACAATTTTTTTGAAGATTTTATATAACCTCGTACCTTGTATATAACAACAGGCAGTTTCATAATTTTTCTGCGTTTTTGCCTTGTGTTTATTCTTTAGCTGTATCCTCTTTGTAGAATCAAAGCCGCCTCGGTGACCTAGTTGATAGCATATTGGGCTTTCACTCCGAGGACCCGGGTTCGATTCCCGGTCAGGGTTTGGCATTTTCATACGCTATTAAATCATCCCATCGTCTGCATTAGCACAAGTGTGCACAATAGTCGGACGTTAAATATATATATATATATATATATATATATAGTAATCAAAATTAATAATTAAAATAAAAAATTTAATTCCCAACAATACTGATCTATTAACATCGAAATAAAACCTACCTTTTTATATTAATAACACGAGTAAGCTTATTTGTCCGGAAATAAAAACTTGTTCACCATCACAAAACTTTATTCTTCGCAGAGGGAGAGAGAAAAAATCATTACCGAAATAACCTCAAATAACTCCCACAACCCACGGTAAAACATAAATATACAGAAAAACGTCACGTTAAAATGTCTAAACGTGACAGCTGTTCTGAACTGGATTGCCGTCATGCATCCACTCTTTCTGTATTACAACACAGCAATCCTTGCATTGTGCTCGTAGTTCACTTTAATCCCAACAGATGCCGTTACTTGTCCGTCTTCTGAGTTTTTACAGTTGCCGTCGTTAATCCTATTTAACAGTGACGTACTTAACGTGTTTTTTACGTGTTAAATGCGAAGGTGCTGTTTTAAATATTTCCTGTACTACGTTTACTTTTTAAAACATACCAGGTGTGTTCAGAAAGTAACGAGAATTTTAATTTTTTTAACAAAATATTTATTTATTTTTCTACATTGATGTTGTCGCCTTCAAAATAGTCCCCATTAGAGATTATGCACTTGTGCCAGCGCTTCTTCCAATCCTCGAAACACTTCTCAAATTCGATCTTTGAAATAGCCTTTAGTTCTTTCAACGATGCGCTTTTAATGTCATCTACGGCTGTAAAACGACGGCCCTTTAAGGTTCTCTTTATTTTTGGAAATAGGAAAAAGTCACACGGAGCCATGTCTGGCGAATATGGAGGCTGGGGAATCGTTACAGTACTGTTTTTGGCCAAAAATTCACGAACAAGCGATGAAGTGTAAGCTGGTGCATTATCGTGGTGCAAAAGCCATCAATTGTTTTTCCACAGATCCGGGCGTTTTTTCAGATTGCTTCATGCAAACAGCGTTGAACTTGTAGGTAGTACTCCTTATTGACCGTTTCACCTGGTGGCAGGAATTCATGATGCACTATGCCATTAATATCGAAGAACACAGTGAGCATAACCGCACTTTGTCGAGTCTTTTTCGGTCTTGGCGAGCCAGAATGCCTCCACTGGGATGATTGAGCCTTAGTTTCGACGTCATAACAGTAAACCCATGTTTCGTCACCTGTTATAATACGTTTCAGTAATTCTGCATCGTCGTTGACTTCATTTAGTGACTCCTGAGCAACTTCCATTCGCCGCTGTTTTTGCTCAAAATTTAACAATATTGGAACGAATTTTGCTGCCATGCGTTTCATACACAAAACATCGGAAACAATGTCATGACACGATCCATTCGATATGCCAACATCATCAGCGACATCTCTAATTGTGATTCGGCGATTGTTCATAAACATTTCTTTCACTTTTTCCACGTTTTCATCGGTTGTTGATGTGCTGGTGCGTTCAGGGCGTTCGTCATCTTCAACGTCTTCACGGCCTTCTTGGAAACGCTTATACCACTCGTAAACTCTTGCTTTACTCATAGCAGACTCACCATAGGCCTTTGTTAACATTTCACACACTTTGTTACTCTTTATTCCATTTTTACGCAATATTTGATACAAATTCTTTGATTAACAAACTAAAATCGCCGAGCTCATAAAAACACGTCAAACCTTAGTGGCTGTCACAGACAAAGTCAACAATGAAAACAGCTGAAAGTTTTATCGTACTTCAAGGGCATGTATACCAACGTAAAAAAAAATGTTGACAATCGGACTTTCCAAGCCCGCAAAATTAAAAAATTTTCGTTACTTTCTGAACACATTTCGTATGTTAATATTGTTTTTTTGCGATTGATTTTTGTGTAAACACATTTAGAACGAAATTATTGAACAGTTGAAAACAAAGATGTAGTGTTCAGGTTTAGTTACATTTTCAGGCACGGTTAGTGTATTGCTTTCTAATCTGTTTTTTTTTTGTGTAGATATAGAAACACCTTTTTTTTATACTTAATATGTTTAAAAACATTTGATCAATATTTTAAAAACTTTATGAGAACATTTGAATTGTAATGTTTTTTTAAAACCAAAATTGCAGTATGTCTTCGGGATCTCTACTACTCGGGTCCTCTAAAAAATTAATTATTGGTAGTTCAAGAAAAAACCCTTTAATATACTTAATTACATTACATTACTGTTATCTTATCACGGCTACAAGTGCGGTTGATGGCAACCCCAAGAACTATTGTATTATTCTATCAAAATGTTCCCCCGAAATATGTTCCAATGTATTTAAAGCGAAATGTGAAAAGGGGAAGCGGTGTACGTTTATTGCCGAATCGTCGTTTCCCAGCACCGCCCGGCTGGAATGTAGTGCCTCCTGACGTACAGCCCTTGGGGTCCCGTCAGATTCGACTGTCCCCCAACCTACTTCTCCAAGCTTTTATTTGTATTGCTGTTTTACATACCTTGCTGTTTATTTCAACAGACAGAATGTAAGCGGGTGTAATTTTTCTGTGACTTCGTCAATAGTGTTCATTCTTTGGCTGTGACGTCACATAATATTTAAAACTAATAACTAAAAATAACAGTTTTGTAAATCCTAACAGGAGTTAAAATGATATTGAGATATAACACAAACATGCTAACCTGTCACTTTATAATTTTGACAGACAGTTGACTCACGAAAAGACTGTACTCACAAAAACTAAAAATAAGGGTAGGTTCGATTTCAACGTAAATATTATTCACGATAACAGTACTCCCTCTATACTGAACACAATTTGTTGGTGATCTGTAGAATTTTGTTATTTCCGAAATTGAGAAAATTATGTTAAAGCTAAGTTACTGTTCACTCACCACGTATATTACGCTACAGTAACATTGTATACAGTACTCGTTCAACGAACATTGGGCCTCGCAGTATATTAATTGATATACGAGCACAAAGCGCTTCACAACAGCGCTAGTAATTTGTTCCGCCTGTACTCATAATATTCACAGAAAATGTTACTGAACAAACTTTATTTGAAATTTTATGCCCTTTCTCCACGAAGCGGTCAAAATTATGTTACGTTTTAAATCTTAAAAAGTAAGTAAACCGGTAAAATGTTACGCACATGTTTTTCGTTCTTCGTACAGAATTTCAAAACAATGCGTTTGATTAAGCTCACTTACACTGCTTACCGTTAAACCAGAGGCCGCCATCTTGAAAAAATGAAATAGGAACAAATGTTACACATATATCATTTGGGCTTTATATAACACTTCTTCGTAAGAAATTTCAAAACAATCGGTCAATGCGTTTGGCGGTAAAAATGCAGTGCAGCCTGTTCTGCCTTTTTCGATATTTTTTTTTACTGAAACGCTTCAGTACATGCCCGAAAGCAATAATCCAAAATGTAAAAGCGCGGAAACCACGAGAAGTACGATAAAAATCGAAATAAAAAATGACCAACATAACCTCAAAATTGCTACCGCGCGAAAGTCGCTAACGTGTTGTCGATCGGTAAAACGATAAAAATACGTCTAAAACGGGTTTTTAGTGATAAAAACTTCATTATTTTTTTAAACAAAAACCCCAGAACCTAACTGACACGGTTGTTAGGCCTAACACGGTGATGCGTGAAGAAAATCTTTTTTTAAAAAAAGAAAAAGAATACTCAATAACCTAACTGACACGGTACTTGCGCGGTGAACCTAACTGATACAGATTAGGTATTCATCTTTCGATCGTATTCTTGTGTGCACCTGTTTCATAATCAACGAAATTAACCGAGTGGTTGACCGTGAGATGGACAAAACCGTTGTCAGTAAGCCTTCCAACAGTCACTTATATTCACGCATCACCGTGTTAGGCCTAACAACCGTGTCAGTTAGATTATGGGGTTTTCTTGTTAAACATTTTTTATCACGCAAAACCCGTTTTAGACGTATTTTTGTCGTTTTACTGATCGACAACACGTTAGCGACTTTCGCGCGGTAGCAATTTTGAGGTTATGTTGTTCACTTTTATTTTCGATTTTTATCGTACTTCTCGTGGTTTCCGCGCTTTTATATTTTGAATTATTGCTTTTAGGCATGTACTGAAGCGTTTTAGTAAATAAAATATCGAAAAATGCAGAACAGTCTACACTACATAAATACCAGTTTTGGAATTCTTATTGTAAATCTAAGGCCACCATCTTGAAACGTAAGTGGGTCTTACACGTAAATCATTTAGGCTCTGTAAAGAGTACCTTCGCACCAAGTTTCAAAAACATCGGACAATGCGTTTGACCAAAACTGTGTACCTTGTCCAGATTGCTGTCTCTGGTTTACAATAACGATTGTACTCAGTTTTACCCAAACGTATTGACCGACTGTTTTTAATATTTGATGTATATTTATCTTGTACAAAGCCCAAATCAAGTATGTGTAAGATTTGTCTCAATTTATTTCTCTTTCAAGGTGATGGCCAAACTGAAAGATTACAAAACTGCTTACACACTGGCTGTTGCAATAAACAACAAGGTATGTAGAACAGCAGTTTAAATAAAAGCTTAGGGAAGAAGTAGGATGGGGGGACAGTCCATTCTGAGCGGACACGAAGAGCTATTCCAGCCGAGCAGTGCTGGGAAACGACGAATCGGCATTCAACGTAAGACACAGTTTGCGTATATTTCTTCCCCTTTTCACTTTTCGCTTTAAATACATTGAAACATATTTCGGGAGAACATTTTGATAGAACATACGATAATTCTTGGGGTTGCCATCAACAGAACTTGTAGCCGTGATAAGATAACAATAATGTAATATAATTAAATATATTAAAGGGTTTTTTTCTTGAACCACCAATAATTAATTTTTTATTGGACCTGAGTAGTAGAGATCCCGAAAACATACTCCAATTTTCGTTTTAAAAAAATACTACAATTCAAATGTTCTCATAGAGTTTTTAAAATGTTGATCAAATGTCTTTAAACATGTTAAGTATCAAAAAAGAACAGGCATTTCTATATCTACAAAAAAAAAAAAAAACAGATTAGAAAGCAATACACTAATTTATTTCTGTTTAATCAGAGGCCATCACCTAGAAAGAGAAATAAATTGAGACAAATCTTACACATACTTGATTTGGGCTTTGTACAAGATAAATATGCATGAAATTTTAGAAATAGTCGGTCAATACGTTTGGGTAAAACTGCATACAATCGTTATTGTAAACCAGAGACCGCAATCTTGCAACGGAAATGAATGGGGGAAATCTCATCTTTCGAGATTTGTACAGCGTACCTCCGTAACGAATTTCAAAACAATCGATCTATAAAGAAACAGGCAGCGCGGGACTGGCCGACAGAAGTGACTACTTCTTTTGGAATGCTTGACTGTATACTTTTTCACTATTATAGATGTAATAAGGAAAAGGTAACTCTTGAAAATTATTTTCGTATTAAATTTTGCGTGTGTTTAGGTAAACAACTTAAAAATTAACTGAAACTGTCACAGACTATGACTTTGCTTTGAGTATCTTAGGCTATATAAGGGACTTTAAAAATTAATCAGTTTATAACCCTACTTTCGACAGTAATACGTGACAGTTAGGCATATACTAAGTATAATAATGCATATACGATTCTGGCATTCAAAAGTTGATATTGGTCATATGAATGCCAATAGTCAAATTAAAACAGACACATAATTTAACTACACAAATTTAGAAAATTCACAATTTAAAATTAACAAGAACAATAAACATAACCTCAATTGAAATGGTATTGAAGCTATTGTGCGAAATCAGCTGTTTAGAACTAGTCACTTCCAGTCTAGGTATATACAAGAACAATATACGCTGTGAGGTATGCATTACGGATTCAAGCGTGACGAGAAAGCAAATGTTTTGCTTATACCAATGTTTTGTCAACCGCGACCGTACAAGTTTTCACTTCAAAAATACGTTTTATTAATCACTAAACAAAAATTAGACCGTTCCATGACGGAAAACTGAATTTTTCCCCGTGAAAAACACATCCATACCTTGCGATAAGAAATAGTCACTTCAACACTTCAAATAGAGCGTTTCGTGACGGTAGAGCGTTCCGTAACGGCAAACTGAATTTTCCCCTGTGCAAAACACACATCCATACCCTGCGATAAGAAGTAGTCACTTCGACACTTCAATTAGAGCGTTTCGTGACGGTAGAGCGTTCCGTAACGGCAAACTGGATTTTTCCCCGTGCAAAACACACATCCATACCCTGCGATAAGAAGTAGTCACTTCAACACTTCAATTAGAGCGTTTCGTAACGGTAACGCGTTCCGTAACGGCAAACTGAATTTTTCCCCGTGCAAAACACACATCCATACCCTGCGATAAGAAGTAGTCACTTCAACACTTCAATTAGAGCGTTTCGTGACGGTAACGCGTTCCGTAACGGCAAACTGAATTTTTCCCCGTGCAAAACACACATCCATACCCTGCGATAAGAAGTAGTCACTTCAACACTTCAATTAGAGCGTTTCGTGACGGTAACGCGTTCCGTAACGGCAAACTGAATTTTTCCCATGCAAAACACACATCCATACCCTGCGATAAGAAGTAGTCACTTCGACACTGACGGTAGCGCGTTCCGTAACGGCAAACTGAATTTTTCCCCGTGAAAAACACACATCCATACCCTGCGATAAGAAGTAGTCACTTCGACACTTCAATTAGAGCGTTTCGTGACGGTAGCGCGTTCCGTAACGGCAAACTGAATTTTTCCCCGTGCAAAACACACATCCATACCCTGCGATAAGAAGTAGTCACTTCGACACTTCAATTAGAGCGTTTCGTGACGGTAGCGCGTTCCGTAACGGCAAACTGAATTTTTCCCGTGCAAAACACACATCCATACCCTGCGATAAGAAGTAGTCACTTCGACACTTCAATTAGAGCGTTTCGTGACGGTAGCGCGTTCCGTAACGGCAAACTGAATTTTTCCCCGTGAAAAACACACATCCATACCCTGCGATAAGAAGTAGTCACTTCGACACTTCAATTAGAGCGTTTCGTGACGGTAGCGCGTTCCGTAACGGCAAACTGAATTTTTCCCCGTGAAAAACACACATCCATACCCTGCGATAAGAAGTAGTCACTTCGACACTTCAATCGATAAGAAGTAGTCACTTCAACACTTCAATTAGAGCGTTTCGTGACGGTAACGCGTTCCGTAACGGCAAACTGAATTTTTCCCGTGCAAAACACACATCCATACCCTGCGATAAGAAGTAGTCACTTCAACACTTCAATTAGAGCGTTTCGTGACGGTAACGCGTTCTGTAACGGCAAACTGAATTTTTCCCCGTGCAAAACACACATCCATACCCTGCGATAAGAAGTAGTCACTTCAACACTTCAATTAGAGCGTTTCGTGACGGTAGCGCGTTCCGTAACGGCAAACTGAATTTTTCCCATGCAAAACACATGTACATACTCTGCGATTAGAAGTAGTCACTTCAAAAAAATGCATTTGACCACAACTAAGTAACAAACGAACACACAAATGGTGAACGGTCGACTTGAAACAGGTACCTTGCTTCGTTGTGTCAGTTATATTATATGAAATAAGGCAGAGCTGGTGATACATTAAAACAGTACGGGTAATCAGCCGCACGTCGTCCTGTATGTGGGTCACACATAAACTCACGTGTGTCACTAAGTAAGAAATATGATTTGCCGTAAAGGTATCTAGTCGTTCGTTCTGTAGTCAGGGAAGTGGAAAATTTGTCATTCTCTGCTATCTCCGCTAACCAGCAAAGTCGTTATGTTTCAGAGCGGTTAAACAATCCCGACACTCGACTGTCTCGATCACGTGATAAAATCGAATTTCCAACAATCACTTTGCTTTTCGTAATTTTAATTTCGCCAGCGTTATTTACCGTCTGAAATTTTTAAAAAATATGAAAACAGCTGTTATTTTGAATCAGTTGACGGTATTCATTCGGTAAAGAAAATTGTTTAAGCTATTTTTGGGCCAAATTAAAATCAAATAATATTTAACTGTAAGTGTTACTCTTCTTTAAAAATTCTAACAACAACGATCATAGGATAACAACAATGCATAGGATCATATATATACAAATAAACATTTTTAAATGTGAACTTGACTCAAGCGTTGATGTAAAATTAAAATCCACACTAAGTAAAATATATTTAGTCAAATTTTTTCCTCCGTGTAGATACAAACATTTGCAGATTCAGTTATTTCTTTAAAATTCTGGTCAGCAAGCTACTGATAGGATAGCCAATTAAAAAATGGGATGAAGATTTCTTACCGTAATTAAGGATACTTAATTTAAAGAAGGAGAAATATGATGATAAACTGAATAAAAATCTGCAACTGTCAGGGCTCATTTTTTCATAATTTATTCCTTAATGGTAAATTTATACATTTATTTCATGTATAAACCGTGACCGAGTGCTAAGGTCGTAGCTAAGACACCGGTCAGTTTGCCGCCTCTCTGAATTTGGGCATCTCAATAGTATAGGTTCAAAATCTGCTAAGTCAATTTTGAGAAATTAGGTCGGTTTTGCAGTATTTCTGTATAGAGAATGTACGTTTGGATAATGAGTAAAAAGGGCAACAAAACTTTTTGTATTCTCGAGATGTAGACAAACCAGATCTGCATGTCAGTTGTTATAAAATCGATGTCTGCTTAGCATTCTGTCATGTATATCGAAAGACACAAATATCGACAGACACATATATCGACAGATACAAATATCGAAAGACACATATCGACAGACACAAATATCGACAGGCACATATATCGACAGACACAAATATCGACAGAAACATATATCGATAGACACAAATATAGACAGACACAAATATCGACAGGCACATATATCGACACACACAAATATCGACGGACACATATATCGACAGACACAAATATTGTCAGACACATATATCGACAGACACAAATATCGACAGACACAGATATCCACAGACACAAATATCGACAGGCACATATATCGACAGACACAAATATCGACAGAAACATATATCGATAGACACAAATATAGACAGACACAAATATCGACAGGCACATATATCGACACACACAAATATCGACGGACACATATATCGACAGACACAAATATTGTCAGACACATATATCGACAGACACAAATATCGACAGACACATATATCCACAGACACAAATATCGACAGACACAGATATCCACAGACACAAATATCGACAAACACAAATATCGACAAACACATATACCGACACACACGAATATCGACAGACACAAATATCGACTAACACATATATCCACAGACACAAATATCGACAGACACGTATATCGACAGACAAAAATATTGACAAACACAAATATCGACAAACAGATATACCGACACACACGAATATCGACAGACACAAATATCGACAGACACATATATCCACAGACACAAATATCGACAGACACAAATATCGACACACACATATATCGACACACACAAATATCGACAGACACATATATCGACACACACAAATATCGACAGACACAAATATCGACAGACACAAATATCGACAGACACGTATATCGACACACACAAATATCGACAGACACAAATATCGACAGGCACATATATCGACACACACAAATATCGACGGACACAAATATCGACAGACACAAATATCAACAGACACAAATATCGACAGACACATATATCGACACACACAAATATCGACAGACACAAATATCGACAGACACAAATATTGTCAGACACATATATCGACAGACACAAATATCGACAGACACATATATCCACAGACACAAATATCGACAGACACAGATATCCACAGACACAAATATCGACAAACACAAATATCGACAAACACATATACCGACACACACGAATATCGACAGACACAAATATCGACTAACACATATATCCACAGACACAAATATCGACAGACAAAAATATTGACAAACACAAATATCGACAAACAGATATACCGACACACACGAATATCGACAGACACAAATATCGACAGACACATATATCCACAGACACAAATATCGACAGACACAAATATCGACACACACATATATCGACACACACAAATATCGACAGACACATATATCGACACACACAAATATCGACAGACACAAATATCGACAGACACAAATATCGACAGACACGTATATCGACACACACAAATATCGACAGACACAAATATCGACAGGCACATATATCGACACACACAAATATCGACGGACACAAATATCGACAGACACAAATATCAACAGACACAAATATCGACAGACACATATATCGACACACACAAATATCGACAGACACAAATATCGACAGACACGTATATCGACAGACAAAAATATTGACAAACACAAATATCGACAAACAGATATACCGACACACACGAATATCGACAGACACAAATATTGACAGACACATATATCCAAAGACACAAATATCGACAGACACAAATATCGACAGACACATATATCGACAGACACAAATATCGACAGACACATATATCGACACACACAAATATCGACAGACACAAATATCGACAGACACAAATATCGACAGACACATATATCCACAGACACAAATATCGACAGACACGTATATCTACAGACACAAATATCGACAGACACAAATACTACAAACATCCAAATAAAAACTACTTTTTATAATCAGGATATCATAAATCCATCAAAATTTCATAGTCGATGTTTTTACGGTAACCATAAATATTTTTTACTTGGTGAAGTGGGAAAGTTAAATACTTCTGAAAACATGTAGAAACCATTAGTTTTAAAATTTGAACCAAATTAAATTTGTAACTATTACTTTAACACGGATGGACATCCATTTACAATCATTTTTGCGTCCGATGATCATGTATATACCTATTAAAATCTATATATCCAGTTTTTAAAACGGATCCTGTTTTTTCTATAGCAGTGGTTCCAAGACTGTGGGTCTCGAGTTTTAAAAAAACTTAAGAGTTTTTCGACTACAAAAAATAGAAAATTAAACATACCTTAAGAACTACGTTCTATAATTCCGCAAAACGCTTCACTGCCAACTGTAGCGTTACACATAAGAGATATTTTCGAAATAAAGTGAGGACAATAGGACATTGCAGACGTAGAGTTTATTTTTGTGATAGTAAAGTGCCACGCCGTGTAGCACGTGTTCGGCCGTCTGGATCGTGGGGAACCTGGTGAACTCGTTGCTGGGCTCGCGCTACTACTGGAACTACAACGTGCATCTAGCTAGGACGAGTGAGTTTCAAAAATGAAAAACTCTTCATATTTCGTGTATATTAAAATATCTCAAGAAAAAGATTAACTTACATGATAGCTAATAGACAAGACAATGTTAAAACAGGTCAGCACGGCGTCGTTAGGCAATCTAGGTGCACCGCTGTTGTGCACGTTGCATAACCCAACCTTGTGTATAGGACGATGCAAAAGTAAAGCAACTTATCATACAGAAAATTACTTTTACTGTATTTTCTATGTATTATTAATTAATTTAATTGTGACTATTAAATATTCACTTTAAGAATATATGATATATAGTAATATATGTTAGTGCTATGTATATGAGTGTGTAAGAAACCCGTTTCAATAATTCACAGGTACTTCGAAATATCAGTCACAATAATTCACAGGTATTTCGAAATAGCTGTCACAATAATTCACAGGTATTTCGAAATATCAGTCATAATAATTCACAGGTATTTCGAAATATCAGTCACAATAATTCACAGGTATTTCGAAATAGCTGTCACAATAATTCACAGGTATTTCAAAATAGCTGTCACAATAATTCACAGGTATTTCGAAATATCAGTCACAATAATTCACAGGTATTTCGAAATATCAGTCACAATAATTCACAGGTATTTCGAAATACCAGTCACAATAATTCACAGGTATTTCGAAATATCTGTCACAATAATTCACAGGTATTTCAAAATAGCTGTCACAATAATTCACAGGTATTTCGAAATATCAGTCACAATAATTCACAGGTATTTCGAAATAGCTGTCACAATAATTCACAGGTATTTCGAAATATCAGTCACAATAATTCACAGGTATTTCGAAATAGCTGTCACAATAATTCACAGGTATTTCGAAATATCAGTCACAATAATTCACAGGTATTTCGAAATAGCTGTCACAATAATTCACAGGTATTTCGAAATATCAGTCACAATAATTCACAGGTATTTCGAAATAGCTGTCACAATAATTCACAGCTATTTCGAAATATCAGTCACAATAATTCACAGGTATTTCGAAATATCAGTCGAAATAACTTTATAATGTCAGTGTTGTCACATTACTACCCACAAAGCTTTGCCACACATCATCTGCACAGATAGTGAGATGATACTGGGAAAGAGATGAAAAAGAATGAAAGAGAGAGAGAGGGAGAGAGGGAGGGTGGGAGTGAGCAGAGAGAGTGTTTTGTGTATGTGTGATATATATATATATATATATATATATATATATATATATATATATATATATATAGAGAGAGAGAGAGAGAGAGAGAGAGAGAGAGAGAGAGAGAGTTGTATTCAACATAAAAAAGGAAAGAAATTTTACACGTTGTGTTTTTTGTTCCAAATTTGTGAATTCCATTCTTGAATGTTTACGTTCTGCGGCGCATTCTTGAAATAGCGCAGTATATACCGAAATCTTTATGCACATGAGTTGGAAGGGAACCGCTGAAAAATAACGCTTGGAATGTTTCGATTGTACAGAACAAGTATGCGTACTCATTCGTACCAGTACTTTGATGCTTGCGATTACTTACATATCAAATATGAACTATTGGGAAGAATGAATCAACTGGCTTTCGTGTCCATTGTACTGCCTCGTTGCGGACTAAACCACGCAAATCACAGACGTACGCTTCTAGCCTAAGATTTAAGTGCTCCATTTGAAAAGTTTTTTGATGTCCAAACATGAAAATAACATTTGAAAAGTTTTCTAACCAATGAACAATTTCTATCTGCTTAGAAATTCCACCTTTACAGTTGTTGGAAAAAATTTTCTTAATAAATTTTTTGAGATAATCACAAAAAATATGTAAAATTTCCAAAAATCCTGAAAATCTGTTTTTTAATTCAAACACAGTTTATAAGTTATCGAGATTTTTCTGAACTGTCGCGTCGAAATTAGAAAGGGCTACATGAAATGAAATTTTAGAGAAGTGTGACAGTTCTATTAAAAATTTCTGTGCAAAACACTACTTATATTTAGAATCAGTATCACTGTAATTTGATAACCCACACAAGATAAATAAAAATAAGAAATATGTTTATGTATCGTCAGCTTTATTTGTCTAGGTTAGGGCAGCTACAAAGTCCGTTACTGACAAACAGGCAAATAAACAGACACGCTCGCGAATTTCTAATTTCTCCTTCGTTTAACAAACGACCCTAAAAATTAGCAAAATATCTTTAGAAACAGAAATTTAAAAAAATGTATGGATTAAATGATTTTCAATTAATTACCTATGCTCAATAAAGTAGGCTCTTCCATTAAATTTATATACTACCTGAAACTGTTTTGAAAATTTTAAAAATAGAAACAACATTTGCAATCACATAAAACAATTAGAAACGCTGCACTCAGCTTTCTTGTTGACATAATAGAAGCTGATTTTCAAAAGTACTTTCTTTATATCACCCTTCTTAAAATTACGATTTTATCATTATAATCAACATTAATAATTACTTTAGAATTCCATGAAAAATACGAAAATAAACCCTGACCGCCGTAAAATTAAATTTATTAATTTCAGGTGAAACTGATCTTCAGAAAAATGTGATAAAAAATTATGAGTTAGATTTGAAATAGCCATTTTTTTAAACTGTTGAACACATTTTGTCGGTTTACGAACTTGACCAAGTTATTTGTTTGCCAAGTTTTAATCAAATCGGACAAAACGTGCGAACATAAGCATGCTAATACAACACACACACACACAAACATATATATATATATATATATATATATATATATATATATATATATATATATAGAGAGAGAGAGAGAGAGAGAGAGAGAAAGAGAGAGACACTCTCTCAGCTTTCTATATATATATATATATATATATATATATATATATATATATATATATATAGAGAGAGAGAGAGAGAGAGACACTCTCTCAGCTTTCTATATATATATATGTATGTATCTGTGTTTGTGTGTGTGTGTGTGTGTGTGTGTGTGTGTGTGTGTGTGTATACGAGGAGTGTTCAGAAAGTAAAGAGAATTTTAAATTTTAACAAAATATTTATTTATTCTTCTATACTGATGTTGTCGCCTTCAAAATAGTCCCCATTGGAGATTATGCACTTGTGCCAGCGCTTCTTCCAATCCTCGAAACACTTCTCAAACTCGACCTTTAAGGTAGCCTTTAGTTCTTTCAGCCATGCGCTTTTAATGTCATCTACGGCTATAAAACGACGGCCATTTAAGGTTCTCTTTTTTTTGGAAATAGGAAAAGTCACACGGAACCATGTCTGGCGAATATGGAGACTGAGGCATCGTTACAGTACTGTTTTTGGCCAAAAATTGACGAACTAGCGATGAAGTGTGAGCTGGTGCATTATCGTGGTGCAAAAGCCATGAATTATTTTTCCACAGATCCGGGCGTTTTTTTCGGATTGCTTCACGCAAACGGCGTTGAACTTGTAGGTAGTACTCCTTATTGACCATTTCACCTGGTGGCAGGAATTCATGATGCAGTATGCCATTAATATCGAAGAACACAGTGAGCATAACCTTCACGTTCGACCGCACTTGTCGAGCCCTTTTCTGTCTTGACGAGCCTAAATGCCTCCACTGGGATGATTGAACCTTAGTTTCGACGTCATATCCGTAAACCCAAGTTTTGTCACCTGATGTAATACGTTTCAGTAATTCTGCATCGTCGTTGATTTCATTTAGTGACTCCTGAGCAACTTCCATTCGCCGCTGTTTTTGCACAAAATTCAACAATATTGGAACGAATTTTGCTGCCGTGCGTTTCATACACAAAACATCGGAAACAATGTCATGACATGATCCATTCGATATACCAACATCATCAGCGACCTCTCTAATTGTGATTCGGCGATTGTTCATAAACATGACTTTCACTTTGTCCACGTTTTCATCGGTTGTTGATGTGCTGGGACGTCCGGGGCTTTCGTCATCTTCATCGTCTTCACGGCCTTTTTGGAAACGCTTATACCACTTGTAAACTCTTGCTTTACTCATAGCAGACTCACCATAGGCCTTTGTTAACATTTCACTTACTTTTTTACACTTTATTCCATTTTTTACGCAAAATTTGATACAAATTCTTTGATCCATTTCTTTTAACAAAACGAAAATCGCCGAGCTCATAAAAACACGTCTAACCTTAATGGCTGTCACAGACAAAGTCAATAATGAAAACATCTGAATGTTTTATCATACTTCAAGGGCATGTATACCAACATAATGAAAAAAATGTTTGACAATCGAACTCTCCAAGCTCGCGAAATTTTAAAATTCTTGTTATTTTCTGAACACACCTCGTATATGTGTTGTATTTTCTCTCTCTTTCTCTTTCTCTCTCTCTCTCTCTCTCTCTCTCTCTCTCTCTCTCTCTCTCTCCAATATATATATATATATATATATATATATATATATATATATATATATATATATATATTCGCTAATAGAAACATGAAATGTAATTTTAACATATACAATTAAACATGGGAAATAGTTAAGGATAAATGCGACAATCGCACAATGACTGGATAGGATTACCGTCCAAATTCTGCGGTAGTGTATTTGACAGTTGGTGCATTGCAGGCAGCTGTGTCAACTCGGTTTGAATGTTGTCGACTTTCCCAATTTCGGTTCCGTTTATCGACTATTATTGCCGACAAGGCACGATCCGCACTGGTAGGGAAATGTGTGGGGATTTCATATGTTCGAGGTAGCGTTGAGAAACTTTGTTTTGTATCTAGTACTTTCATAAAATGTAACAAACAAAGAAACAGAAAGCAACTAATCAGGTTCATAGATCACACGGACTAACTAGATTAGTATCTTTCATATATTATGACGCTGTAGTTTTGTATTGAAAAGAAGTACATATGTGGGTTACCTTCATGTATGTCAGAATATCGGAGAACTCTCACGCCTCATACGTTTCCATTTTATGGCTTTAGCATGAAATAAAACCAACTTAAAACCGATAAAAGATCTGTAAACAAAATTCCTGGAGTAGTATAAAGTGTCCCCGTGAGAGTGCTGCACAATGCAGGTATAGGTGCTAAATAATTCATTGTGT
>CM040189.1:113099236-113146736 GCA_022606455.1 Callitettix versicolor
TGATTTTAAAATAATTAATTAATTTGTTTAACAGTTATAGTATTTATTTCTTTTATGAAAATCACTAAATAACGTTTTTTGTTGTTGTTTAATGGCCATAATTTATGCCAGTTAGACTAATGAGGGCGAGTGATCAGTGTTAATGTTAAGGGAAAAGCAACGGGAAAAATGGCGGCTCAAACTAAGAACCATTGATGCAGTAGACTAATCGATACTTTGGCCACTTCGACCACCGAACCCATACTAAATAACAAACAGCGCTGAGAATTACTTTTCCTTTTAACTAGTTTATATTTAAAAATGAGTAGTTGGAGCGATCATCATGATAAGACCTAGACTCGGAAATTTGAAAATAGTCGCCAATCCGGACCTAAAGAACAATTTTCGACGAGTCGTTTAAATTTTTATACAATTAAAACCATTTCAATTTTTTTAAATTCATAAACATTTTATTTTTAAAATATGATTTCACCATCATAATTAGCGTTAAAAACAGCACAAATTAACATTATGAATTTTAAAAATCCGTCGAAATTCAGAAATTTAATTTGACTGCGGTCAGTGATCATATCGTATCTTCATGACAAAAAATGTTAAAATGCTAAAGATGATGGATGCAAATTTTAATACTAATTTTGTATGAAATCATAACTTTAAAAAAGTTAAAGACAAAAAATACTTTTGAAATATCACTTCAACGAGACAATTGCCTCGATTATTAATAATTGGGCTAATATCCAAGTTCTTATAAAATAGCTTTCGAAAATGATTTCTCTTGGAAATTACTCTATATTGTTTTCGTTCGATTTGTTTAAACAGCCGTTAAAGTTCTATTAGTTACTGAAGTAGCGAAACTAATTGTTTACAAACCAGTCTAATTGGTGTTTTGCTCTTCCATATTTGTACTATAATCGATTAGTTCTGTCGACAAAATTGAGTTTGAATTGCCGAAGTTTTTTGTTTGCGCTGACAATTCATTTCAGTCCCAATTTTGTTTGGTGACGAACGTATCCACAAGTATTACAAAAATGGATTTTAGTGTCGAATTTTAATAAAATTTAGTTAAAATTGCAAACGTGAGGGCGTAAAAACCCACCCCGCACACGTAAATACAAAATGTTTAACGACCTTTGAAAAAGCGATCTAGAAAAAGAATATTTTTAATGGCCTGAACCTGGTTCTTACCATGATGGCCGCTCTTCTACGACATTGTCGTCGATTTATTTCAACATTGATAGGATCATACGAGCTACAACCCTTCATTTCATCGTCAATCACTGTTCAGTTTCACCCCCTAATCTATTTAACCCTAAATAGATGCCGGTAGACGCGAATCAAATTCAATTTGTTCGGAGAACGCTTTAAAATTTTCGCCAAACATCGTCACCGCTTTAAAAGCAATTTCGAGAGGTAAGTTAACTTCAGTGAAACTCGCGGTGGCTTCATCATTCCATTGCCAACTTTATAATGCTCACGTTACGGACCTGTTATAGCGTGTTGGCAAACTTAATGAACGTAAATGTCTCGGCGTAATATATCGGCGAATTTTCGTTGGAAACTGCCATCATGGTATAATACTGACCCATAATCTTGAAATGAACCCTTGATCACTTTTTAATGGGACATTCAGTACAGCAAAACAATTTTGATATAGCTTGTTTAAAACTCGGTAATCAAATTTTCAATAACTTGGACTAATTTATCACTCAGATAAACACGTTTAACAGTTTCAAAATGGCGGTCATTTAAAATTATAAAACAATATTTATTTTTTTAATTTAGACTTTTTTGAAAATCTGACGTTGCCATCTAAATCAGAGTTAAAATTTACATGAATTTTAAATTATAAGATTCATAGAAATCAAGAAAATGTTTTTCATCTTGCGGGAAGGTTAATTTCGTATTTAAAAAGAAATTTTAGTGCTTTAATTGTTAATTTGTGCAGCTTTTAATGCTGATTGAATATTGAAATATTTTTTTTAATGTTGTAAAATTTAAAAAAATTAGTAATTCATATACGTGAAATAAAGAAGAAAAAGAACAAATAAATAAATAGAAAACCTTATCAGCGGATTTTTTTTTGTGTGTTTAACGTCCAACTATTGTGCACACTTGGGCTAATGCAGAAGATTGAATGATTTATAGCGTATGAAAATGCCAAGCCCTGGCCGGGAATCGAACCCGGGTCCTCGGGGTGAAAGCCCGGTATGCTATCAAGTAGGCCATCGGGCTACTTAATTAGTTCCGTGGCTAATCATCAACGGATTAGATTAGAGACTACAGGAAGGAATAATACAACCCCAGGCATCGCGATCGACTGGCCTATTGTGCAACTAAACTTCTTAAAAGTACCTAGTTAAGCAGATTAGTGCCCCTAATAAGTTCCAGCAACCCGCCAACTCTGCTGAAGATCTCTAGGGTCTTGGAAACCAAAAAAACCCTAGCCTCCTGCCAACAAGAGCCCCACAGTCATGAATTATGTGACCTGCAGTTTCGTCCTCCTTCCTGCACAATCTACACACGGTTGCTCCATGGTACATAACTATCTTGTTCATATGCACCCTCAGACCACAGTGCCCTGTTAGAGTGCCCCATGATCCTCCTGAGTTGTGCTCTGTCCAGGGCATCTCTGAGTCCTCCAAAAGGAAATCTGCTGTAGAGACGTCTACTATGTGAATGCCCATGAAGGTTGTCCCATCTATCCTGATGTTGATTTGTAATCGACCTAATAATAGTAGACATGCTCAACTAAAGAAAAATCCATAAAGCCGGCTCAAGTCCGATAAACTCAGGTGCAGATCCAAGTCCAACCAGTCGGTCTGTCTCCTCATTACCCTCAATTCCATTATGCTCCGGAACCCAGTGAAGAGTTACCTGGTTGTCCAGGGACAGAGCGTCCAGGTTCTTTCGACTCCCAAACCAGCTTGGACTGTATTATAGAACCCGCAAGTGCTTTTATTGCTGCTTGATTATCGGTATGAATATGAATGCGTGTCTTCTTGAAGCCCCAGTTCAAGTTCTCCCGAACACAGTCATTAATGGGCTTGAAATAATGTTGCATACGGTCCCACGGCATACCTTTCTTCAACCCCGGTCTCAGGGCATACACCCCAGCACCAGTACCTGTCGTACATCTCCCAAAACACCATCTCTCCCCTCAAAAGCCCAGTTTTATCAGGTTTATCTGTATCGATTTACTTGTTGACAGTCAATGTTTATTAATTTAAAATCCTGAACCCAGACATCACTTTTAATTCTTCAGTTACAAATTAATCTGAGGGGAAATATGAAAAAAAATCATAGATAAGTGCAATTGTTCAGTTTATATGTTAATAGTATTAATGCAGGAGTACCTCAGGGAAGTGTTCTTGGCCCTGTACTGTACCTTCTGTACACTAGAGACATACCAGTTACTGGGAACTCCACAGTAGCAACGTTTGCAGATGACACAGCAATTTTAACAGTTGGGGACAATATTTTAAATGTCACAGAGAAATTACAGAATGCCACCAACGCAGTAAGTCAATGAACAAAAAAATGGAGAGTAAAGCTTAATGAAGCAAAAACTGTACACATTAATTTTACGAACAGAAAATATGAACCATTACCAATAATATTAAACGACATATGCAAACAGTGCTAAATACCTCGATGCAAAGCTCCGATGGAAGGTGCATGTAAAAAAGAAAAAAGAGGAGCTACAGCTCAAATTCAATAAAATGTTTTGGCTTATTGGAAGAAATTAAGAACTTTCGAAAGACAACAAGATACTGCTATACAAACAAATTCTAAGACCAATATGGACCTATGGTGCACCACTCTGGGGATGTACAAGAAAAAGCAATAGTAAAATTATTCAAGTTTTTCAAAATAAAGTATTGAGAACGATTGTCAACACCCCTTGGTATGTGAGAAATGAAAACATATATAGGGACCTAGGTGTTGAATCTGTTCAGGAAGTCATTAAAAAGCTCTCGGTTAAGCATTATTGCAGGTTAGAACAGCATAATAATACAGAGATTGTCCAACTACTATGCCGCAGTGACATCACAAGAAGGCTGAAGAGGACCAAGCCAATTGACCTCTCCAGGCCGTAAACACATTGGGACCAGCCGTCGGACTGCACCCCAGCACACAGTGAACACAATGATAAAGAAAAATTACTAGATGGGGCACGCCTCAGTTGTAATTAATATATATATATATATATATATATATATATATATATATATATATATATATAATATGTTAATAGTTTTAGAAAATGATCTTTTTGGCGGGTAAATCGAATGTGAAAAAGTTTGTGCAATGTATTTAAACCACTATATAGGGCCTAAATGTTTACAAAAAATAGTTTGCGCTAGACGTCCGAACAATCTCAGAATTCACGACTTATGTCACAACTGTACAAGACGGATTGATTACAATAATAATAGTAATGAGGCCGGAATCTGCAACGGGGAGTCGAGATTTAGCCGGGAATAATTACTCCCAGGACAACAACCCCTGCGGGGGTTGGACGGGAATTCAATTTATACCAGTGGGATAATTATTTCGGTGACGGAACATTCGCTAATGATGTTAACCTTGTAGCTGACATCGTGTAATTAGGGTTGCGGTAAACTTTAAAGTTTACAAAATGGCGGAACCGAGGCGTCAATCATTTGCATTAGTTTACATCTTGCTAATGTAAGTTTTTTATATAACCTAACTATAAGATTAGCCGCCTCGGTGGCCTAGTGGATAGCGTACTAGGCTTTCACACCGAGGACCCGGGTTCGATTCCCGGCGAGGGCTTGGCATTTTCATACGCTATAAATCATCCCACCGTCTGCATTAGCCCAAGTGTGCACAATAGTCGGACGTTACAAAAAAAAAAAAAAAAAAAAAAAAAAAAATTTGATAAGATTAGACTTAATACGAAACCGTAACAAAGGGAACTAATACTGTAAGGGGTAAGTTCACGAAAAATTCACAGATCAATAAAAACCAGAATTTTCTCAAAAATAAAATCTTTAGCCATCGAATTCCTCGTATTGAACATCCCCAATGCCGAAGTTTAAACAAAATCTTTCTAGCCGTTTCTGAAAAAATCGACAAAAGTGCTCGGAAAAGCAGGACAATTGCTTCTCGTATTGGCAAATTTCTCGTATTGGAGAATTCTAAATATAAAGTCCCAAGAAAGTTCTTCAAGCCGCTTAGGAACAAAGACTAATAGGCAATTATTTAGCGGAAAATAAAATTAAGACTTCGAGAAATGTATCTTCCGTATCGGAAAACACTCTATGAAGGGGTTTCAAGAAAACCCTTAAACCCGTCTTAGGAAAACACACAATTATTTCTCGTTATTTTTCGATTTTGGCCGTCTGAGGACTACGTAAAATAATTAAGTGCATCAATTTTATTTCTTATTCTTCTTCTCCTTTCTGGCTTTCCAGTAGTTCTTCATTCTCTCACTCTGCTCCTTCCTCCTTTCCTCCGTCCAGATGCTTTCTCCTTTTCTTTTCTTTCTCCCGGAAACCGTTGAAGTTTCGTATCATCCTCCTAAGTATCGTTCTGTCCTGCAGTATATCCTCCGTTACGCCCATTTCCCATCTCTGTATAGCTCGTTTAATGAAGAGTGTTCAAAAAGTTACCCAACCTTATGAGGAAATAAGAAAGTGATTTTATTCAAAGAGTTATTTCAAAAACTGTTGGAAGTCTGTTCCATTAGGCGATTCACACAACTGAACAGGAAGTTTCATGTTTTTAAACACACGTAACTTTTCTTGAGAAACTGCAGCAACGCCTTTCGATTGGTCCTTGCGATTCGGGAATTTCGATGAGTTTGGTAAGCAGCATCCTTAGGGTTCTCCGACAAGAAAAAGCACGGGATCGCAAAGGAATTAATAGAAAGAGGAATTAACTTCAGTCAGTGTAATTTGCAATGCCTTGAAAGGCTTTGCAACTTGAAGACAAATACATACATGGATTAAGTTCTACGTTTAGAGAAAATCATTTTGCCGTCACGGAACGCTCTAACACATCCATACACGCACTCTAATGAACATTATTATTCCAAACATTATTATTCCAAACATTACTTTTTAGTGATTAATAAAATGTATGTTTTAATTGAAAGCTTGTTGGTCGCGGTTGACAAAACACTGGTATAAGCAAAACATTTGCTTTCGCGTCACGTTTGAATCAGTAATGCATACATCACTGCATACATTGTTCTTGTATATTTCTAGACTGGAAGTGACTACTTCTAAACAGCTGATTTCGCACAGTAGCTTCAATATTCAAATTGAGGTTATGTTTATTGTTCTTGTTATTTTTCAAAATGCGTATTTTCTAAACTTGTGTAGTTAAATTCTTTAATTTATATGACCTATACCAATTTTTGAATGTAGACTAACAAATGTTAAATGTAGACAGTATAACTTTTAAAAGTAGGGTTATGAACTGATTAAGTCCCTTATATAGTCTAGGATACGCAAATTCATAATCTGTGACAGTTTCAGTTAATTTTTAAGTCGTGTTCCTTCACGCGAAATTTAATACGGAAATAATTTTCAAGAGTTGCTCTTACCTGCATGCATCTAGATTTTTATAAAAATAATCAAATAGTACTAGTGAAAAAGTACACAGTCAGGCATACCAAAAGAAGTAGTCACTTCTGTCGGCCAGTCCCGCACTGCCTACGTTTTTTGCCAACAGCGATTTCTCCGTGGTTAAGTTTTATAAGTGTTTATAACCATTTGTTTGTGGTTCGATAATGTTGGGAATTTGCGACTGCGAGTAGAGTGTGTTGAGAAGAATATATCTTCGTCTTTAATTTGCAACTGCGAGTAGAGTGAGTGTGTTGAGAAGAATATATCTTCGACTTTAATTTGCGATTGCGAGTAGAGTGAGTGTGTTGAGAAGAATATATCTTCGTCCTTAATTTGCTACTGCGAGTAGAGTGAGTGTGTTGAGAAGAATATATCTTCGTCCTTAATTTGCGACTGCGAGTAGAGTGGGCGTGTTGAGAAGAATATATCTTCGTCCTTAATTTGCTACTGCGAGTAGAGTGAGTGTGTTGAGAAGAATATATCTTCGTCCTTAATTTGCTACTGCGAGTAGAGTGAGTGTGTTGAGAAGAATATATCTTCGTCCTTAATTTGCGACTGCGAGTAGAGTGGGTGTGTTGAGAAGAATATATCTTCGTCCTTAATTTGCGACTGCGAGTAGAGTGTGTTGAGAAGAATATATCTTCGTCCTTAATTTGCGACTGCGAGTTGAGTGTGTTGAGAAGAATATATCTTCGTCCTTAATTTGCGACTGCGAGTTGAGTGTGTTGAGAAGAATATATCTTCGTCCTTAATTTGCTACTGCGAGTAGAGTGTGTTGAGAAGAGTATATCTTTGTCCTTAATTTGCGACTGCGAGTAGAGTGTATTGAGAAAATATATCTTCGTCCTTAATTTGCGGCTGCGAGTAGAGTGTTGAGAAGAATGTATCCTCGTCCTTAATTTGCGACTGCGAGTTGAGTGTGTTGAGAAGAATATATCTTCGTCCTTAATTTGCGACTGCGAGTAGAGTGAGTGTGTTGAGAAGAATATATCTTCGTCCTTAATTTGCTACTGC
Organism: Callitettix versicolor; assembly: GCA_022606455.1. Taxonomy (NCBI): domain Eukaryota; kingdom Metazoa; phylum Arthropoda; class Insecta; order Hemiptera; family Cercopidae; genus Callitettix; species Callitettix versicolor. The sequence continues at coordinate 113,106,847 of CM040189.1, forward strand.
GAGTATAGTGTGTTGAGAAGAGTATATCTTTGTCCTTAATTTGCGACTGCGAGTAGAGTGTATTGAGAAAATATATCTTCGTCCTTAATTTGCGGCTGCGAGTAGAGTGTTGAGAAGAATGTATCCTCGTCCTTAATTTGCGACTGCGAGTTGAGTGTGTTGAGAAGAATATATCTTCGTCCTTAATTTGCGACTGCGAGTAGAGTGAGTGTGTTGAGAAGAATATATCTTCGTCCTTAATTTGCTACTGCGAGTAGAGTGTGTTGAGAAGAGTATATCTTTGTCCTTAATTTGCGACTGCGAGTAGAGTGTATTGAGAAAATATATCTTCGTCCTTAATTTGCGGCTGCGAGTAGAGTGTTGAGAAGAATGTATCCTCGTCCTTAATTTGTGACTGCGAGTTGAGTGTGTTGAGAAGAATATATCTTCGTCCTTAATTTGTTCGTTGGAAATCTCTCCGAGTTTCCTTGAAACGTTACTATAATATCAAACTATCAGACATCATCAATGATTTCACCAAATATCAATTGCAAAACGCGCTATTAAAGAGACCAGAAGTGTAACACTTATATCCAAGAACCTGAATTGAGCATAAACCCGTGTCAGGGTTATCGTCTTGTGATGGTTCGTCGTTCTTCATATTTTATCATTATATTAATGCTATTAAACCATATAGTCGAAAACATTAACTAGTACGCTTTTTCAATTCAAGTATAAGACGCACTAAAAATTTTCCATCAGTCGGTGAATAAAGCGTTGGAGGCAGATTAAATTAATTAGAAATTATTAAAGAAGATCTTGTGAATATTGACGGGCAACCACACTTTATTCTACAAGTAGTGAAAAATTTATATTTTGTTTTTTAGTGAATTTTGTACTTGAATTGAAAAAGCGTGTTTTTTAAAAATCTTTTTCCTATTTTATTTTCTACTTTTTAGTGATAATCATGTAATCGACTCGAACTCGCTTCTTCCGAAAGCTTTCAATGTGAAAAGTGTTAGAAGAAACTAACACCATCTATTGAGCGACGCTAAAACTATTTTTCCGTACGCAATTTTAGTTCATTAATTAGAGCATAATGAAGCAAAATTTGATGTGTCTAATTATTGAATACTGCATTGCCATCGGAAGCAAGCAAGTGTGCAAAATTTCAAGTCGATTGGATGATGGAAAATGGGTTAAAAATCGATTACAAGATTTGAACCACGAATCATACAAACAGAGGAAGCGAGTTAAGACAAAGCATGAAATAACAATAATAATAATAATAATATAATGTACTAGGTGTTTTAAATTTGGTCTGTTAAGTGGCTTTGATAATGCTTCAACGAGTGTAACCTTGGTTGGGAAGACTCAAATAAAAAAATTGTGGAATTATCGATACAAAAATGTCATTGACCATTCGATTACATACTTAAACGAGTGTAACTTTGGTTGGCAAGACTCAAATAGAGAGGTTGTAGAAACATTGATCAAAACATGTCATTGATCATTCGATTACATACTCCAACGAGTGTAACCTTGGTTGGGAAGACTCAAATAAAAAAATTGTGGAATTATTGATACAAAAATGTCATTGACCATTCGATTACATACTTAAACGAGTGTAACTTTGGTTGGCAAGACTCAAATAGAAAGGTTGTAGAAACATTGATCAAAACATGTCATTGATCATTCGATTACATACTCCAACGAGTGTAACCTTGGTGGGCAAGACTCAAATAGAAAAGCTGTAGAACCATTGATCACAAAATTTCATTGACTATTCGATTACATACTTTAAAGAGTGTAACCTTGGTTGGCAAGACTCAAATAGAGAGGTTGTAGAAACATTGATCAAAAAGTTTCATTGATCATTCGAATGAATTTGTATAACTTAACACAAGTTCAACATTACTCATTGGCTTTAACGGTACATAATAAAGTCCTCTTTTTTGTTCTCCACGACCTCCTTTAATACCATAATATTACATTACATTTTTACGATTTGTAAATTACGGAAATATTAATTTACCCTGTTGTTACTAAGTTTGCTACATTTTTGGAATTCTTTTCAATAGCGAAACCAGCTGAGTTTCGTCTGTTCGGTTTAACATAAAAAATAACTGCAATTCCAGTGAATTTCCTGCGAACAATGAACGCCACTCTGACTTTGTGACATTTTACACATCTCTGAACTAACCTCGTTTTAATCACACTCCTCGTTTGTAACGTTCGCCCATCCGTGATTTCATACAAATCGATTGCGAAGAAAGTGCCGTTTCGAGTAAAGTTTTAAGGGAAATGGACGCTTGAAATAACGACGTCGGGAGATAAAGCGTTTCTGAGGGGCGACATTTATACGACTTCCTTCCGTCAATGACGTCACTGAGGACGCGTTTATCTCTCTTCATTTCGGTTTAAATGTTTCTCGTCGGTAGAACAAAGCGGCGACTGATACGTATTTCCGCCGCTAGGAGCGCTGCGTGGCTTAGTATCAACTGTGTGTCAATAGTAGTAAATTGGAATTTTACTTTTTAATGTACAAAGTATAGGCTAAAGAAAGCATAGTAGTCTTAAGGAAATTTGTCGTGGAATTTGATTGATTTTTTTCGTGTCTAGATTCACTGAGTTAAAGAATGGGGTTTTCTTGTATTAGTGTGTGTTATTCAATGCATATCGCTAAATATTAAATTAATTGATGTATTTTTTTAATTGGAAAAAAGTTTTTGAAGCGCTTATTTAGACGTTTTTAGACAAATAAACTGTAAAAAATAAGATTTTGTCAAAATCTGCTCCAAAATTTGTGTTTCTACGGCCAAAAAATTACGGTTTTGAATGTAAATAGAAATGTATTCAAGGCAAGCAGATGTTCTGCTCACGTGATAGACTCGAAGATTTTCTCGAGTATTTTCAAAAGTATTTTCTTTTTCTTACCCTTTTCGAAGTCCAGATTTTACCTTCAAAATCACCGTTAATCTACTTATTTTAGCAACTTTCAAAGTACTGTTTATTGAAAGCAAAAGTATGTAGCTTTAATATAATAAAAAAAAAAATTTAATCTGTAAATTTTAACAATCCCTCAAAAAGAGATATATAGATAAGGATAAGGATGTACATTTCAAGAGGTCTGGGTCATACCAAAATGGTTGGGTGCAATAACTCATTTTTCCATTGAAAATAGGCTAAAAACTGAAAATTGCCATAATTTATCAAAAATCACTTCATTAGTTATTGCACAAATTTTGGACATAAAGGGTATTAACAAATATTAATACCGTCACCTATTAAATATTACATTATATTAATATTTATAAGGTAATATTAAATTATATTTAATATTTATAATAATAATGTTTATTTTATTTTTATATCAATATAAATATAGGTCGAATATTAAATAAGTCGACCTTATTTAATTCGAAATTATGCTTAGTTGTTTGAAAAACGTGTATTTACCGACAGAAACGAAGCTTCTGTTAATGTCATTTTTGCATATATACGGGATATATATATATATATATGAGAGAGAGAGAGAGAGAGAGAGAGAGAGAGAGAGAGAGAGAGAGAGAGAGAGAGAGAGAAAGAGAGAGGGAGAGAGAGAGAGAGAGAGGGAGAGAGACAGTGGGAGAGACAGTGAGTGAGTGAGAGAGAGAGAGAGGAGAGAGAAAGAGAGAGAGAGAGAAAGGACGCACTTTTGCTTTCACCCATACCATGCGAATTGGTCGCTTTTGATTTAAAAGCTACAATATACTGCATACAGGACGTATTATGTATTATACATTAAGTCTGTAATTATTACGGACAAATTGTTATATATTTTTACATAAAGAACATGTTAGTGTATGACTGTGTCTATTAATGAAACCTGTATACATCAGGCTGGTATAATTTGTTTGTATATATATAATTTATCTGTCAGTCTATCGTTCTCTCTCTCTCTCTCTCTCTCTCTCTCTCTCTCTCTCTCTCTCTCTATATATATATATATATATATATATATATATATAAACAGTTTACTTATAGTAAACTGTATAAATAAATATCTTTTAATTACCTTTTAATTTCGTTACGATCTAGGTCGTACTGCATATAACTTGAATCGTCACTAACACTACTTGAATTATTCACAATAAGTTTTATTTCATGTCATGTGTTGAAAATAAGTTCTGAATTAAGTTGTACTAATTTAGTTTCCTGAACCATAATTAAGTTGAAGATATGTTTACCTTATCTTGTTTTGTTTAAATAAATAAATACGTGAACCTAGCTCAGAAGTTACTGCAGTTATACCACTGCTACTGCTGATTATTTATATACGAGATACGTTCAGAAAGTAACGAGAATTTTAATTTTTTGAACATAATATTTATTTATTCTTCTACATTGATGTTATCGCCTTCAAAATATTCCCCATTGGAGATTATGTACTTGTGCCAGCGCTTTTTCCAATCCTCGAAACACTTCTAAAACTCGATCTTTGAGATAGCCTTTAGTTCTTTCTTTAATGTCATCTACGGCTGTAAAACGACGGCCCTTTAAGGTTCTCTTTATTTTTGAAAATAGGATAAAGTCACATGGAGCCATGTCTGGCGAATATGGAGGCTGGGGCATCGTTACAGTACTATTTTTGGCCAAAAATTCAAAAAAGCAATGAAGTGTGAGCTGATGCATTATCGTGGAACAAAAGTCATGAATTGTTTTTCCACAGATCCGGGCGTTTTTTCGGATTGCTTCACGCAAACGGCGTTGAACTTGTAGGTAGTACTCCTTATTGACCGTTTCACCTGGTGGCAGGAATTCATGATGCACTATGCCATTAATATCGAAGAACACAGTGAGCATAATCTTCACGTTCGACCGCACTTGTCGAGCCTTTTTCGGTATTGGCGAGCCTGAATGCCTCCACTGGGATGATTGAGACTTAGTTTCGACGTCATATCCGTGAATCCATGTTTCGTCACCTGTTATAATACGTTTCAGTAATTCTGCATCGTCGTTGACTTCATTTAGTGTTTCCTGAGCAACTTCCATTCGCCGCTGTTTTTTGTTCAAAATTCAACAATTTTGGAACGAATTTTGCTGCCACGCGTTTCATGCACAAAACATTGGAAACAATGTCATGACACGATCCAATCGATATGCCAACATCATCAGCGACCTCTCTGATTGTGATTCGGCTATTGTTCATAACTATTTCTTTCACTTTTTCCATGTTTTCATCGGTTTTTGATGTGCTGGGGCATCCAGGGTGTTCGTCATCTTCAACGTTTTCACGGCCTTCTTGGAAACGCTCATACCACTCGTAAACTCTTGCTTTACTCATAGGCTTTACTCACCATAGGCCTTTGTTAACATTTCGCACACTTTGTTACACTTTATTCCATTTTTTACGCAAAACGTGATACAAATTCTTTGATCCATTTCTTTTAACAAAGGAAAATCGCCGATATCATAAAAACACCTAACCTTAGTGGCTGTCACAGAAAAAGTCAACAATAAAAACAGCTGAAATCATACTTCAAGGGCATGTATACCAACATAATACAAAAAATGTTTGACAATCGGACTCTCCAAGCCCGCAAAATTTAAAATTCTCGTTGCTTTCTGAACACACCTCGTATTTTTAATTCATATAATAAAAAAAAATCTCCTGTTTGATAATGAACGGAAGAGAACAAATATAAAGAGCACTTACTGTCAAGATTTAATTAGTTGTTTCTATGTTGTAATTTCAAATGACGTATTGCTTCCGTTTGAAATTTTCGTATAGATATTATTATAAACCGATATTAATGAAGCAGGCCGTTTCACGGGATTTCCGAAGCGATTAAACGAGCAAGCCGTTAATTATGAGAAGGTCTTTATGAGCCATTCAGGGTTTGTTTATATTACGGTAAAAATTAATCTGAATAAACATCTTTTAAACGCGTTCATTTAATACAATAATCACCAAATAAATGTCGCTTTCATGCAAATCATTCAAATCGTTCTGAATGCTGGTTTCAATGAGTTTGTTCAATAACGCTGTGTGAAACAGGTGGGTGAAAACGGTGTTTTTAGTAAAATAAGACAATAGAGAAATGCTGCTGCTGGGGAAATGCTCCTGTTATTCGTCTTTTGTACCTTCATATGTTTCATTATGCATCCTTTGTTCTCCACAGACTTGCTGCACTTATTGAGAGGATTTAGACGTCCCTCGCGGTACCCGAGTCTAAAACACACATACACTTACGACTTATAACTTACGACTTTAACACTTTACACTCACACTTACATTTAGGGAGGCGATAATAGCCTCAATGTGCTTTTCGCCTTAAAATAACAATCCTTTGTTTTCAATACGCACCCGAAACTTTGACTACTTGCTGGGATGTCAAATTGATTGTCTAATAATGCATACATTTTCTCAGTGAATTATTTTAAATAAGGTGAACACTCTCTGGCCAAACAAATCGTTATTCGGCTTGTTTTCTCAGAATCGGTTGAGCAAATTTTGTATAAAACACAAGGTTGGTTTATAGTTATTTTCATAACACGTCAGTGTACCTAATTTCAAATAAAACAAAATTACGGTTTTAGAGTAAATAAAGACAAAAGCAAAAACATAATAAAAACTTCCTTACATGAAATTATTTTCAATAAAACATCCAGTTTTTAATCTGCTGTAAAAAAGAAAAAATTTTTAGCCTTTACTCACATCAGTGTACGAAGTTTGAAATGACAAGATAAGACCCTGACCTTAAAATGAGCAACGATCCTGATCTCTGAATCATTTTTGATGGGTCTTTTATATACACGTATATTACAAAATTATAGAATGAAGGTCCCCGCAAGGGGGTGCAGACTAGCTGCACCTATTGAGAGGATTTAGACGTCTCTCGCGGTACCCGAGTCTAACACACACTTACACTGCACTATGTTCAGTATAATGATCTGCCTTCCCTAGCTTCATCAATTCTACTTTCAAGCTACGAAAGTAGAATTGACGGAGCTAGGGAAGGCAGATCATTATACTGAATATAGTGACAATAATCCTAGCAGAAAAGAAGAAGAATATAAAAAGAACACTTACACTTATAACAACACTTACTACTTTAACACATTACACTCACACTTACATTTAGAAAGGCGATAATAGCCTCAATGTGCTTTTCGCCTTAAAATAAAAAAAAAAAAAAACAAACGAAAAAATATAGAATGAAGGGGAGAATTTAGGTCGGGCGAAGTTATTATAATCGAAAATTATAACCAAGAGCGATATTTAAAAAGCTCAGTGATCGTTGTGCGACGTAAAAGTAATCTCATTTTAAAATCACTTCAGTAATAGCTCCCCCAAAATATACTCTTTGAACAATATTATGTCCTAAAAAATGTCTTCACTTTATTAAAAAAAATACAGTATTTGCATTTACATGTGTTTTTTACTTGTACTGTTCCATATTATACTTTATTTTTAAATTTATTTCTATTTTTCTACTGACAAAATAAGTTTATATAATTTCTGTTTGTATTAAAACAATGTTCAGAAGTCACTACTGTTGGGCGATGTTAATTTGTTTTTATGCTGACGCTAGAGAAAATATTTCAACTAAGTCGTTAAATAATTTTCCAATCTGACACTACTGGAATAAAGAACAGTTAATTCCCGGTTTTTCTGTATTTCTGTCATGAAAATTGTTTTGTTTGTTAAAGAAAAATAACATTTATCATACACAGTCGAATATGGTTATAACTTAACTGAAGGAAGACGCGAAGAAAAAATGCCGTTATATTCGAGTGACGTTATAAAAAAGTGTTTATAAAAATCACTAATAAGAAATTTAAAAATAGAAACTGTAATATTTTATTTTAAAAACTGGCTGCGCAAACTTAGACACATCACAATAATTAGGTACAGTAACCTAATATTTTACTTAACGTATTACCGAATAATAGCTAGATGTGTTGTCAATCTATTACTGCAGCTGGCTGTTATGTTAATAGTTTAAAAATTGTGATAATGCATTCCACCGTGACACATCACAGTAATAGGTTACAGTAACCTATTATTTAAATTAACCTGTTACCGAATGAGAGTTATATGCGTTGTCATATTACCGCAGCTGGCTGTTATGTTAATTGTTTAAAAGTTTGTGATAACGCGTTCCACCGTGATAGTCATTGGTACAGTAACCTATTATTTTAGTTAACCTATTACCAAATAATAGCTAGATTTCTTGTCAATCTTTTACCGCAGCTAACTGTTATGTTTATAGTTTTGTGATAACGCGTCCACCGTGACACATCACAGTAATAGGTTATAGTAACCTATTACTGAATTACAGCTATGCGTTGTAAATGTAGCAGCTGGTTGTTATGTTTATAGTTTTGTGATAACGCTTTCAACCATGATACATCACAGTAATGGGTTACAGTAACCTATTATTTTAGTTAAACTATTACCGAATGACAACTGGATTCGTTGCCAAGCTATTACCGTATAAACGTTTGAAATAACGTTTTCACGGTGACAGTTCAAATATTAAAATAATCCAACGCAAACAGGTCCTATTAAACAAGGTTCAAAGTTCCTGTTTAAATATTTAGTGACGCAGTATTTGTGCATAAAACATGAAGAAAAATAAAGTACTTATTTTAAAATACAGTATCAAAGAAATGAATCGTGTAACTTACATTTTTACACTTGCTGTTGAACGTATTCTGTTATTTGATTGTGAACAGTCTGTTCACTTTTATACTTAATAGAACAAACAAAAACGAATGCTTAACAAAACCTTTATTTTTGTACAGCCTGCCATGATTCATGAAAAGTCGTACAAATTTGTTGTAGGTCGTTTGTAAGTGACTGAATCTAAACGAAGAATCTCAGAGTAAAAAAATAATTTAGTCGTTTGCGTGTAAACGAATTGTCAGAGCGAAAGAACGATTCAGTTGTTCGTAAGCGACCGAATCTAAACGAAAGAATCTCAGAGTAAAAAAATAATTTAGTCGTTTGCGTGTAAACGAATCGTCAGAGCGAAAGAAAGATGCAGTTGTTCGTAAGTGACCGAATCTTAAACGAAAGAATCTCAGAGTAAAAAAATAATTTAGTCGTTTGCGTGTAAACGAATCGTCAGAGCGAAAGAAAGATGCAGTTGTTCGTAAGTGACCGAATCTAAACGAAAGAATCTCAGAGTAAAAAAATAATTTAGTCGTTTGCGTGTAAACGAATCGTCAGAGCGAAAGAACGATTCAGTTGTTCGTAAGTGACCGAATCTAAACGAAAGAATCTCAGAGTAAAAAAATAATTTAGTCGTTTGCGTGTAAACGAATCGTCAGAGCGAAAGAAAGATGCAGTTGTTCGTAAGTGACCGAATCTAAACAAAAGAATCTCAGAGTAAAAAAATAATTTAGTCGTTTGCGTGTAAACGAATCGTCAGAGCGAAAGAACGATTCAGTTGTTCGTAAGTGACCGAATCTAAACGAAAGAATCTCAGAGTAAAAAAATAATTTAGTCGTTTGCGTGTAAACGAATCGTCAGAGCGAAAGAAAGATGCAGTTGTTCGTAAGTGACCGAATCTAAACGAAAGAATCTCAGAGTAAAAAAATATTTTAGTCGTTTGCGTGTAAACGAATTGTCAGAGCGAAAGAACGATGCAGTTGTTCGTAAGCGACCGAATCTAAACGAAAGAATCTCAGAGTAAAAAAATAATTTAGTCGTTTGCGTGTAAACGAATCGTCAGAGCGAAAGAAAGATGCAGTTGTTCGTAAGCGACCGAATCTAAACGAAAGAATCTCAGAGTAAAAAAATAATTTAGTCGTTTGCGTGTAAACGAATCGTCAGAGCGAAAGAACGATTCAGTTGTTCGTAAGTGACCGAATCTAAACGAAGAATCTCAGAGTAAAAAATAATTTAGTCGTTTGCGTGTAAACGAATCGAAAAGAACGATGCAGTTGTTCGTAAGTGACCGAATCTAAACGAAAGAATCTCAGAGTAAAAAAATAATTTTAGTCGTTTGCGTGTAAACGAATCGTCAGAGCGAAAGAACGATGCAGTTGTTCGTAAGTGACCGAATCTTAAACGAAAGAATCTCAGAGTAAAAAAATAATGTATTCGTTTGCGTGTAAACGAATCGTCAGAGCGAAAGAACGATTCAGTTGTTCGTAAATGACCGAATCTAAACGAAAGAATCTCAGAGTAAAAAAATAATTTAGTCGTTTGCGTGTAAACGAATTGTCAGAGCGAAAGAACGATTCAGTTGTTCGTAAGTGACCGAATCTAAACGAAAGAATCTCAGAGTAAAAAAATAATTTAGTCGTTTGCGTGTAAACGAATCGTCAGAGCGAAAGAACGATGCAGTTGTTCGTAAGTGACCGAATCTAAACGAAAGAATCTCAGAGTAAAAAAATAATTTAGTCGTTTGCGTGTAAACGAATTGTCAGAGCGAAAGAACGATTCAGTTGTTCGTAAGCGACCGAATCTAAACGAAAGAATCTCAGACTAAAAAAATAATTTAGTCGTTTGCGTGTAAACGAATCGTCAGAGCGAAAGAACGATTCAGTTGTTCGTAAGTGACCGAATCTAAACGAAAGAATCTCAGAGTAAAAAAATAATTTAGTCGTTTGCGTGTAAACGAATCGTCAGAGCGAAAGAACGATTCAGTTGTTCGTAAGTGACCGAATCTAAACGAAAGAATCTCAGAAAAATAATCGTTTGCGTGTAAACGAATCGTAGAACGATTCAAAAAAACGATTCAGTAAAAAATAATTTAGTTTTGCGTGTAAACGAATCGTCAGAGCGAAAGAACGATTCAGTTGTTCGTAAGTGACCGAATCTAAACGAAAGAATCTCAGAGTAAAAATAATTTAGTCGTTTGCGTGTAAACGAATCGTCAGAGCGAAAGAAAGATGCAGTTGTTCGTAAGTGACCGAATCTAAACGAAAGAATCTCAGAGTAAAAAAATATTTTAGTCGTTTGCGTGTAAACGAATTGTCAGAGCGAAAGAACGATTCAGTTGTTCGTAAGCGACCGAATCTAAACGAAAGAATCTCAGAGTAAAAAAATAATTTAGTCGTTTGCGTGTAAACGAATCGTCAGAGCGAAAGAACGATTCAGTTGTTCGTAAGTGACCGAATCTAAACGAAAGAATCTCAGACTAAAAAAATAATTTAGTCGTTTGCGTGTAAACGAATCGTCAGAGCGAAAGAACGATTCAGTTGTTCGTAAGTGACCGAATCTAAACGAAAGAATCTCAGAGTAAAAAAATAATTTAGTCGTTTGCGTGTAAACGAATCGTCAGAGCGAAAGAACGATTCAGTTGTTCGTAAGTGACCGAATCTTAAACGAAAGAATCTCAGAGTAAAAAAATAATTTAGTCATTTGCGTGTAAACGAATTGTCAGAGCGAAAGAACGATTCAGTTGTTCGTAAGTGACCGAATCTAAACGAAAGAATCTCAGAGTAAAAAAATAATTTAGTCGTTTGCGTGTAAACGAATCGTCAGAGCGAAAGAAAGATGCAGTTGTTCGTAAGTGACCGAATCTAAACGAAAGAATCTCAGAGTAAAAAAATATTTTAGTCGTTTGCGTGTAAACGAATTGTCAGAGCGAAAGAACGATGCAGTTGTTCGTAAGCGACCGAATCTAAACGAAAGAATCTCAGAGTAAAAAAATAATTTAGTCGTTTGCGTGTAAACGAATCGTCAGAGCGAAAGAACGATTCAGTTGTTCGTAAGTGACCGAATCTTAAACGAAAGAATCTCAGAGTAAAAAAATAATTTAGTCGTTTGCGTGTAAACGAATCGTCAGAGCGAAAGAACGATTCAGTTGTTCGTAAGTGACCGAATCTTAAACGAAAGAATCTCAGAGTAAAAAAATAATTTAGTCGTTTGCGTGTAAACGAATCGTCAGAGCGAAAGAACGATGCAGTTGTTCGTAAGTGACCGAATCGAAACGAAAGAATCTCAGAGTAAAAAAATAATTTAGTCGTTTGCGTGTAAACGAATTGTCAGAGCGAAAGAACGATTCAGTTGTTCGTAAGTGACCGAATCTAAACGAAAGAATCTCAGAGGAAATGAGTAATTTAGTTGTTTTCGTGTAAACGAAACGTCAGAGCGAACGAATGATTCAGTCGTTTGTAAGTGACCGAATCGTTGAAGCAAACGAGTGATTCAGTCATTCGCAAGAGATAGAATCGTTAAGAGTAATTAATTGGTTACAAAAAGGTAATATTGAAGGAGGAACTGATCGTTCTTTCCCGTTTTTAATCAGTTCACAAATTAATTATCTCTAGCATCAACAAAAACGTTTAAAACCTGCTTCACGATCTGGGACAGTGTCTACGTTCAATTTCCAACCAAGAGCTTGCCATTTATCAAATCAGTAAATATTGTTTTTTATGACTTGCCGGGCAACTGTATTCAACACTGTTAGGCGGCAACAATGAACAATTACATTTATTGATAACTTTGGTAGACAAATTATTTATTAAAGTTATTTTTTAGAATATTTTCGTAACTCTTTTCTAGGCGCAAAATGTAATTAGGTAATAGGTTCAAGTTGTAGTAGAGTTTTGTAGAAAATAACCTATTTTTAAGTTTTTGTTTTTTTTTAACGTTTATAGTTAATGCCAGTTAGACTATACGACGAGGAATCAGTGTTGACGTTAAGGGTAAAGCAACTGCAGTAACTGTGACTAGAACTAACAACCTTGAAGTGCGAAGTTCAAAGACGCAGCAGACTGACCGGTGCCTTTCCACATCGGCAACCACTGAGTTGAACATAGTAACTCGTAAATTATAGAAACAATAGTTTTATTTGAACTAAATTTAATGAAATTATAATCGATTTTGAAAATAACAAAGTATTTAATTGTTTTTGGAAAAATAAATGCTGAAAAATTAGTCCTTTTGAAACATTTATAAGCTAGTCCGAACTGTTGAAAAATTTCAACACTTTTCCATCATAAATACTAAATTTAATCGAAATTTGTAATTATTAATTATCATTTTCGTTATTTTTTTTGTAATTAGCAGTTATATGTATTTGTTTTGTAATTAGCAGTTTTATCTATTTGTTTATAAATAAACACTTTTATATACTCGTATTTGTTCAGTAATTAGCAGTTTTGTGTATTTGCTTATTAATTAGCAAGGCAGGCTGTGTATTTGTTTATTAATTAGCAATATTTCTTTTTGTTTAGTATTTGCAGTTCTATTTATTTGTTTAGTAATTAGAATTGCATACACACGCACGCGCATTCAAAAACACACGAATAAACGTGAGGCCACTAGGTAAAAACCTTGTGAGGTCTTGAAGTTTTTCCCCTCGAAAATGTAGAACACGATTATGTACTAAATATTATACACAGAAGCAAAATAACATATGCCTTGCAGAAAACAATAAAAAAATTGCAGACGTTCAAGTTTAGCGTTCATATAAAATTCACTTTGGTGAACAGACAGGTTCTCCTATATTTAAGGCAATAAATTTGACTTATTGCGTCGTTTTATTACCGCTTTAGATTCCAGGATAAGGATGTGCATTCAATAAGGATTCCAAGGACACAGTACAGCTGATGATCACCACTCTGCGATGCACAGAATGCTGTACATTCAATACGATATAGCCGTTTTCATTTAACTAAACTATGGTTTAATTTACTGAAAGTTAAATAATTAAAATAAATTATATTGCACAAATTTTCTCATATTTAATTTTTTTCTGGAGCTGCTGACAGTTACCAAAAGTGTGGGGGGGCATAATTTCTCAAAAACCGGTCATCAGATTTTTCTCAAATTTTGGTAATATTTAAAGAACCAAATCGGTGCACCAAATGTGAAACGTTTGTAAATTACTGTTCCATAATTAACCGTAATTATTGTTTGATTTTTTGTTCGCCTAAAATGTAAATACCTTTTCTTTCTATCTTACCATACTAACTTGAATTTTATATCTCCATATATTATCAGAGTTTCAACAAAATTTGATCAAGCAATTATGAGAAATTAGATTGATTAAAATTTTTTTAACGCTTTTTTTCTGATCCGAATTATTTGGCGATCTGCACTTTTTGTTTGTTTAGGACTAAGTTTAAACAAAATGTAGTCAAAAATCCGGTTTTCACCAGATTTTTGACCGTGAAATTTCTCAACAGACTTCTTTAAATTACAAAATGATGTGGGTGAACTAGCTCAACCTTTGAATATCATCATCATTCGGTCAATTAGTTAGACTATAAATATAAAGAACAGACGACAATATATACGAAGGAGACAGATGTTTCTGGACTTAAGATCCCTTAAAATGGACAGAAGATTAAATTTTTTTCATTTCAAATTTTGTCTCACAAACTTGAGTTATGACCTTTTGTAATTGATAAACGTTAAAATAACCAGACCTTTTTTCTACCGTTTTTCCATAGAGTACTGTTAGTAGCTTTACTTTTTTTGAGGAGCCTTTGAGGTATTTATTTGTCAAATTTCGAGATGAAATTTGTTTGACAAGTAAAAATGGTCTAGTATTTTGATGGTAGGCTTAAATGTGTAGTTAATTATGCTCAACCGATTTTTACAATTGTTCTGGACAAAACACTTAATTAAAAGTAATAAATTTAATCAAATTAACGTAGATTAGATTACTAGAGAAAGAGATTATAAGAATCGGGCACTGCGATCAAGTGAAACTGAACCTCTTAAATACTAGTTCAGAAGATTGGGGTCCTCAATGACTTTCAACAATCCACTGACTAGCTCCTCCTGCTGGAGTTTCTTTGGGTCCTAGAAACCAAAAACCCGTAGCCTATCACTTGCCTCATGATCATAAATTGTATTTTCAGCAGTTTCTTTCTCTATCCTGCACAACCTTGATTTATTCTTAGTACATTCCTATCCTGTTCATGTGCACCCTTAGACCACAGTGTCCTGTAATGAGCCACGTGGTTTTCCTGAATTTTACTCTGTCCAAGATATCTGCTGCCCTTCTAAGTCCTCCATGAGGGCTCTTTCTTAGGAGGGGCGCTCGGTACGGGGATGCCCATGAAGTTTGTCCTATCTTGTTTTGTGTAGTTTGTTAATCCCTCTATTGATAACAGACCCGGGCAACGACAAAGAAACGCCTAAAGCTGGCTAGAATCCAATACGTCTAGTCAGACTCTGTGCCTCCTGATTACCCTCAACCACCTTATGTCACGGGAATCCAGTGAAGCCGCCTCGGTGGCCTAGTTGACAGCGTACTGGGCTTTCACCCCGAGGACCCGGGTTCGATTCCCGGCTACGGCTTGGCATTTTAATACGCTATAAATCATCCCTTCGTCTGCATTAGCCCAAGTGTGCACAATAGTCGGACGTTAAACACACACACACACACACACACACACACATAAAAGGGAATCCAGTGAAGAGTAACCCAGTTTCCCAGGGACAGAGCGTTGAGTTTCTCCTGACATTTCCAGATCAGATTTGACTGAATTATGGAACTTTTATGTGTTTTTATTGTTTACTACCAAAGCCCTGAGTCCTTCTCAAATTCTTCCAAATACAGTCATTAATTTCTTTGCCTGGAATACTGTCGCATAATGTCCCAGGATAACAATTTTTTAAACTTGGTCTGAGGCAGTACACCCAGCACCAGTGCCTGTCTTTGTCTTGCAGCCATCTGTATATCAGTCTCCAGAGTTTGCCAACACACGATCTCCACCCTGAAATGCCATCTTGATATGAAAGGATCAAGTTAGGGTGACACCAGAAGAAAAACATACGATAACCTCTAGGATATGATTGACAAAACATCAAATTTTCCTTGACAATTTCACAAATATTCTCACACTTTGGAAACGAAAAACTATTGAAAGATGTCGTGAAATAGAAGAAAACCATAAGTGCTTCCAGATTCAAGTTAAATTCCTAAAAAGAGACAAATGGCGAAGTTCACAATTATTTAGAGGCAACCGTTTTACTGTACTTGATATTGCTTCAAAAAAACTTGCAATGAACTGACTAAAACCCCTACAAACTGATTTGCGGATTGATACTTCGCGTATTTAATTGTCCATCCTGCATGCGATGGTGACAAAAATAGTACCTTCAGAAATTGCTCACAAGCATTACTTAATAAATATTAAGCGGAATACTAATACTTAATTTCGTAAAATAATTAAGCAGCAAGACTGTATAATTACAAAATAATAATTACACAAATACTGCTTTGAATTCGTAAATTACAAAGCGTCTGCTATCTCTATAGGTACAGTACAAAGAAAACTAAAGTTTTTGTGTGTTAATCGAATAACAAGTATTTTAACGAATATTAAATTTTTTCAGTATTATTCAGCGCATGCGTAAAACAATATTGTGTTAGAAGAAAGTCAGTGATGATGCATTTCGTTGTGTAACCTGAGCCGGGGTTGATTGTGTTTTCAATGTAATTATACGTGAGAAAAACAAACACCTCTCCCCCTATTTCCACCCACTTAGGCGTGGCTGTGATTGGCTGGTTCCGCCTCTGGCTACAATTTGTAATAACCAGAGACGCTCACATAATTAACCCTTAAGCAAAGCATATTGGGGCGTACGAACACTTCTGATAACAATAGGTCGTACATCTACGTAGTGATAAAAAGTTCAGCTACTTTACGATAAAGCATTCCACCGTTAAAAGTAACAGTGATTGGCTTCAGTAACCTACTATTTTAATCACATATGTAGTTTATAGTTGTTACATTAATAATGTAAACCTGGGTGATAACGCGTTCCACCGTGACACGTCACAGTAATAGGTTACAGTAATCTATTATCTATTTTAGTTACCTATTACCGAATGGCAGCTGGATATGTTGTAAATCTATTATCTTAGTTAGGTGTTATGTTAGTAGTTTATAAATGTTTATGAAACTCGTTCCACCGTGACACATCACAGTAATAGGTTACAGTAACCTATTATTTGTTACCTGTTACCAAACGACAGCCAATTAATTGTGCCGTCAATCTATTATTGCAGCTGCCTGTTATTTTAGTAATTTAAACGTTTGAGAAAACTCTACCCACCGTGACGCATCACAGTAATAGGTTAAAGTAACCTATTATTTCTTTCCTGTTACCAAATGACATCCAGTTATGTTGGCAATCCCTTCCCGCAGTTGACTGTAATGTTCATAGCATAAACGTTTTGTGAAAGCTCGTTCCATCGTGACACATCACAGTAATAGGTTTACAGTAACCTATTATTTACCTGTTACCAAATGACATCCAGTTATGTTGTCAATCTCTTCTCGCAGTTGGCTGTAATAATGTTCATAGCATAAACGTTTGTGAAAGCTCGTTCCATCGTTACACATCACAGTAATAAGATATAGTAACCTATTAATTTAGTTACCGATTATTAATTTTATATGTACTTAAATTTCTCCCCATTTCTTTAGATATTGCTTCCAAATTACTGTAGATCACTGCTGTATTGCCAATATTTAATTTTGATAAATTAGACATTTCAGTCCTCAAAAATAATTTAAAAAAAAATTATGTAGTTTTTCATTGTACATGAATTTAGGTAATTTCTTTATACTAAACAAAATGTTTTGAACAATCTAAAAAAATATTCATTTGCTCTGAAGATAATCTCTAGATACTGGATTGTTTAAACGTATCCGTCCTAAATTTTGTGCGTTTCTTGAAGTATCATTTACAATCTGCCACAAATTATTTTTGGATAGTTGATAATGCACTACAATTTGTTAATGTTGGTTTTTATTACTGGGACTACACAATTACATTAATTAATTTTTAAGAAGATAATTTTTTTTTTTGGTGTTTAACGTCCGACTATTGTGCACACTTGGGCTAATGCAGACGATGGGATGATTTATAGCGTATGAAAATGCCAAGCCCTGGCCGGGAATCGAACCCGGGTCCTCGGGGTGAAAGCCCAGTACGCTATCAACTAGGCCACCGAGGCGGCTTGATAGAATATTTTTGAAAAAAGTACACGTGTGTGTGTGTGTGTGTGTGTGTGTGTGTGTGTGTGTGTGTGTGTGTGTGTGTGTGTGTGTGTGTGTGTGTGTGTGTATGTGTATATGTATGTGTGTGGGTGTGTATGTGTATCTGTGTGTGTGTGTATGTGTGTGTGTATGTGTGTGTGTGTGTGTGTGTGTGTGTGTGTGTGTGTGTGTGTGTGTGTGTGTGTGTGTGTGTGTGTGTGTGTGTGTATGTGCGCGCGCGCGCGTGTGTGTGTAAAACCGGGGAAATTTTTTTTTTTTTTAACGTCCGACTATTGTGCACACTTGGGCTAACGCAGACGATGGGATGATTTATGGCGTATGAAAATGCCAAGCCCTGGGTGGGAATCGAACCCGGGTCCTCGGGGTGAAAGCCCAGTACGCTATCAACTAGGCCACCGAGGTGTAGAAGCTGCAAGAAATACTACACATATCAAAATATATTTTACGAATTTTCATTTCGTCAGGTTAGGTTAAATCCCGTCACATTATCCCGATCTGAACTCAGTGCGTACATGCAGGCTGTATAAATAATCCGATTGAAGACTACGTCAGGCATCGTTACGAACAGCTACCGAACTAATGAAGACCAAGACGAGCTACTGCTGGCTGCAAGTTCGCGATAAAGCCCGACTAAACGCGGGCAATTTATCGCGTGTAACCAATAAGGTAACAGATTGCCGACCCTGGCTGCGCTGCCTCGCCTTTCGTGTTGCAATTTGTACCCGTCCGTGGATCTTTCTTATCCGTTACGCTCCATTAACTTAACTTACAACTCACGACCTTTCTGCAACCACCGCGCGGTATATTTCTTTTAAGGACTGTTGCCCGATTGTTAGAGTCACCGTAGGTTTGGCAGTTGTAAATCTGTGAACTGTTTTCAGGCGAGAACGGTAAGAGAGTCGTAGTTTAAAATTGTTGATTTATGTTTGCAAAATATTTGCCTTTATTGTGGGATTATTCATATTATTCAATCATTTGAGTGTATGGAAACAATACACGTTTTGAGTGTGGATCAACTAGCTCTTTTTGTTTGTTGTTTTTTAACTTATTTTGTTTAGCTATACAGACGGCTCGGTGATCGATGTGACTAAAGCGCTGATCCGCTGCATGTCTGAATTGCGCACCTCAACGTTCTTAGTTTGAGCCACAATTACTCCTTTTTCTATTTTCTTACCGTTAATGCTGATCATTAATATCAGTTAGGTGTTCAAATAGTTTTTTCTTAAGTCTGCGTAAAAACGTAAATATGAATTTATTTGTATGCATATATTAAAACATTTCAAAACTACGCAATATTTTATTGTTTTATTTTTTAATTACGTATTAATGGGTTTTCCCTGCTCAATTTGCTTTTGGGGAGATCATTACGAATTAACTAATTTCAATAAAATTTTGTATGTAGGCCTAGTAGTGTTTGTCACTATATTCCTATAGTTTTATTTCATCATCTGCGCGCACAGAACAGACTTGTTATACGTGTGTCTAGAATTCCGATTAGGTCCCATCAGTTTGTAATTTGATCAATAGAAAACATTTTTTCTTAAAAATAAACGCTAACAATGACAACACAGTGCAACAGTGTAAATTAAAAATTATATTTTTCATTTATTTTTAAATATTTTCCCATGTGGGTGTACAGAATCATCGGTGATGTGACGTCATCGGTCATCACTGCCATTAATGGTAAAAGCGTGGCAACTTGTTCCAAGCGCATTTCGAATAATTTACTCGCTTGTCTCTCTTCTGCATCAATCCTGTCAATGTCGTCCTGTTTTCCTGCGACTCTGGCTTCTTTCAGCTGCACCGATATATTACGCAGCTTGTCGTACAGTTCCATTAGTTTCCCATCGATGCTCCAAAATGGCACGGGATCCTCCACTCCGTCAACAAGGCAATGTTCATAGACGCCTTTTAGACGGTGGGCCAAGTGCTTATTTTGGGTGTAAAATCTTCCATCGTGGAAACCTTCTCTTAACGGTTGGTAGATTCCATCCATGTACGTGTCGTGTGCAGGTACTACGGGTTCTGCTGGAGTTTTCGGAGTTCTTAAGTATTTTAACGCAACGAAAATACTTGCTCCGACAGCCCCGATGCCTGCCGCAAGCATTACGGCTTGTGCTCGAGCACTGCTCATAGTGAGCTGGACTAAAGGGCGTTAGGTTCAGAGTTCACAAAAAAGAGCGTTAAATTTGTGTTGCTGTATAAAATCAAAGCAAATAAAATGTTATAATGATTTTAGTTGCCATGGTTCTATTTGATTAATAATTAAATATTGATTCATTGTTGTTTTTTACATATTTTGATGAAACATATTTAATTATTTTCGTTCGTATGTATGATAAATTTGATAAACTAGAGTCATTGCATCACATTGTAAGAAACAACATGTATGGGGAGTTAATAAACAACTAAAATGTACCCTACAGCGTTTCTAAAACTAGAATGTTTGGGAGATAGCAGAACATACGTTTTTATATAGTTTAAAGCTTTGTTTTAACGCCTTTCAAATATTTTAATTAAATGTCAAAAAGGCATTGTATTGTTTCTGCACTGTTTATTTGGATTACTATACTATTTTTGGAACAATAATTTATTGTAATTCTTTTTATATTCTTCTTCTTTTCTGCTAGGATTATTGTCACTATGTTGAGTATAATGATCTGCCTTCCCTAGCTTCGTCAATCTACTTTTATTGACGCGTTTCGGAGAACCTCCATCTTCAAAAACTTTATCTATACTCTCTATATTATAGATATAGTTTTTGAAGATGGAGGTTCTCCGAAACGCGTCAACAAAAGTAGATTTGACGAAGATAGGGAAGGCAGATTATTATACTCAACATAGTGATAATTTATTGTTTTTTAAAAAAATTTAAAAACAGCCGTATTTCTCTTCTGTAACACTCCCCATCTTTCGGTAGCACATCTTTTCGGATATATTGGTCGCACTTCTCTCCTCTCTTTACTTCTGTCTCTCTCTTTTTCTTTCTCCTTTTCGGTAAGCGTGTACTGTTATATGAAAACTTTGTGTTGCTTTGGTTTTTACTGTTTTTCCTTAGTTGAAAAACACGTGAACATTGTAACCGTTTATAATACATTCGAAATTAGTATAAATGTTTATAATTGTTGTTAATTTAGATTGTACAACATAAATCCTAACGAAAGTAAAAGGTAATTAAAAGAAATAGATTACTTCTTATAATTATAAGGATTAATTTATATGTACATATATTTGTGTGTGTGTGTGTGTGTGTGTGTGTTTGTGTGTGTGTGTGTGTGTGTGTGTGTGTGTGTGTGTGTGTGTGTGTGTGTGTTTGTGTGTGGTGTTTTAAAAAGAAGTTTATTGATAGCTAAAATAAATATGGGTATTACTTGCCTAATTTACATTAGACGTATTAAAATTAGGAATTTAATTATTTAGAATTAAAATATTTAACGTATAGATTAAGTATTTCGTCAAGAGCACGTACTAAGTAATAAAATGCCAGTTTATTATCAGCTGATCTAATCATGATTACAAAACCATAAAATGTTAATTCGGGCCTTCGCAAACATAAAAGCAATTAAAATATATCCACTGCAGATGATTTATTACACGATTGTTGCAGACAGTTTAACGTCCGTAATAAAGTTTAACGGCTATCGTAATTAATGCAGTCATAGAAAAGCAATAAAATTCGCCTGACTCCAGTAATAGCCGAGCAGTACATTACATTAACAAGGCATTGCTGGAAACTGTATTAATGGTAAATTACAGACACACCGGCTATAAATTGTCTGTAGGGGATGAAGGGAAGGGTTGTTGCGAGAGGAGAGACACTGTGGACAAACTTCGAACGTCTGCAGTCAACCTTCTTAATCTTCTTCTGATCAAGAATTTAATTATTCAACTTCCGGTTGGTTTTAACATTTCTCATTAAAATACTGCTTCCTGTGTACAAGAATCACGCTAGTTTATCTAGAACGTCGTTCGGTCAGCTAATGCGTGAACAAAAACCATTACAATCGCAGTACACAAGGTATTACTGAAGCGAATTTATAAAATCTAGGGGGTTTTGAAACTTTTAGCGCAATCCTAGAACACTTTTTTTGAAATCACGCCCCTCTATAATGACAGTTTGAATTCGTAATTTTTTAGTTTAATAAGTAATTTTAACTTTCAGAATTTCTATTTATAAAATAGTTTTCAATATTTAATATAACGTGCCTTTAGTAAATGTAATATTAAATTTCATTATATTAAATATACTGCCAGTTTCTTTACTTATTACTAAGACTTGGAAATATTAATTTTTTTAATTATAAAAGACTGATTTTATAATTAACAACTAGTTGGATTCAAGAGATAAAGATTTATAAAGAAATAATATAAAAGAAGAAGAAACGCTGAACAGAGAGATTTTTAGGAAGAGGATATTGAAAGTGGAGGTATTCCAAGGAAGATTGCAGAGTAAACCTGGTGCGAAATGGTCCGAAGACAGAAAGAGGCTGTATAGTGAAAGGATGAGGGAATATTGGAGGGAACGGAAGAGAAAACAGCTAAGTGTGAAGAATTGAAATTGTCACGTGGTTCCTAGCAGGTCTCATCGAAAGAAGAAGAAGAAAGACTGAACAGAGAGAAAGAGGATATTGAGTGTGGAGGGATTCCAAGGAAGATTGCAGAGGAAACCTGGTGCGAAGTGGTCCGAAGACAGATAGAGGCTGCATAGTGAAAGGATGAGGGAATATTGGAGGGAACGGAAGAGAAAACAGCTAAGTGTGAAGAATTGAAATTGTCACGTGGTTCCTAGCAGGTCTCAGCAGGTCTCATCGAAAGAAGAAGAAGAAAGACTGAACAGAAGAAGAAGAAAGACTGAGAGAGAAAGAGGATATTGAGTGTGGAGGGATTCCAAGGAAGATTGCAGAGGAAACCTGGTGCGAAATGGTCCGAAGACAGAAAGAGGCTGCATAGTGAAAGGATGAGGGAATATTGGAGGTGAAGAATTGAAATTGTCACGTGGTTCCTAGCAGGTCTCATCGAAAGAAGAAGAAGAAAGACTGAACAGAGAGAAAGAGGATATGCAGAGAGGAATATTGGACCTGGTGCGAAGTGGTCCGAAGACAGAAAGAGGCTGTATAGTGAAAGGATGAGGGAATATTGGAGGGAACGGAAGAGAAAACAGCTAAGTGTGAAGAATTGAAATTGTCACGTGGTTCCTAGCAGGTCTCATCGAAAGAAGAAGAAGAAAGACTGAACAGAGAGAAAGAGGATATTGAGTGTGGAGGGATTCCAAGGAAGATTGCAGAGGAAACCTGGTGCGAAGTGGTCCGAAGACAGAAAGAAGCTGCATAGTGAAAGGATGAGGGAATATTGGAGAGGAACGGAAGAGAAAACAGCTAAGTGTGAAGAATTGAAATTGTCACGTGGTTCCTAGCAGGTCTCATCGAAAGAAGAAGAAGAAAGACTGAACAGAGAGAAAGAGGATATTGAGTGTGGAGGGATTCCAAGGAAGATTGCAGAGGATACCTGGTGCGAAGTGGTCCGAAGACAGAAAGAAGCTGCATAGTGAAAGGATGAGGGAATATTGGAGGGGACGGAAGAGAAAACAGCTAAGTGTGAAGAATTGAAATTGTCACGTGGTTCCTAGCAGGTCTCATCGAAAGAAGAAGAAGAAAGACTGAACAGAGAGAAAGAGGATATTGAGTGTGGAGGGATTCCAAGGAAGATTGCAGAGGAAACCTGGTGCGAAGTGGTCCGAAGACAGAAAGAGGCTGTATAGTGAAAGGATGAGGGAATATTGGAGGGAACGGAAGAGAAAACAGCTAAGTGTGAAGAATTGAAATTGTCACGTGGTTCCTAGCAGGTCTTATCGAAAGAAGAAGAAGAAGAAGAAAAAGACTGGTTTACAAATAAATATTTGTACCTCCTTCTTCTTAAATGCTCCTACACCACTCACAGGTTGTGAATCCATTCGTAATCGAAAATTTTGAGTGAATGACTATAGTGTTACTTCTGCAATGCGACCTTGTAGATATATTGTGCCTCCTTTCTGTATTCCAGAGTGGTTCAGTTACAGCGTCTTCTCAATCCTATTCTCTTCATAATGTCAAGGATTCAATGTCTGTAACTCCCCCACTTCTAACTGGTGACTTCCCAGTTTGTCATTCAGCTACTTGCAGATGTTTGCTCTGTGAAAATTGTTTCTACCTTCTCTTAACGGCTGGTAGATTCCATCCATATACGGGTCTTGTGCCGGTTCTGCGGGTTCTGCTGGAGTTTTAGGAGTTCTTAGGTATTTCAACGCAACGAAAATACTTGCTCCGACAGCCCCGATGCCTGCCGCAAGCATTACGGCTTGCGCCCGAGCACTGCTCATAGTGACCTTTACTTTTAAGCGTGTAAAAGTGTGAAAATTGTAGAAAGAAATTAGAAAGAAAAAGAGAGAGACAGTAAAGAGAGGAGAGAAGTGCGACCAATATGTCCGAAAAGATGTGTTACTGAGAGATGGGGAGTGTTACAGAAGAGAAATACTGCTGTTTTCAATTAAAAAAAAAAACAATAAATTGTGAAAATTGATCCCTTTCAATTTTCCTTACTTTGATCCTTATTGCAAGGGTTTTGCTAAATTTGGCCAGCTTTTTATTATTCAGTGAGATTCTGCATTTTATTTACATTCTTGCTCATGATCTTTCCTGCCCTATTCTTTCTTTGTGGGGGAGGGAAATTACGTCCGCCTACACGGAGCCATGCATGCTTGGGTAAGGCTACATGCACTGAAAGGTCGCAAGGTATCCCAGGGCTACATTTGGCACACCATTAGGCCGGTAACATTCACTCTATCAGCACGAGTCGCTTTTTTACACTTTAAAGTTAGCCAGGATGTGTACAGTAATGTGTGTGTGTGTGTCCTGAGTTGATGAGAGCGAGTAGTATGAGCTAGACGTGGGATCGCTAAACCCATCAGCTGCCTCCGCCGAAATCAATAATTTTAATATGAGTATATTTTTGTACTTTACAGAAAAATACAAATAAACGCAACATTCAGCCTGTGTGCTGACCTGATGGAAGCAAATTTCCAAAAAGTAACAATATCACATATTATAGCTATAACGTGTGGTCTTGCACGACTTTTCTGATTTCAACGTTAGATTTACCTTCCAAAACTGCATAAATTAGCATAAACTGTTTTTCAAATTATATTGATTATTTCACAATCACCAATGACGTAATTGTTTTCTTATTTCCAATGAATTTTAAATGTAATGTTATGCATATTTTAACGCTAATGAAACAAAGACTTATCAAAATAACGTTAAGTTAAAACATGAAAGTTAAGTTTTCTTAAATTTTTCAAAGGCTGATATTTTGAATCAGTTCAACGAATTTATCAAGCTATAACGTGAATCTGTTGTTGTACCAAATACACACACACACACACACACACACACACACACACACACACACACACTTATTTTAGTGTATTTTTATTACTGTTATTGTTATTGTTCTTAGAAAACAAGTTATTTCCATGGTTTCAAATAAACATTTTAGGCCTAAAGCATTTCTATTTCAAAGTGATTAATTAACTAATCATTTCAAAAGCTAGACGTGTTTTTTACACTTCTTCTTTCAAATTAAATTCTATCAAGATAACTTCACCATCGGCTGGCCGAAGTTTAAATTTAATCAATTACCGACAGGTGTATATTTAATTAACTGGCGTACATTGAGGTGCTCCGCTGCTTGTACTCGACGCTGTTGACGTTAACGAATTCCGTCCTCTGTCAAATAAATCAATTGATTAAATCTATTGATCCGTGTGATAATGTCTATTGACTGTTTATAACTGATACTGATTGTATTTTGTTTTGAAGAATATTATTTTCAGTTTAAAATTTAAATTAAAACATTGTACGCATATACCAAGAAAATTAAATACTTTAATACCTTGTCTTTGGAAGACCAATTTACTCTAGAGTGGGTGCCAAGGCACACGAGGCGGACAGGTTGGCTGGACTGGGTTCTGCATCTTTCGTTGAACCCGATCCGGCAGTAGATATATCTGTGTCTGGGTTTGAAATCAATAGGTGGACGAACAAGCAACGACAGAAAGAATAAGACAACATTGAAGTTAGAGAGTATTTACATAGAAAAAGTTCTTAATAAAGGTCGGCCGTAGGAGAACTTTATAAGGCTTTTGGGCAGATGTCAACTCAAGAAAACCATGGGACTCATTAAAGGGCACTGTGATCTGAGTGAAAACCATGAATAATGAATGGATAAAGTGATTCATTTCTCACTTTGATTAAGCTAATGTAGTAATTATTATATAATTACTAGCGATTATAATTATTCGATTATAATTATTATAATTATTCGATTATAATTATTCGAAGAATAATCACTTTGAACACACACACACACACGCGCGCACACACACGCACGCACGCACGCACGCACGCACGCACGCACGCACACACACGCGCGCGCACACGCACACACACGCGCGCGCACACGCACACGCGCGCACACACTTACGCACGCACGCACGCACGCGCGCGCGCACGCGCACACGCGCGCGCGCACACGTAATACACGTTCGTGTATATATATCCAATCTTCAATGATTTAAGATTTGCATCTCTTTAAAGTGAGTCCCATTTTTATCGACTCCCATCAGTATTCCAAGTCTTTCATTTGGTAGTCTATTAAATTATCGCGAGGAGAACAAATTGAAGGAGATAAAAAGGGCCAGTTTTGGCTTAATGAAATTCCGCTTTCAAACATATTTACTCTTAATTTAATGAAACGTCACTCGACTCTCAACTATTTGATTAATGTTTATCGGAACACTGCTGGAATGTTTAATTTCCTTTTTATTTGTTTCCACTGCCATTATGAAAATTGTAGCATGCAGGCGCGATTGACGCGAATTTTCAAAAATCAAGTAATCAAGTGGCTCCAAATTTCATAGCCACGCAGCCTTGGTAAGTTTATTAGCGAAAAATTCTCATTAGAAAATTGGAGTTGCCAAACTTAGGCCGTTAAATTGAGGGCTGATCCTAATTTCTAAAAATTACTTTTTCAGAGTTTTTAAAATTTTTATATTCACTCAAAATTTGGTTTAATTTGATTTAAATTTGGCAAAAAAAATTGTTTTTGTTTATCGCTCTTCACCAGTTTGTTACGAAGAAAAATATGTTCAATTTTTTCAAAATGTCGGCCATTGTAAAATTTTTGAAAATCATAACTATGATAATGTGTGTGTGTGTGTGTGTGCACGCGTGCGTGCTCGCACTTTAATATTTGCAATTTTGGTTAAATTTTATTCAAACTTCTCACAAAAATCGTGTTTTTAATACGTTAGACAGTTAAGTTACCAAGAAAAATATATTAAACTTTGTTTTATCATTTACAAAATGGCGGCAATTCCAAACTTAAAATTTTTGGAAAGTGTGTCTTGTTCAACGCAATTCGCGCGTTAAACCCAGCGTTTTTAATTTTAAAGTAATTTTAATGCTGATTATAACAGTGAAATCATATTTCCATAAAATTATAAGATGCGTAATAAACAAATATTGTTCAGGATTGCTCCAGTGACGTCAGCAAATATTAAATGTCGTTACGTCTTCACGTTGCGTCTTTGTAAAGATTTAGAGGGAGGCATAAAACAGTTAATCCAATAATATCGCTTGATTTACCTTCAGTTGCGTCACCTAAATCGAACTGCCAAATCGTCATCTCTGTTTTGTCTTCGCATCGCATTAGCTACAACCTACACAGTTATACTTGGTAAGCCATTAATCTCGGCAGTTCTGATGAACGTTACAACTTGGCCGATGTAAATTCACTCGTCAAACTTTGCAGAGTTTGCGATACGTAAGGGTAATTAAATCATCGAACAACAGGAAATGTGTAACGGTGAAGTCAAATATACAACTTTATACAAGTTCATACGAGTATATTTTGACATTTTTTTTGTCCTTTTGATGAAAATACGAGGTATGTTCAGAAAGTAACGAGAATTTTTAAATTTCGCGGGCTTGGAGAGTCCGATTGTCAAATATTTTTTTATTATGTTGGTATACATGCCCTTGAAGTATGATAAAACTTTCAGCTGTTTTCATTGTTGACTTCGTCTGTGACAGCCACTAAGGTTAGACGTGTTTTTATGAGCTCGACGATTTTCGTTTGTTAATAGAAATGGATCAAAGAATTTGTATCAAATTTTGCGTAACAAAGTGTGTGAAATGTTACCAATAGCCTATGATGAGTCTGCTATGAGTAAAGCAAGAGTTTATGAGTGGTATAAGTGTTTCCAAGAAGGCCGTGACGACGTCGAAAATGACGAACGCCCTGAACAACCGATGAAAACGTGGAAAAAGTGAAAGAAATGGTTATGAACAATCGCCGAATCACAATTAGAGAGGTCGCTGATGATGTTGGCATATCGATTGGATCATGTCATGACATTGTTTCCAATGTTTTGTGTATGAAACGCGTGGCAGCAAAATTCGATCCAAAATTGTTGAATTTTGAACAAAAACAGCGGCGAATGGAAGTTGCTCAGGAGTCACTAAATGAAGTAAACTACTGATTCGTATTATAATAGGTGACGAAACATGGGTTTCTGGCTGACAAAAGGCATTCTGGCTCGCCAAGTGCGGTCGAATGTGATGGTTATTCTCACTGTGTTCTTTGATATTAATGGCATAGTGCATCATGAATTCCTGCCACCAGGTGAAACTGTCAATAAGGAGTACTACCTACAAGTTCAATGCTGTTTGCGTGAAGCAATCCGAAAAAAACGCCTGGATCTGTGGAAAAACAATTCATGGCTTTTGCACCACGATAATGCCTCAGCTCACACTTCATTTCTTGTTCGTGAATTTTTGGCCAAAAACAGTACTGTAACGATGCCCCAGCCTCCATATTCGTCAGACATTGCTCCGTATGACTTTTTCCTATTTCCAAAAATAAAGAGAACCTTAAAGGGCCGTCGTTTTACAGCAGTAAATGACATCGGTGAAAAAGCGCATAGCCTTTAAAAGCGCATCGCTGAAAGAAATAAAGGCTATCTCAAAGACCGAGTTTGAGAAGTGTTCGAGGATTGGAAGAAGTGAGGGGATAATCTCCAATGGGGACTATTTTGAAGGCGACAACATCAATGTAGAAGAATAAATAAATATTTTGTTAAAAAAATTAAAATTCTCGTTACTTTCTGAACACACCTCGTACATACTAACGGCCGGTTACAAGAACGTCTATTTAAATTCTCGTTACGTAAAGTAATTTTAATTTTTTTTTTTTGGTGTTTAAGGTCAGACTATTGTGCACATTTGGGCTAATGCAGACGATGGAATGATTTATAGCGTATGAAAATGCCAAGCCCTGGCCGTGAATCGAACTCGTAGCCTCAGGGTGAAAGCCCAGTACGCTATCAACTAGGCCACCGAGGCGGCAGTTAGTTACTTTAAATGTTTTCCCTGTTGCAAGAACATTTTAACAAAACTTTACCTATAGGACTTTTAACTTTTAGCTATAACTGTTTAATGGCTAGCAAGATGGCCGTCCTGCGAATAGCTGATATTTTCAGGTTACTTGTAGAATTGTTTTGAAGGTAATGTATTCTGTTTACATTCGTTAATTGCTAGTAAAATGGCCGTCCTACGAACAGCTGATTATTTTCAGGTTATTTGCACAATTTTTTTTAAGGTTATGTGTTTTGTTGACATTTGTTTTTTTATTGTTTCTAGTAGCAAGCCTGTTTTTGCTATTTTTTGTATTTACGATTAATGTAATCAGAAGCAATAAAAACAAATTATTTATATGATTTGCACAAAAATTAATGGTTATATAAAACTGAAGCTTAACAAAACAGGTACTACAAACACTATAAAACAATAGGCTGTCTTATTGATTGCAAAACATAACCTCTAAAAATAGAATTAAGCATTGTTTAAAGAAGGTCCGATTAACAAGGGATCATTTCAGGTTATTTTTACTCTTTTAAGGTTATGTTTTTGTTTACATTTGTTTTTTATTTGTTTCTAGTAACTGGCCTATAGTTGGTATTTTTGGTAGCCGCCTCGGTAGTCTAGTTGATAGCGTACTGGGTTTTCATCCCAAGGACCCGGGTTCGATTCCCGTCCAGGGCTTGGCATTTTCATACGCTATAAATCATCCCATCGTTTGCATTAGCCCAAGTGTGCACAATAGTCGACGTTAAAAAAAAATAAATAAATAAATAAACAGAAGCTATAAAAAATATAATGTATCTGCTTTGGAAAAAATTAATGATTATTTAAAATTAATCAACACTATAAAACAATTAGCGCTATTATCGATTGTAAAACATAACCTCTAAAAATATATTTAAGCATTGTTTAAAGGATCTGTATAGGTCAATTACTTTAACAAGCTTATAACGGTCCTTTAAATTTTAACAGACGTTCTAGAAACATAAATTAAAGGTTTAAAGCTTTCTTATTTTAAATAGTGATCTTTTTTCAACAGATGTTAGTGCAGCCCAATTCTATGTTAAGTAAGGCTTTTAAATGACTTTAAATTTAAAGGTCTTTTAAATAATTTAGTGAACGTTCTTGTAACCGGGCAACATTGTTCCATTTGTAATATGAATTTTATAGTAAAACGCATTTTATAATAAAATCAAAATATTTACAAATGGTGACGTAACTTTCTTGTAAAAAAATTATAATGTAGACGTGCCTGGAGACGATCCAGATTCTTACGAAAATAAAGTGAACATCAAAAGAGTGAGTGAACGGTCTAAGAAATGTTGAAGGGTCAACGTCACAACCCCTTGAGACTTATAGGCTGCTTCAGTGGTCCTTTCCGCTACAATGGCTATGTAATTCCTCAATCTTCCTGAAGTAAAAACGTGACTACTGGAGCAGCTTATATACTGTGCTTTAAAATAAAAAATTGTTCCGTAGAGGGTTACGCGTCTTCGAAGTCTCTCCTGTATCCGGGATCGACTATAAAAGAGTTGAGGACTTGTACTTGCCCCCCGTTTGTCAGTTTTTCGTTACGTTACTCTCATTGCAGCGCAAAATTTGCCTAACCTATCGTAAAGAAGCATTCACTTAAAAAATAATAACAGTTTTTTGACTGTAGCTCTTGTACGGTTTCTAATAACTCGAGTTCTTGCGCGTGTTGTCGCGTGTGTTTATTTCTGGAAGAAATCAAACTAACGGAACCTGATCATAACTGTACTATGATTATCTCTATTCTAATTTTATTTATTTATTTACGGAATAATTATTCAACACAGTAAAAAAGTAAAATATTAACATGTTATCTTCATCATAATTTGTAGTATGCAAATGTATGAACGAATAAATGAATGCATTTGTGGAGTTATTCTTGTACTGCGACCTTTGTAGTTGTATTTTCTACGCTATGTATTTCTGAAATGTTCAGTTACAGTGCCTACTCCAATCCTAGTCTCTTCATAACGTCTAGAATTTGGAGGCGATTCAAGGAGGTTAGCTCCCCCATTTCTAATTGGTGGGTTGTTTAGGTAGTTGAAGATGCTCGCACTGCTAATTCATATTCAATTTTGTTTTACCTAAATTACAGAAAGTCTGTTCTATTTAGCCAACCCTTTTGTTGCGCGTTAAGACCCCACTAATGCTATTTTACATTCTTACGTATTTGAACGCCCGCAAGTAGCTCAGAACAGGAGGTCCACCCATACAGAGCCTGGTTAGGCTAAGGTACACTGGGAGACACCAGGTCTCCCAGATCTCAGTTTGTTCATCGGAACTTCCGGTGATTAGGTCGGTGGCCATTCACTTCATCAGCACTGGTCGCTTTACACTTTAGAGTTAGCCAAGCTATGAAGAATAGTATGGATATATTATTGACGCGAAGGTTTGAATGTTAACTTCGACCAGAGGAGTGAATAGAAAAACGTATCCCGAACCTTTTTAATGTAACGGAAATGTGAAACGGAAATGTTAACTTTGGCCAGAGGAGTGAATAGAAAAACGTATCTTGAACATTTTTAATGTAACGGAAATGTGAAATGGAAATGTTAACTTTGGCAAGAGGAGTGAATAGAAAAATGTAATGTGAACATTTTTAATATAACGGAAATGTGAAATGGAAATGTTAACTTTGGCAAGAGGAGTGAATAGAAAAATGTAATGTGAACATTTTTAATATAACGGAAATGTGAAATGGAAATGTTAACTTCGGCCAGAGGAGTGAATAGAAAAACGTATCTTGAACATTTTTAATGTTTCGGAAATGTGAAACGGAAATGTTAACTTTGGCCAGAGGAGTGAATAGAAAAACGTATCTTGAACATTTTTAATGTAACGGAAATGTGAAATGGAAATGTTAACTTCGGCCAGAGGAGTGAATAGAAAAACGTATCTCAAAACTTTTTAATGTAACGGAAATGTGAAACGGAAATGTTAACTTTGGCCAGAGGAGTAAATAGAAAAACGTGTCCCAAACCTTTTTAATGTAACGGAAATGTGAAACGGAAACGAACAAACGAATTTTATCTCTGTATTTCTGCCTCTTTTCTCTCTGCTTATTAATAATATTACAAGCGTATTATATGAAAACGTTGTGTTGTTTTTTTTCCTTCTTTGAAGGACACGTGCACGTTGTAACCGTATTCGGAATTAATACAAACGTTTATAATAATTGTTGTTAATGTTGCTAGTTCTTAACAACATAACCTAAAACTTTATTATAACTATCAGCTGTTCAATGAAATCAGCTGATCGTTACGAATTAATGTAAAACAGCTGACCTTTTACTATAACTACAATAAACAATATCTAAGCTAGGTTCACGTATTTATTTCTTTAAACAAAACAAGGTATTTGTAAACACATCTTTAAATTAATTACAAAAGCAAAAATATCATTAACAGAAACGTCACTTTTGTCGGTAAATCCCTGAGTTCCACACGTGTACTTTTTTGCACTCTAGGTGATTTTTGATTTTAACTGATTTAACTCTAGGTGCACTCAAATTTGATTTTAACGACACAAATATTGATTTTGGTACTTGCTTGGAAAAATTTGCGTTTAATACTTTTAAAATGGTTGAATTCTCAAATCTTTAAAAAAATCATTGAAATTTTTGAAAATTTCATTGAATCGAACAGAAAGTTGAAATAAAAAAATTAATTTTAACTAATATTATTTTAAAATAAACTCCAACACATTTTCATAAGTTATGATTGGTGCCCTTTCAAAGTTCTGAATCTTACAGTGATAACCAATTCTTCATTGGAAATTCTGTACAAAACATATAATAATAAAAACACATGAATGCACAATCTATAAAGCTCATATTAACAAAGAACATCCCGTTAGGTTACCAGGGCAACAGACCTAGCACGTGTCAAATTAGCGACCTTGTGTTTGCTTTGCTTCGTAATGACAACGCAGGAAGTAATTAGGTAGATATTACCCTGGGAAGGTGCACGTGGAAGTAATAAAACAAAATACCGGATGAGCTGTTAGCGTTCTTCAAGTTACATTTACTTCTTGTCTTGATAATTGTCTGATTATTTTGTCTCGTTGATGTGATATGAGTAAGGCAATACTTTCAACTTATATTTACATTAAAATAATTATTATTTCAAAAAACAATAGACCTTGCAGTATATTCTTAATCAATTCCTGGCCATCGTTTAACGACAGAGCCGCCTCGGTGGCCTAGTTGACAGCGTATTAGGCTTTCACCCCGAGGACCCGGGTTCGATTTCCGGCCAGGGCTTGGCATTTTCGTACGTTATAAATAATCCCATCGTCTGCATTAGCCCAAGTGTGTACAATAGTCGGACGTTAAAAAAAAATATATATATATATATATATATATATATATATATATATGTGTGTGTGTGTGTGTGTGTGTGTGTGTGTGTGTGTGTGTGTTTGAACTCGCGCGCGTGCATGCATTTGCATGTGTGTGTCTGCGTGCAAGCGTGTGCGTGTGTGGGCGTGTGTGTGTGTGTGTGTTTTTGAACTATGCGCGTGCATGCATTTGCATGTGTGTGTCTGCGTGCAAGCTTTCCGGGCTTTCAGCTCCGACCCGAGGACCCGGGTTCGATTCCCGGTCAGGGCTTGGCATTTTCATACGCTATAAATCATCCCACCGTCTGCATTAGCCCAAGTGTGCACAATAGTCGGACGTTAAATACAAAAAAAAAACGTTTAACGACAGCATACTAACGTGCTCGTAACGTTTCCACAAATCTAACCGGTAACCGTAATATTTATGGAGTATATTACTGAACCAGTTTTATTAAAAATTGTATGCTCTTTCTCTACTGAACTGGTCGAAATTATAACAGGCCTTGCCGTTCAGCCAGTATTGCAGTTAACAGTCTGCAACTGCGCTAGTCGTCGTTAAATCAGAGCCATCTTGAAACGTAAGTAAATTGAAAAAAAAAACTACACATACGTCGTAAATCTTTTGTACAAAATACCTTAGCACCAAATTTCTAAATAATCGGCCAATACACTTTACCAAAACTGCTTGCAATGGTCATCGTTAAATCAGAGGCCGCCATCTTGAAACGTAAGTAAATTGAAAAAAAAATCGTTTCGCTTCAAACGACAAACGACATTTGGGCTTCGTTTACAACGCATTTACAAACGTAGTTTGTGCTTCGTATAAAGCATCTTCGTATCAAACGTAACTTTTTTGTACAAAATACCTTAGTACCAAATAACAAAACGGTCGGTGCGTTTGGACAAAACTGCGTACAATCGTTATTATAAACCAGAGGCCTTCATTTTAAAAGTAAACCGTGTGGGTAAAAACCTTAAATATACATCGTTCGGGCTTTATACAAGTTACCTTCGTACACAATTTCAAAAGAATCGGTTAATTCGTTAGGCCAAAACTGCGAAACAAACAAACCAAATGCCGAACTGTCTACTGAAACAGATATTTTATAATTAAGTGATCACGGCACGCAGCTGTCTCGTGAATAGAAGTGAATTTTCATAAAGTAGCCTATTTTTCTTCGACTTCATCTTTTTGAATTTCCATTTTCACCATTATAATAAGGAGTAAATCTGCATAATTTCCGTTTTCACCATTATAATAAGCAGTAAAACTGCATAATTTCCGTTTTCACCATTATAATAAGCAGTAAATATGCATAATTTCCGTTTTCATCATTATAATAAGCAGTAAATCTGCATAATTTCCGTTTTCATCATTATAATAAGCAGTAAATCTGCATAATTTCCGTTTTCACCATTATAATAAGCAGTAAAAACTGCATAATTTCCGTTTTCATCATTATAATAAGCAGTAAATCTGCATAATTTCCGTTTTAACCATTATAATAAGCAGTAAAAACTGCATAATTTCCGTTTTCATCATTATAATAAGCAGTAAATCTGCATAATTTCCGTTTTCACCATTATAATAAGCAGTAAAAACTGCATAATTTCCGTTTTCATCATTATAATAAGCAGTAAATCTGCATAATTTCCGTTTTCATCATTATAATAAGCAGTAAATCTGCATAATTTCCGTTTTAACCATTATAATAAGCAGTAAAACTGCATAATTTCCGTTTTCATCATTATAATAAGCAGTAAATCTGCATAATTTCCGTTTTCACTATTATAATAAGCAGTAAAACTGCATAATTTCCGTTTTCATCATTATAATAAGCAGTAAATCTGCATAATTTCCGTTTTCATCATTATAATAAGCAGTAAATCTGCATAATTTCCGTTTTCACCATTATAATAAGCAGTAAAAACTGCATAATTTCCGTTTTCATCATTATAATAAGCAGTAAATCTGCATAATTTCCGTTTTCATCATTATAATAAGCAGTAAAAACTGCATAATTTCCGTTTTCATCATTATAATAAGCAGTAAATCTGCATAATTAACGTTTTCACCATTATAATAAGTAGTAAAAACTGCATAATTTCCATTTTCATCATTATAATAAGCAGTAAATCCGCATAATTTCCGTTTCCACCATTATAATAAGCAGTAAAAACTGCATAATTTCCGTTTTCATCATTATAATAAGCAGTAAATCTGCATAATTTCCGTTTTCACCATTATAATAAGCAGTAAAAACTGCATAATTTCCGTTTTCATCATTATAATAAGCAGTAAATCTGCATAATTTCCGTTTTCACCATTATAATAAGCAGTAAATCTGCATAATTTCCGTTTTCACCATTATAATAAGCAGTAAAAACTGCATAATTTCCGTTTTCATCATTATAATAAGCAGTAAATCTGCATAATTTCCGTTTTCACCATTATAATAAGCAGTAAAAACTGCATAATTTCCGTTTTCACCATTATAATAAGCAGTAAAAATGCAAATTTCCGTTTTCACCATTATAATAAGCAGTAAATCTGCATAATTTCCGTTTTCACCATTATAATAAGCAGTAAATATGCATAATTTCCGTTTTCATCATTATAATAAGCAGTAAATCTGCATAATTTCCGTTTTCACCATTATAATAAGCAGTAAATATGCATAATTTCCGTTTTCACCATTATAATAAGCAGTAAATATGCATAATTTCCGTTTTCATCATTATAATAAGCAGTAAATCTGCATAATTTCCGTTTTCACCATTATAATAAGCAGTAAATATGCATAATTTCCGTTTTCATCATTATAATAAGCAGTAAATCTGCATAATTTCCGTTTTCACCATTATAATAAGCAGTAAATATGCACAATTTCCGTTTTCACCATTATAATAAGCAGTAAATCTGCATAATTTCCGTTTTCACCATTATAATAAGCAGTAAAAACTGCATAATTTCCGTTTTCATCATTATAATAAGCAGTAAATCTGCATAATTTCCGTTTTCACCATTATAATAAGCAGTAAAAACTGCATAATTTCCGTTTTCACCCTTATAATAAGCAGTAAATATGCATAATTTCCGTTTTCACCATTATAATAAGCAGTAAATATGCATAATTTCCGTTTTCACCATTATAATAAGCAGTAAATATGCATATATTAACATTTTAAACTTTCAAATTACATTGAAAATACATTATTGAAACCTAACCTTCCTAAACATATTTCATATTTTTAACAGATTAGAAAAAATCAAAATGCTAATTTTACGCAGTTTTTACGCAAATTAAGTTGGTGATAAAATCAGATTTTCAAGAAAATTCGATACCAAAAACTATGAATTTAAAAAAATTTAATATGGTCGCTATTTTCAAATTGTTGAACAAATTTTGCTGGTTAAAACAAATTTGTCTAAGCTATTACAAAAATCGATTTTTAGATTTTTATGCAGTTTTAATCAAATAAAACTGAAATTGCGAATGTATGCTGACACAAACACACACTTTTAAAAAGGTGATTTAGAGGTTATGATCGAAACTCATTTCAATGTTCCGTGTTTGGGTCTTAACGATGACCGTTCCAACAGCTCAATTTTTCCAATAAAAATTCCCTGAAAGTCTTCAATGGACAATTTAAAACGAGTTAAAAAGATAATGTTCATAAAAATTTACCTTACTGTTCCAGAACTGAAGTTTCTACAGTATTATTTTGTAATTATATCCAAGGAAGTTGTGTATTTCTGAACTTCCAAGATAACAAGGCGCAGGTTAGGCAATTTGAGTACAGGGTTCAATGTGTATTCCTGCTGTAGGCCTAATGTGTCAATATTGTATATATACGTAGAAATTTAGTGGACGAAAAAATGCAAGTGTGTGTGTGTGTGTGTGTGTGTGTGTGTGTGTGTGTGTGTGTGTGCGCGCGCGCGTGCGTGCGTGTGTGAGAGAACATATATTTCTGCAACCTTTAGTAGTTTTTTATGTTTCTTGAACCGAAATTCAAGTTCATTACTGACAAACAGCTGTTCAACAGTTTAAAAATGGTGGCAAAATTTTCACGTAAGTTTAAATGTAGTAATTTTATTTTTATCTGTCTTACTGGTAAATAGAAATTGTGGATTCTAAAATAAATTAAGTTGAAAATATTCAGTACTTAAGAATCTAATTTTTTTGAAAATCAGATTTCATCATCACTGTAAAATTCATCAGTTTAAAGTTCATTTTGATATTTTTAATGTAGTGCATTCAGAAATGCTAATTTATTCAGATTTTAACGTTAATTACAATGGCGAAAGATTATTTAAAAAAATGTTTAAAAATTCCATCACGTCAGCGAGACAGCTGCGTGCCGAGATTAGTTATTTTTAATCGTATATAAAGCAAAATGACCGCTATATATCAGAATGTTCACGTATTGTATTAGTATATACAATATGGCCTGATTTAATTTCAGAGTCGTGGAATATTCAATAACATCCTGTATTGATGAATAATTAGCAACGGTTATTCAGGAAACTGACTGTATTAGGCTAAATTATCCAAAGACTTTATTAGTATTAAAATTGATCCTCTGTAACTAGTACCTGATTAGTATTGCGCTAAAAAGCTCTTTGGGACCGTTAATTACCGTAATCAAATTATTACTGAAGTGTAATTATCCGAAGGTCAATAATTACGAGCTTATGTGCGACGATGCGGAAGGATTTAGAAAATTACACACTAATATTCACGTAATTACAATTGGGTTTGTAATTTATTGCGACATTAAAAAATGACAAACACAACAGATGTCTTCATAACGTGGAAGCAAATTTAAAAACATGTAATAATCACATAAAAACACACAAACAAAACAAAATAACATTTTTATATTAGATCTTTTGAAAATATAATTTTCAAACTATCTAATTTAAGCAGAATTCAAAACTGATTGCGTTGGCTAAATTAGATTTTTTTAAAAATTTCGAATTGTTTCTATTTTGAAACGGTTAAACGGATATTTAGTCGTTACCGAGCTGTTACACAACTCACATTATCTGCCATGTTTGTATCAAATTGGAATAAAATTATAAAAGGTCAAATATATATATATATATATATATATATATATATATATATATATATGATGTAATTTTAGTCAAATTTTTACTACATTTGTGTGTGTGTGTTTGTGTGTGTGTGTGTTCGTGTGTGTGTGTGTGTGTGTGTGTGTGTGTGTGTGTGTGTGTGTGTGTGTGTGTGTGTGTGTGTGTGTTTGTGCATGCGTGCGTGTGTGTGTGTATGTGCACGCGTTCGTGTGTGTGTGTGTGTGTGTGTGTGTGTGTGTGTGTGTGTGTGTGTGTGTGTGTGTGTGTGTGTGTGTGTGTGTGTGTGTGTGGGTGTGTGTGGGTGTGTGTGTTTGTGTGTGGTGTGTGTGTGTGTGTGTGTGTGTGTGTGTGTGTGTGTGTGTGTGTGTGTGTGTGTGTGTGTGTGTGTGTGTGTGTGTGTATTACTTATATATATATATATATATATATATATATATATATATATATATATATATATCATAAAATTATATATATTAAGAAATATATACCACATATTTCAGTAAAATGTATATAACTGCCCTTTAAAACATGTGATAGAGTTGTCTGAGCAATTCGTAAATAATTTTACAACTTTTGGTAAAAATAAAGCCCGAACGATTGGGTAGTTTGCACGTGTAAGAATGTAAATGTGAACAGTATTTTTAATCACACTTTTTTACAAATTTTAACCTTTCAAGTGATCACCAAATAACAGTCAAAATTTTGGCACACAAAACAAATGTCTTCATAAAATTATCTTCTAACTAGCCGTGTATGTTTTAACAATATCTTTACTTATTTTTGGTATAGAAGTCGAAAATGCATTAAATACACACAGAATTGAAATAATCATATTTTTAATTGTAAATAGTAAACGAATGAGTTTGGGATCTGTCTTTATGTAATATTGTTTCGTGTATCGACCTAGGGTTCCATTTCCCGGTTTGCTAAGATTCCTGTAGAACAACGTGTATATTCTCTTTTTATAGAGATAGGTTTTCTTAACGTCCATACTTTATACGTTAGACCAGAAG
>CM040189.1:113154236-113156736 GCA_022606455.1 Callitettix versicolor
GCGGTTTCGAAACTCTATCGTTTCATCTTCAGGCCGTTATACAAAATGTTAAATCCCTCTGTCGAGGTCGTCACAAAGTCAAACAAAACATCAAAACATACATCACAAACACTGAGTGTGTTTGTGTAATTTAATGTGTGATTTAATGTTTGAGCACAATTACACGATTAAAATATTCACCATTAAATTCGGCTTGTATTGTAGTCCAGAATGTAACGACGTACGAGTCGCGTGTGTAGTTTGGCCAAGCCGAATTTCATGGTAAATATTTTAATCGTGTAATTGTGCTTAGTGTTTGTGATGTATGTTTTGATGTTTTGTTTGACTTTGTGACGACCTCGACAGAGGGATTTAACATTTTGTATAACGGCCTGAAGATGAACGATAGAGTTTCGAAACCGCGGTAGTCTTTACGTGGTGAGTGGATAGACCACTGACAGGAAGAATAGGTCATAATCCTAATTACTTAAATATGTGGTCCGGTGGCTATATTACAATAATGAAATAATTCACACAAAAACACTAATAGAAAGGTTAATGTAATGCAAAAACTAGTAAAGTCACTCGATCAAAATGAAAACAAGTTATTTTATATAAAAAGTAAATGTAAGTATTGCTGAGGGCGGAGAAAAAGGAACAATACACAAAAGTAATCAAACTAAATGCAATGCCTTGTGTGCAGCCGGGGGAACAGCCACCGCGAGGGGGTTGCTTGTGCTGTAACCTATATACATACTATTACTGCCGCACTACACACATCCATCATGGTTCTTAAGTGTATCCTACAATAGCAGTCGAAAAAGTAATGTTAACAATTTTAGAAATGAAAATAAGGAAGATGGATCACTGGCCTCAAATAAATGTTCAAAAAGTCTCGACTGGAAGAAGATACAATTTTTGTGAATAATTGCTTTGATAGTGCACTGTTAAAATTTGAGGAGCAGAATTAAACAATTTAGAAATATTCACGTTTTCGTAAAAAGCGCGTGATTTGTTTTCGGAATTTTTAAAGCGATCAGCTTCCTTTTTTATAGCGAGGGAACCATGCACATGTTATATGTCTATCCGCACATTCTGGAAAACTTTACGAAAACTTTCAAAACATAAATAAGTCATA
This sequence comes from Callitettix versicolor, assembly GCA_022606455.1. Classification (NCBI taxonomy): domain Eukaryota; kingdom Metazoa; phylum Arthropoda; class Insecta; order Hemiptera; family Cercopidae; genus Callitettix; species Callitettix versicolor. The sequence continues at coordinate 113,155,354 of CM040189.1, forward strand.
TTGATAACATCTTTAAATATCAAACGCAGTTCTAATTCGATTAAAAGCTTTTTGCACAGTGATCAAATATCGTAAATGCAGTAGCTCTCAAAGAACAGTATATTCTTAATTAATATACAGAGAACCCCACAACAGCGTTCGTAACTTTTTCAGCCAACTTAACCTGTAACCGTAATATTTACAAAAAATTAAACTGTAACAACTTTATTGGATATTTTATGCTCTTTGTCCATGAAACGGTCGAAATTACGTTAGAGAAAATGACCAGCAACGTTGAATCAGAGCCCGCCATCTTGAAACGGAAGTGAATAGGAAAATATCTTACGAATACGTTTTTCGGGCTTTATACAAGTTACCTTCGTTCTAAATTCCGAGATAAACGGAAAATGCGTATAACTAAAAATGTTTACTCTTGTCGTCGTTAAATAAGAGGACGCCAGAGGAAATGTAAATAGGGAAATATCCTACACATTCGTATCAAATTTTAACACAATCGGTCAATGCGTTTGGCTAAAACTGCGTACATTCTTTATTGTGAATCAGATGTCGCCATTTTTAAAACGGGAGTGAGTATGAAAAATTTTTACAACTAGTCATTTTTAGCTTTATACAAGGTACCTTTCTACCAAATTTGAAAACAATCGGTAAATGCGTTTGACCAATACTGCGCAATAAACAAACCAAATGCGTTTCTGACATCAGTGATCATCTCGGAGGGCTCCCAAACAGTCACCCTTGCTTCTTCCACTGTCGTAATCATTTCGTCCGAAACAGATGAAAGTCCGGAACGATGTTCATCATGAACGTCCGTCTTTGAATTCTCTGCACCATTTGCGCACGTGTTGCATGCTCATACATTTCTCTCCGTAGACTTCGCACAGTGGGAATGAATGTCCACCGGCGCAGTGTTTTTTGTACACAAAAAACGAATCACAGAGCGTAATTCACACCTGGCGGAAGAGATAAGTGGTAACTCCATTACTAACGGCTGCAAGCCAAAACCGAGCGTCGCAGAAAGCTCACGGAGTGGGGATTGGGAGAGGGGGAACCAAGCTGCAAGCCAAGGTCACCGGATCCCGCGTAACAGCGTTCGTAGCGACTTTAGCGCCTTGGGAACCTCACTTTACGGACAACCCTCGTACAATTGTGAAAAATATTTTGTTTTCTTATAATGAATAGCCAGTTTATTGGTTTTCAAATACAAAACCAAATACTCTGAATTAGCCGAACTGTTTCTCGTTTTATATACACATGCAAATGCCGTACACAACCGGACATGGATTATTTGTCATAGTACGAACACAATGGGAGCGAATACAGAACCCTGTAGAACACCATTATTAAAACTTGTACACTAGTCACTGAATTAAAGACAGGTATATT
>CM040189.1:113161736-113164236 GCA_022606455.1 Callitettix versicolor
ACAACGTGGTTACCTTCCGGTAATTCTCTGCTCCTTGCTACTGAACTCCCGAGCTCCTACCAGGACTTTCGTCTAAGTGTTGCAAATAAAATGTCACCTTGAATTTGGCGACGTATTAAACGTCTAACCGCTGACGTGTGTTGAAAGTTCGTCGCCTCAACTCGACATACCCTCCCTTAGGGTGGTTTCCTCTTCTTGCTCCGTTAAAACTGAACGCGTCTACAAACTGCTTAATTTTTTTTTCAATATTGTTTATAGTTGCGCAAAAAATATTTTAGAAAATTGTATTTTTGAGTTTGTTCAGTGATGTCTTATTTAGTCAATATAGCTTTAATGAAATTAATCATATATCGACAGCTTTTATAAGTACTAAACAAACTTTTTTTTTCTTAAAATAAGAATTTCCTTAAATATTTTTAAAACATTATTATAAAGATTAATATATATGGACCCAGTTCTCAGTGTAATGAAAAAACGAAGAATTTCACACTTCTTTCACATATTAAGAATGCCGGAGGACAGAATCCTAAGACAACTAGTAATGAGAAGCATCAACAGGAAAACACAGGAAATATACATCACAAAAGTCCTCAAAGACCTGAGTGAAATAGAACTGAAAATGTCAAATAACACCCATTCTTAAGACTAATAAATTTAAAGTGGATAAACCGAAGAGGCACAAGAAGGTAGTGATCACAGATGCCGTCACGAAGCAACGATCTGATCGAATGAGAGATTATTGGAGAAAAAAATTACAGCCCAATGTTAGGAAGAACTGAAATTTAGACTAAAGTAATCCCATGAGGCTAAAAAATAAATAATAAATAAATAAAGATTAATATGTTAGTAAGTTAATGTACTAAAATTTAAATAATAACTGAAATACATAGTGGAATTAAATCCGTAAAAACTGAAGTATTAGATGTTATTTAGTCAATTGATACAATTAAAATAGTTAGTGATTTAGAGCAATGTTTTTTTACGCATCTAGAACAATTTTTTTCACTGTGAACTGTTCTGCTTACGGATATTTAAGGGTATTGACTTTAAAAAGCATTGTTTTACAGTTAAACAGCTGTTTTATTTATTGATTTATAACGGTTTACTTTATTTATTAAAACTGTAATTTTTATAAATTTATAGATTTTGATACTGTTTTTCTTATGAATTTATAACAGTTTTGTTTACTGATTAAAACTCTTATTTTTATACGTATAAAACAGTTTTATTTATTAATTTAAAAACTGCATTTTTGTATAGATTTAGAACAGTTTTGTTTATTGAGTACAATTTTTACAAATAAACAGTTATTTTTATTGATTTAAAAACTGCTTTCCTTATAGATCTATAACAGTTATATTTACTGGCTTAAAACTGTTATTTTTACAAATTTAGACCAGTTTTAGTTATTGCTTTAAAACACTGTTTTATTTATAGATTTAGACAATTTTTCGTATTGATTTAAAATAGTTATTTTTATAAATTTTAGAACAGTTATATTATTGATTTAAAAACTGTTTTGTAGATTTAGAACAGTTTTTTGGATTGATTAGAAACGGTTTTGTTTGCGGATTAAGAACAGTTTTGCTTATCGATTTAAAACTGGTCAATTTAAATCGATTTCGGTTAACGATTTAGAAATAATTTGTTTCGTTTCGTTAACTTTTAGGTTACGTTTATTGTGTAACAAAAATACCGTTTTAAAATGTGTTTGTTTATCAAATTTGATATTCACTTATCAGTGAAAGAGGGTAGCAAGTCATAACTGCGTGATGACGTCGGAATAATCATTTATATATGACGCTTTTATGACACCGCAAGCGTCGCTTAGGCTATATCCTTCTTTTACGACTCGACAGAGAATTACTTCAAATTTAGTTCGAAAACCTATTCGTGAAGCTAAGTGCCTCAGAGTACCGGTGAGTCCCTTTACTAGGGCCGTGTTTATTTATTTAGGGAAAAACATTCATCACTCTGCCCCATTAAATGTGCTCAAATAAAACCACGCAAATCGCCCAAATAAATCGAATGATTCGCTAAGGCTAATAAATAGCAAACATAAACTGGCATAATTTTAAAATATACAGTGACGTAACGTATGGCCTAAACACGTTTCAAACATTTTAAGTAATCGCATAACGCAGCCGTCACGCTGACGTAATATTACAGGATTGCCGAAAGTATTCGTCTTTTTGAAATTACGATTTCAAAATCTGCACATGTGAGAATTTTAAACGTCCAAATTACATTGGAAATACGAAAATGAACCCTGATCGTTGTAAAATAATTTTTATTTTCAAAGGATTTTGAAAAGTTAAAACGATAATTTATAGAGTTTTTAAACGGTGAAATCAGATTCTGAAAAAAGGTTTAAGACAAAAAAGATTAATTTAAAGATTTGAAATTACCGCCATTTTGAAACTGTTGCACGAATTTTACTGATTAGCAAACTTGTCCAAGTTATTAGTAACAAATCTAATTTTATACCGAGTTTGAATCA
>CM040189.1:113166736-113191736 GCA_022606455.1 Callitettix versicolor
CAAATATAATTTTGGCGTCATCTTAACAATGTTTTTGCATTGTAGAGACCCGGCTAGTTCGACTAACTCTTATCGATAATCCGGAATGTCTTCCTCAGCAGGCTGGGTCCGCGAACCGAGTAAATAACACTTCTGTAATAACTCCATTCTGATTTATTGAAAAGTACACGTTGTCTTTATTCCATAAGGAGTGCATAGATATATCAAAAATACAGATGGAAAGTAGTGAAAAACCGGACAAGTATAAAAAAGACCGGATGTTGAATTAAGCACAAAATATGCAGAGTGAAGTGAATATAGTTGGATTATCAATAAATAAGTAAACTTGGGTTGTTTTAGACCGTTAGAGAGGGGAGAGAGTTGGTAAGGTGGCAAGAGAGTGATTTTTGGAAGTGGAATATATTTTAATTAAAGACACCCTTCCTTTGGATTACACAAAGAAAAGTGAAGTTTTAATTAAGTGTTACAAATTAATATGAACTAAAGAAGTAAATGCCATGAAGAAGAGCTGGTTTGAAAAGTTTTTGGTTTTATTGAAGTCAAATTTAACTTTATTCCGAAAAGCTTTGCTTGAATCCGTAGCGACTGAGTTTATAAAACGGGTTTATGTGTTAACTGAGTTTGTGTTAACGAAAGACAATTAACTTGTGTGGCGTATTGAGTTTTATGTTTAACTGTGTTTTATGTTACCATTTGTTTTTGACAAAGATCTAGAAGGCTCAAATAAGATATGTAAATTAATGTATATAATTAAGAATAACAAAGGTAAAAACTCACCGTTACTTTAAGTGTTCTTACATTTCCGAACTTTGGTCTACACGCATAGGTCAACTTCATCCTTTTCGTGTGATTTTTCCCACTTTTTTAAAGTCGAGATACAAAATGGAACAAAATAATGTATCCCTGATCATTCCTTAAAGTTTGTAAATCCGATATATTTCGATCCAGGCAGTACTTGTCGGCACCATCTAGAATCTCCCGTAACGCTAGATTCACTTTCATCGGTGAGTCCTTTCGCTAGGTATACATTTTTCAACGGATTCTGCCATCAATACCTGGATGATTACTTGGTTAAATACCTGGATAAATTCTTTGATAAATACCTAGATAAATATATTGATAAATACATGGATATATTTTTGATAAATACGATGATAAATACATTCATAAATACCCGGATAAATATTTTGATAAATACTTGGATATATACTTTGATAAATACCTGGATAAATATATTGATAAATACCTGGATAAATTCTTTGATAAATACCTAGATAAATATATTGATAAATACATGGATACATTTTTGATAAATACGAGGTTAAATACATTCATAAATACCTGGATAAATATTTTGATAAATACTTGGATATATACTTTGATAAATACCTAGATAAATATATTGATAAATACCTGGATAAATTCTTTGATAAATACCTGGATAAATATATTGATAAATACATGGATACATTTTTGGTAAATACTAGGATAAATACATTCATAAATACCTGAATAAATATTTTGATAAATATTTGGATATATACTTTGATAAATACCTGGATAAATACCTGTATAAACACATGGATCAATACCAAGATACCTCTGCTTTTCAGGTGACCAAATAGTTATAGTGTAGGATTAGGAAGATCCAGAATATATGAGAAGAAAATTAATAGAGGAATATGATATTTGGGTAGTTGAGGTAATCATAAACAAAATGGAGTACATGTGGATTGGAAGGCAAAGCAGGAATCGCCTATTGGAACACAATACAAATCAAAAGCATTACAACTAACAAGTATGTAGAAATAACAATTGGGAGTGACGTACTTTTAGACAGAGCGATAAAAGAGTGTTAAAAGAACGAAACACCTTGGGAAGAAGAGCAATAAAGATACTGAACATCGTCATACGGGATCGACAGATATTAAAAATAAATAAACGTAGAATATACAACACAATAATAAAAAGTGTAATCTTATATGGAGGGAAATATGGCCACTGAAAAAAAACAGAAATGGACTACTGGCGAAGAGCCGCAGGTCAGTCTAAACTAGAAAAGATAGAAAATTTAAGAATCTGTGAAATCATGGATGTGGAGTACACCATGGTATGAATAGAAGACATAAAGACAAAAAAACTTCTGTAGTTTGGCCCAGTCCAAAGAAAGGATGAACGAAAATTGACTTCCGATGGAAACAACATGGTGGCAGAAAAGAGAAAGAAAGAGATTTAGTTGGAGAAAAGGAATTGATAAGGAAGCCAAAGAGAGGGAGTGCACCAAGATCTATGGAACGACAGAGAAAAATGGAAACTAGGGATTGGAAGAAACAAAATGGTCGCAGAAAAGAGAAAGAAAGAGACTTAGTTGGAGAAAAGGAATTGATAAGGAAGCCAAAGAGAGGGGAGTGCACCAAGATCTATGGAACGACCGAGAAAAATGGAAACTAGGGATTGGAAGAAACAAAATGGTCGCAGAAAAGAGAAAGAAAGAGACTTAGTTGGAGAAAAGGAATTGATAAGGAAGTCAAAGAAAGGGGAGTGCACCAAGATCTATGGAAAGACAGAGAAAAATGGAAACTAGGGATTGGAAGAAACAAAATGGTCGCAGAAAAGAGAAAGAAAGAGATTTAGTTGGAGAAAAGGAATTGATAAGGAAGTCAAAGAGAGGGGAGTGCACCAAGATCTATGGAACGACAGAGAAAAATGGAAACTAGGGATTGGAAGAAACAAAATGGTCGCAGAAAAGAGAAAGAAAGAGACTTAGTTGGAGAAAAGGAATTGATAAGGAAGCCAAAGAGAGGGGAGTGCACCAAGATCTATGGAACGACCGAGAAAAATGGAAACTAGGGATTGGAAGAAACAAAATGGTCGCAGAAAAGAGAAAGAAAGAGACTTAGTTGGAGAAAAGGAATTGATAAGGAAGTCAAAGAAAGGGGAGTGCACCAAGATCTATGGAAAGACAGAGAAAAATGGAAACTAGGGATTGGAAGAAACAAAATGGTCGCAGAAAAGAGAAAGAAAGAGACTTAGTTGGAGAAAAGGAATTGATAAGGAAGTCAAAGAGAGGGGAGTGCACCAAGATCTATGGAACGACAGAGAAAAATGGAAACTAGGGATTGGAAGACGCCGGATAACGTTTTAAACTGAAAAGTAGTTCTTTTTCAAAATACTCGGTACAAGTCGAAAATCGTTGTTGAAGGACAACCACAAATGACACATCTCCTGCTAGGCCCGCTATCCATTTCCTGAACAACTAATATACGTCATAAAGTCACCTCGCTGACCAGGATGCTTACCTAGCCGAAAGAACTTTTTCTTCTAGAAGTTATCTCAGGCGATATCGAGCCTAAAAAACAATATTAGTAGTAAAAAATAATTAGTACTTCCAACTGTCTCGCTGACGTGATAGAATCGAATTTCCAAAAATGTTTTCTTTTATCTTATCTTTATTGAAATTTTTATTTCACCAACATGATCAACATTAAAATGCGCATATATTAACTTAATAATTTCAAATTACATTGAAATTACGAATATAAACCTTGACCGCCGTCAAATTATATTTAGGTTATTATTTTCAACTGATATCAAAAATTCAAAACGGTAATTTTGCAACCATCGTTTTAAAGGCTGATCACTACAGTGAAAATTGGATTTTTAAACATTATCAAACAAAGAAGTTACGAATTTTTAAATATTTGAAATGGCCGCCATTTTCAAATTGCTACACAAATTCTGCTCGTTAATGAACTTGTCCATAATCGATTGTTGTTTTAAATTTGAATCAAATCTGTTCAAAATTTCGAAGTGCTAAACATAAGCGCGCATAAAACACACACACACACACACACACACACACACACACACACACACACACACACACACACACACACACACACACACACACACACACACACACACACACACACACACACACACACACACACACACACACACACACACACACACACACACACACACACACACACACACACACACACACACACACACACACACACACACACACACACACACACACACACACACACACACACACACACACACACACACACACACACACACACACACACACACACACACACACACACACACACACACACACACACACACACACACACACACACACACACACACACACACACACACACACACACACACACACACACACACACACACACACACACACACACACACACACACACACACACACACACACACAGACACACACACACACACACACACACACACACACACACACACACACACACACACACACACACACACACACACACACACACACACACACACACACACACACACACACACACACACACACACACACACACACACACACACACACAGACACACACACACACACACACACACACACACACACACACACACACACACACACACACACACACACACACAGACACACACACACACACACACACACACACACACACACACACACACACACACACATTTTAATAACCCCTAAAAAAATGATCTAGAAGTGAAGATCGATGCTCATTTCAATGTAACGAGTCTGGGTCTTACCGTGTTGGCTGCTTCGTTCATCATTTTCCCAATGGAAATTTGCTAAACAAATTGATATAGGCAACTAAACAACGTCATTATTGAACGAAGTATTAAAAGTCGGCTAATCAAATTGTACTAAAAAATTTTTGAACTAAATATAAAACAAACAATTCGAGAGTAAAACCTAATACGATTTTTTTAAATTTATCTTTTTGGGAGTGATAATAATGTATGCATTAGTTTTTGGATATTACTGATTAGTACATTTCAAATGTTCTTTACGCATCCCTCATTTTGCATCCCGGGTCAGGATCTTACTGTAATGGCCGCTTCAGTAGCTGACTTACCATTAAAAATTATGCAAAATTGCTTCTTTCTACTACAAATGTATCTTTGTTGTAGTTAGTTTAATGTATCTATTTACGATTACGACAATAATTGATGATTGTTTAACATGTTTCAGGTCAGTGACACAATGCACACGAACATCATGTAAGGTAAACGCAATCAAGCAATTAAATTCATGTTCAATTAAATTTAAAGCACTGTCACAAAACGATCACGTGGTTATAGGAACACTGTATTTCACTTTCAGTTGTTACACAATATACAATATATTATACCCAGAATTGCTTAAATGTTTTAATTTGTAAACAACACAAGTAGAAATATTATACTAAATAAATTGAGTGGGTTCACAGTGACTGCACGCAACTGTCTAGCTGATGTGATCTAAGCAAATTTTCAAGCACGGTAAAAACATCATTAATATCCTATTAAGGAATATTTCAATCTGCTATCATTTTTGGTTCTTACGACAAAACCTTTACCACTTAAAATTTCTTCAGTTAATTGTTATTTATTTATATCGTGAAATGTTTATATTTGTTCAAACGCGCATTAGAAAACTGAAATTGAATTCGATTTTAGTTCGCTTCCATCAGAACACTGGGCTGGTAAAAGTGCCAATATGGACGGTAGCCCGTGAGCGTACACGTGTCATCGAATATTAAGTGAACATAACCTGTTTAGAGAAATGCTTTCATTTAAAACGAGAAAGAAAATACACAACACACCCACGCACACAAATACACACACACACACACACACACACACACACACACACACACACACACATACATACGAATATACACACACACACAATAATTATATACTCTTTTGCCTAGTTGATAGCGCACTGGGCTTTCACCCCGAGGACCCGGGTTCGATTCCCGGCCAGGACTTGGCATTTTCAAACGCTATAAATCATCCCATCGTCTGCATTAGCCCAAGTGTGTACAATAGTTGGACGTTAAACACACAAAAAAATCAAATTAAAACATACGTATATATATACTTATATAAATACGAAAACATAATACACACAGACACAAAACAAAATTTTAAGCAAAATAAAATTAAAAGTTTTGGTGAGATCTTGAATGACTGCCATTTTGACAAAGTTAAGCGAATTTCTTGGAGTAACAAAGTAGACCGAGGTATCACTAAAAATCAATCAATCAATCACACACACACGCACACAATTTAGCGCACATGTGTTTAAGTGTAATATGACTACACAAAACTTGTTTTATAATTTATGTTTTCTTTTTTAAAATATTTAACATTAAATTACAAAACTACACCAATCTTAATAGGATCGACTAAATATTTGCATGTACCATTATTCCATTAACAAATTGGTCCCTTCATATTGGTCAGTTCATTATTTTTACTGAACCAAATCATGAGGTTTGGTTCTACTGAGGCGGCGAACATCGTTCATAACTCTGTCGGTCATTATCTTCATGGTTTTATTAACATGAACTTGGAGACGTTGGTTGAACCAAATCATGAGGTTTGGTTCTATTGAGGCGGCGAACATCGTTCATAACTCTGTCGGTCATTATCTTCATGGTTTTATTAACATGAACTTGGAGACGTTGGTTGAACCAAATCATGAGGTTTGGTTCTATTGAGGCGGCGAACATCGTTCATAACTCTGTCGGTCATTATCTTCATGGTTTTATTAACATGAACTTGGAGACGTTGGTTGAACCAAATCATGAGGTTTGGTTCTATTGAGGCGGCGAACATCGTTCATAACTCTGTCGGTCATTATCTTCATGGTTTTATTAACATGAACTTGGAGACGTTGGTTGAACCAAATCATGAGGTTTGGTTCTATTGAGGCGGCGAACATCGTTCATAACTCTGTCGGTCATTATCTTCATGGTTTTATTAACATGAACTTGGAGACGTTGGTTGAACCAAATCATGAGGTTTGGTTCTATTGAGGCGGCGAACATCGTTCATAACTCTGTCGGTCATTATCTTCATGGTTTTATTAACATGAACTTGGAGACGTTGGTTGAACCAAATCATGAGAGTTTTGGTTCTATTGAGGCGGCGAACATCGTTCATAACTCTGTCGGTCATTATCTTCATGGTTTTATTAACATGAACTTGGAGACGTTGGTTGAACCAAATCATGAGGTTTGGTTCTATTGAGGCGGCGAACATCGTTCATAACTCTGTCGGTCATTATCTTCATGGTTTTATTAACATGAACTTGGAGACGTTGGTTGAACCAAATCATGAGGTTTGGTTCTATTGAGGCGGCGAACATCGTTCATAACTCTGTCGGTCATTATCTTCATGGTTTTATTAACATGAACTTGGAGACGTTGGTTGAACCAAATCACGAGGTTTGGTTCTATTGAGGCGGCGAACATCGTTCATAACTCTGTCGGTCATTATCTTCATGGTTTTATTAACATGAACTTGAGACGTTGGTTGAACCAAATCATGAGGTTTGGTTCTATTGAGGCGGCGAACATCGTTCATAACTCTGTCGGTCATTATCTTCATGGTTTTATTAACATGAACTTGGAGACGTTGGTTGAACCAAATCATGAGGTTTGGTTCTATTGAGGCGGCGAACATCGTTCATAACTCTGTCGGTCATTATCTTCATGGTTTTATTAACATGAACTTGGAGACGTTGGTTATGCTTCAAAGCTACCTACTTTATTCCCTTTCACCATATTCATGTTAAGATCACGGTGTAAATCGCTCTTACAGATGTACCACAGCGTTTATACATTAGGCTACGAAGAATTATCCTACGAAGAACTTTATTTTGAAATGTTTGAATGTTTCATGTTTGATTCTTTTGTACAGCCCCAAATTTGAATTCCGTACGTCCATACAGACTTAAGTACTTGCTTATAAATTAACAGCTTGTTACGGACAGACAACTCCGAGTTTCTTCCAAGCTACCATTAGAGCCTGTGTTTTATATTCAGTTTTTCATTCTTTTTCTTCACGTGCACCTTCCATTTTAGCTTAGTACCGAGGGTCATCCCAAGATACTTCGCTCTATTTACATGAGATAATGCCTTGTCATTTATTATCAACGGTGTTGTTACCAATTTTCTACTAGTGAAATGAATATAGGTTGATTTCCCTTCATTCATTTTAATTCGCTAACATTTAGTCCATTTACAAGATATACAGCACTTTGCTGTTTATCGGTGGCAACGTCAGCATCTGTTCCAACAGCTAAAATATCAGTATCATCGACAAAAAGTGCCATAACGGTACTGTTTTCCTGAAATAATTTGTTTGGTAATTATTTCATGGAACCGAGTCTTGTTTTTAGAATCACTTACTCTCCAACAGTGCCTCTAAATGTGTTTTTAATTGAATGTTTAGCTTAGGATATGTTTTGCTTAAGGCTAATAATATGAGTTAAAAAATCTCAGTTTGCCAAGTTTTTAACTAAAACCAGTGAACGTCCAACAGTAGTGATCTCAATTAACATCGATCAATTAACATACAAATCACAGTTTAGTGATTGTAACTAGAAACTGTCAGACAAATAAGTGCTAGCCAAGTACTTAGCGCCTAATTCATCTCTGTCGAAGTAATTACAAACTATCTCAGCGCCCTCGGGGAATGCGGTTAATTACCGAACTATAATTAAACTGCACATTATTAAATTGGTTTGTATGCCATTAGGTATTACTGTAGAAGATAAACTCAATAATTCTGATGTTTTGTTCATTAATCCCGAATATTTATGTGGTAACATTGCTACCGTCTATTGTAGTAGTTGTAACGTTATTTGTGTTATTGTTTAATGCTACTAATCATTTTATAGCACACATGTAACATTTATGATACAATACAATGTTTTTAGGATAGCGCGTACAGATATGTTTTTTTCATTTACAACCCTTAAAAATACTTACGTTCAGGGTAGAAATAATTTTTCCACTTACCTGAATTTCATGAATATTGGAGTGGAGTAATACAGTTTATTATTACGTTTTTTTTACGAAACGAAAATAATATGATTTTATTCGTGTGTTTGTTGAACTATAATTCTTAGATTTAAAAGATAAAGGAGATGTTTAATAGTTCTTGCCCAGGAAATCATTTCTAATAGAGTAGAGTCTAGATTAACTGTCATTATCAGGACAGTTATGGTGGCGGATAACGGAAATGAACCACCCCTACTGTCAGCAAATGATAACAATAGTTTACTATAGTACAGCATGTTTTATTATTATTTTGGAAAATGTAATAAAATGTAGTAAAACTTTCTAATAAACTCTAAATATGTATTATACACACTTTACACATATAAGTCTTTAATACCTAACTGAGCCGCCTCGGTGGCCTAGTGGATAGCGTACTAGGCTTTTACCCCGAGGACCCGGGTTCGATTCCCGGCGAGGGCTTGGCATTTTCATACGCTATAAATCATCCCATCGTCTGCATTAGCCCAAGTGTGCACAATAGTCGGACGATAAACACAAAAAAAAATACCTAACCTTTTCACTTAACTCTCTTTTCTGTGCAACTCTCATAGTTTGTCGGTCTGTGGCAGAGAGAGAGCCGAGGATCGCAGACCGAAGTTCTGGTGGAAGATGACAGTGACGGTTAATCATTTCACAAGCATTCACGTACATATGCTAAAGTACTGCACGCGCTCCACTCACGTGATTGTTAAGTGATCGACTTATACGCTGAATGGTATTATCGTAAATAATACGCGAGTGTTTATGTTCCAATAGAAACATTCGTGCACTCTTTCCTAATTTGTTGACACTATTCGAAGCGTTTCTATCTCAATCCAGTAGATTATAGTATCATTAACGTTTCGATTATCAATGTTCGCTTATGGTAGCTATTAGTGTCAGTTGCAATGCTATAAATACGTCATGTCCAGTTACAGTGTTTTGTTTTGTTTAGAAGGTTACTTTATTTATTGCAAATTATTTTCTGTAGGAGACAGTTTAAACATTTTAGATAGCAGAAGTAACCTGACGGTTAATAGAGACTCTACTGTATTTGAAAAACCTCGCAGCAGAGTGCAATACTGTTTGTGCCGTTTGCTGTTTTGAATTTATTTTACTTAACCGATAGTTTATTCTGAGTAAATATGCACTGATTAGAGTGATGCATGTTTATTTGTAGCTTTCTTAGACATTATTTTAGTTAGTCGTCAACTCCAGGAATTTTCTTAAATTTTCGCGCAGTAGTAAAGCATCGTCTGCACAATTTGACTGTTTTTTTTACTGCCAATAACAAATGCCATAGATGGTTTAATGTTATTACTTTAGGGATTAAAATGTTACATCCCGTGGGCTGACTCCAGGTATACACAGCCTTTGGGAAATCTTTACAACCTGAGATACTCTGTATTTATCATTTCTCTTTACTGTTTTACAGGCTATACATTCTAAAAATAATGCAAATAATCTGAAGATATAAAATTTGATCGTGTAAAAATAAGATTTCAAACGCTACCGAAATTTTCGAACTGACAATTATTTTCCAAAAGTCCGGCCAAAAAAGCAGGAATATCGGGGAATAAACGGGGTAAATTGCCCATTATTTGGTCACATTTAAAGTATGTTGTTTTGCTATTTGAGAAATGGTTAAAATGCACGAGTTGTGTTTAAGTACAAATATTTGAAACTAACTGAAGATCTAATTTTGTAAAATCGAGCAAATGGATTTAAAAAAATATTTCTGAACAGTAGCGACCCTGTTTTTTTTTTGTTCGGGCTGCATTTGAGTAAAATGCGATCAAAATCGTTAGAACCAATTTTGAGAAATAAGTTTTTTAACAGTGTTGTTTTACAAAAATGGCCTAAAAAACTCTTTCTAAATTAAAAGAAATGTGTCAAAGGAGGAGACCAACGTGCCACAAAATAAACATTTTTTTAAAAATCCCGAAATCGAATTCAAACTGTCACCAAATTATCGTATATTTCTTACAATGACGAAGTAATACGATATGTTTGAAGTTTTAGGTTATTGAAATAAAAGGGTTTTCGAATATTTCGTTTTTGAGAATGTTAATGCAACGTTTATTACAGGAACTGGCAAACAGGTAGTACTTGGTAACTTGTGTCATTGTTTTTTTTTTTTACCTAATATCACGTACACATTATAGGCTATTCGAGCACGAGTGTTTCAGTTCCAAGATAAAATTAACTTGCTTTAGAAATCTACTTTATTTTGTAGTTTATTATTTTGAATATAAATTACCTTATTATTATAAAATATTACACTAAATTCTTCTTGATCAACCAACTAGCAGCCATTAAGCATTATATATCAGACACAACAATGTATTCTAGTCTCCTTTAGTCATAGTTGAACACATTTTCCGTTTCTGGTACTACTTGACACAGAAAAGCACAAATTCTTTAATTTCAGAATGAAAGGAAAGTAATCCGGAACGGATGGATCTTTTGAGCCGGTTGTCCTCGGCTCTGAACAGGTTCCGACCGTCCCAGGAAGTTGCAGGTAGATTTCTGTCCTACTGCCTGAATGTATCCAGTGAATGACCCTGTATCCGTGTATCAGTGTTCTGAGTTATTAGTTGTCGCAGCGTCCGGTAGTGGCGCTGTCCATTGTGACAATTAATCTCAGAAGGCTGATTGGTCTGTAATTACCATGAAATGTTCTGTTTTAGATGCTGTATTTCTTTATGTATCTTCGTTCTTTGTATGTTGAGCATGACTGTTAGTGTTCTTTAGATAACTGTTCCAGCATGATTCGATACACCTTTGGAACTGTTCTTGGTAGGTGATCCCATCTATGTATTGTCGTGATTTGTTGTTATTGGAACTGCATCCTTAGAACGTAAATATTCGTTCAAAACCATTCTGAGTCTTTCTTATGTGGTATTTAATTACTTATGTTGCTAAATAACTATTGTGTTACTTAACTGGAAAATTTCTTTTATTTACTTAGAGCTTTTGAAGGTTATAGAAGTAGTTTCAATGATTAATGGATAATAACTTAAATATTTTGAAGAAATATTTAAAAAATAGTTAAAAAATAAGTTAATTTTTTTTAAACATCGTAGTTTAAATTTTACAAAGAAAAAAACACGTTGTGTGTAATATAAAGTTATTGGGAAAATAAAAACAATTATTATTTTAATTAAAGTTTATACTTTATGGCAGTTAGACGTCTGAGGACGAGGGATGACAGTTAACGGTAAGGGGAAAAGCAACGGGTTAGTAACCTGTATAGGTGTGTGCAGTTCGGAAACGTAGCAGACTGACCGGTGCTTTGGGTCGATTTCCGACACATAAACAATTAGAAGTACTTTTGGATAAAAAACCTAACCTTAAACCACCAGATAGTTTTTTATAATTTATGGAAAATCAAAAAATCCTACAAAATATTAACAAATAATATTTTTGGCCATCACTACATAGGCTACATTAAATAAATCATATGGAAATAAATATTGAAAAAATATTACACAAACTTTCTCACAGTAAAACATATTTTCTTAAAAAATTAAGTTCAGAAATTGCGTCGATAAAACTGGAGAAACTGGCGTAGTTTCACAAAATGCGGTCGTCAGTGTTCGCTGAAGTTTTGTGATATGAAAAGAAAATTACAGGTAGAGAAAAAACTGAACAGAAAATTAAATTTCGGTCAAATGGTATTTTTGATTTCATCGATTTAAAACCATAGATTTCTCATATTCAAGATTTCCACAATTACTTAAATTCTGACTTTTCATTTATGACCAAAATTTTGTAAACTGTTTTTCACTATTGTACCGATTTCTCAGGTTTTTCGATAATTATTGAACGGGATTTCGGGTATTCCCGTACGTTTTATTTATACACTGATTAACTACATTTGAACAAAATTTTACTAAAATCGTCAGAACCAACCTTTATTACACCTGACTGCCTGACGCGTTTTGACCACAACGCACGCATAAAGTTTTTAAATTTAGGAACGGTTTCCGTAAATAGCTAAACAGGCAAATTGACAAATTTTATAAAAATCGGCCAAATAGTGCGCACATACACACAAGCCTAGTGTAATTTTAATATTATTTAACAGTTTAAAATATTAGTATATATAAGAATACTGATTTCGATAGTGCAATCAGAATTTCAAAAGACGGTAAATAAAAATAATATTTTTGAAAAATTGCTTCCGTGACGTCAGCGAAACAGCTGTGTGCCGCTGTTATTTGTAATTTTCGTGATCTTTTCTCGCCTGAAAACATATATCAGAGATTTGTTAAACGTATGAAATCTGCGTTATTTTTGTTTACAGTACCTTAAATAAAATCAATTTTTTAATTTACAAGTAAATTACCGCGCGAACGCTCTCTCTCTCTTTCTCTCTTAAACATACAAACACCACTCTCTCTCTCTCTCACGCAGACACTCTCTCTCACGCACACACACTCTTTCTCTCTCACACAACACAAACACACACACTCTCTCTCTCTCACGCACACACACTCTCTCTCACGCACACACACACACTCTCTCACACAACACAAACACTCTGTCACACACACACACTCTCTCACACACAACACAAATACTCTGTCACATACACAAACTCTGTACACACACTCTTTCTCTCTGTCACGCACACACACACACTCTCTCACTCAACACAAACACTCTGTCACGCACACACACACACACACTCACACAAACACAAACACTCTGTCACGCACACAAACACACACACACACACACACACACACACACACAACTTAAACACTATGTCACGCACACAAACACACACACACTCTCTCTCACACAACACAAACACTCTGTCACGTACACAAACACACACACTCTCTTTCTCTCACACACACACACAAAAAACAAACACTCTGTCACGTACACAAACATACACACACACACACACACATACACTCTCTCTCTCTCTCACACACACACTCTCACACACACACACACACACAAACACTCTGTCACGCACACACACACACACACACACACACACATTCTCATTAAACACAAACACTCTCACACTCTCTCTCTCTCTCACACACACACACACACAACACAAACACTCTGTCACGCACACACACACTCTCTCACGCATACACTCTCTATTAAACACAAACACCACAATCTCTCTGGCGCACGCACACACACATACACATACACGACACACACACACACACACACACACACACACACACACACACACTCTCTCTCTCCTCTCTCACTCACACACACACACACACACACACATAAACGAACACACACACACTCTCTCTCTCTCTCTCTCTCTCTCTCTCTCTCTCTCACACACACACACACACACACACACACACACACATACACACACACACACACACACACTCTCTTTTTCTCACTCACACACACACACACACACACACACGTACGCATGCACACACAAACACATACACAAAAAGAGTGAGAGGGAAGAGAAAAAGTGAGGTGGAAATAAATTAAAAATCACTTTTCTGAACTCAGTGGACCTGAAAACGAATAGATTTATCAGAATCTGTACATCAAGTTTTTCACGATTATCATATTTTGTTATACGTCATGCCTAGTGAGAAAGTAAAATCATTTTTTTTTTAATTCTATAAAACACAGTTGAATTTTACAATTAATCATAACTGGATATCGATATATCGATATTTTTGCATTTTCCATAGAAATTATTGCACATTGTATAATTAAAGTAAGGAATAGAAAATGTTTAAAAGTTCCATAAAACATGTTTATTTTTAATTCCAAAGATTCTCATACGAAATAAGACCGTAAAGTTTTATTGATAATACGGCTCGGGGTGGGCAACGTAATAAGGATTGGATTGAAAACTACATCAGGGGAAACCGGGTCAGACCGTTACAGCTTTTAGTTGCCAAGGTCAGAACGGAAATGGTCTGTTGCAAAGCGCGGCGGGAAATTGTCCGATACTGTTATACTGGGCGGGTGGGGGGGTTGTTTCTGCAAAATATGCTCGTGTCGCATACGGAATTGTTAAGAGCAACAGAATTATTTATATTGTAGAAACAAGGTCACTGGAGCGTTGTCAGGGGTTCTCTTTAGAAATTTCGCGGCATTGTTCCTTTAATGATTACAACTCAAAAATTTAATACAATCACGTGACTGTATAGTTTCTTTGTCTTTTGAATACCTTATATGTTTTCATTAAACAGCTCGACAAAGTTAAAACCGAATGTGGGTTAATCGTTATTGTTAGTTTTGAGTTAAAATCACTGTAACCGGTAAAGTAAGAGACAGCCTAATTGGGAACCAACGCTACTACCTGTCTTACTGAAATATGGTGTATTTTTTGTTGTTATTTTAATGCAAAAAACACATTGAGGCTATTATCGCCTCCCTAAATGTAAGTGTGAGTGTAAAGTGTTAAAGTCGTAAGTGTAAGTGTTTGTTAGACTCGGGTACCGCAAGGGACGTCTAAATCCTCTCAATAGGTGCAGCTAGTGTCTGCACCCCTGCATATGGCGGCCTGAAAACATTGCTTAACCTGACAGCTGTTTTGAATTTTGTTATTATTTGTATACTTTCATAAAATGTTTTATTTGAGAAAAGATAAACATCGACTTAAAAAAAATTGTAAAATCGAACTAAACATAAATTTATTCTTAATAATTGTATTACTGAGTGTAATCAGTTAACGGGAATAATAAACGATTTTAAAATTGTAAACAAAAATTCGATAGTTTATTAATTATTCAAACAAATTCCAGAAAATGTTTATTGCATCTACGATTTCACTATCCACCGTCAGTATTTCTAAAGATATATGTTCTACATAAACGATTTGTTATTTTAATTTGATTAAATGCACATTCAAACTTGAAGTGTGGCCTTTGGTAAGTAGACATTAACGAAATTATGTGAAAAAATTTCCGTATTGAACTAAAAACAAAAATCGTGTATCATCTTCTCTCTTAATTTTTTTATTTTAATTACGATAATTTGTTCGAAAACACAACAAATTAACAGTTTTTAACAATATAACTGAAATTTCAATATATAGGCTCTCAGATGTTCAATGAAATCAGCTGATCTTTACGAATTAATATACAAGAACTGATCACTTAGTATACCGAAGTTAAATTAACGGTTCATCTCATATAATTAAATCGGTCAAATTTCTTCGTAGTTTCCGTAGTGTAGTGGTTAAAGCGTGTGCCTCACACGTGCAAGGTCTTTGTTTCAATACCGGATGGAAACACAAATTTTTAATACATTTAATTTAATATACTAGTTATATAACAAAATATATTTGTTATATGACAATATAAAAATATGTTCTTCGCAAGACGCCTCCAGTAAATATCAAAACCAGCCCTGGCTGTGATTCTGAGTTTTGCGCATCGCGTGATGAGAGGAACATGTATAGCGTAATATGTAATAGGCTAAGTTTTTTGCGCCTCACAAGTCTCATATTATAATTTTCTGTGTTTCCTTCCGGGATCGAACAAGGAAACTTGCGTTAGTAAAGCTCACGTCATAACCACTACATTACATAAACTACAAAGAAGTTTGACTGATGCAAATATATGCAATGAACCGTTAATTTAATTTTGGTAGTTATATTAAAAAAGATCAGTTGTTTTATATTAATTCGTAACGATCAGCTGATTTCATTGAACAGCTGATAGCTTATAATAAGTTTCAGGTTATGTTGTTAAAAACTAGCTAGCCGCCTCGGTGGCCTAGTGGATAACCGAGGCTTTCACCCCGAGGACCCGGGTTCGATTCCCGGCGAGGGCTTGGCATTTTCTTACGCTATAATCATCCCATCGTCTGCATTAGCCGAAGTGTGCTCAATAGTCGGAAGTTAAAAAAATAATAAAATAAAAATAAAAAACTAGCTATGTTAATTTGTCGTTTATATTAATACGTAACGATCAGCTGATTTCATCGAACAGCTGTAATAAGTTCCTGGTTATGTTGTTAATAACTAGCTATTTTAATTTATCGTGTTTTCGAAAAAAATCGTAATTAAAATAACAATACAATAAATTCAAAATTATTTAATGAAATACATGTTATAATTTTTAAGAAAAATAAAACATTTTTTTAATGGACCAAAAAAAACGTTTTTTGTGTTTTAGAAAAAAATAAATTAAAATAAAAAAGAAAATATGATACATAATTTTTATTTTAGTTTCAATAACAGAACTTTTTGAAGTAAAGGGAAATATTCACTCAGATCTACTTGCTTTACTTTTCAATTGTTGTTTATTAATTATTTATTAATCTTTATAGAAGAAGGAAGCCTCGGTGGCCTAGTTGATAGCGTACTGGGCTTTCACCCCGAGGACCCAGGTTTGATTCCCGGCCAGGGCTTGGCATTTTCATACGCTATAAATCATCCCATCGTTTGCATTAGCCCAAGTGTGCACAATAGTCGGACGTTAAAAAAAAAAACAACAAAATTATAGAAAGTGAGTTTCTATACATTTTCCCAAATTTTTCTTCAGAATGTTAGTTGATTATTTGAGTAATACAGCCTTAATATTATTTATTAGGTCGACAAAAGTTAAAATTTTCGACCGCCATCTTAGAATTAGTTTTTGTTTAATGTAAGAATGGTATTTCGTTACACGATTTAAGACTTGCTTATCTTTTCTTGCAAACTAGTCCGTCAGGGGTTGTACGTGAAATCCTAACTGTTTATTGCGTGTAAACAGGTGTAATTTTCAGCGAAATAAGAAACTTTAGTTATATATTTTAAAATCCTGTTTCGAGGTGTTGTTCGACCTTCTTCAGGCCATCTAGGTTGAAAATTTCAGATCTCTGTGTGTGGCACACACACACACACACACACACACACACACACACACACACACACACACACACACACACACACACACACACACACACACACACACACACACACACACACACACACACACACACACACATACACACACACACACACACACACACACACACAAACACACACACACACAAACGTCCTTTTATTAATATAGATTTTATACACTGAATTGAATTATGAATCTTTATAGCCTATATATTAATACTATAACGAAATTGTGAGTGAAATCTGAAAAAAAATGTTTTTATCTTTGTCGATAGATTTTAGGGTGGAATTTTTGGAAGAATTAATTCAATTAAATAAAGCTTGATGTTCTTCAAATATTTTTAGGTTAGCTACCCAATATCTAATCAAGCTGTAACTTAAAAAACGCAACGCTTTATGTATATGTCAGCTGTCTTGGTATTTCGTTACAACGTCTTTCCTGCGGGTTTATTCTGAAGTAAGTTGTAAGAATGGGATTGAAACAAACATCAAATTGAAGAAATATATGTAAAAGTCTTGGAAAGCTTTCAAGAAACTACATTTAGCAGTAATCTTATACAGCGCTGCAACCAGAATTGGATTCCTGAATTCAATTCAACAATTTTACAACCGAATAACAGAGCTTAAGTACCTTGAACATAAAACTGGACTTTAGGAATAAAACTTTTCTAATAATTTAGGTTCGTTGACCCAGGTTTGCGGTTAAAATCAGACGCGAAGAATAACATTTTCCAAATTGTTTTTCCCCTAACGAGTAACAAAGTATAATTTGTCGAACATCTTTTGGAAAATGAGCTATCGGAGCGGTCATCGCGGTATGACCAAACCCCATATCTTATCTCCCTAGATCACTTTTTGTGGTCATTAAATTTTTGTATAACGTATAAATAAAAACGTTGTAATTGTCTATTTCTTTTTAAAAATGGCAGAAAATTAGATTTTTGTAATAAAAAATGGCGGAATTTCTAATATTTAAAACTTCATACAGTTTTTTTTTTTGAATATGTGATATCACGTCGTGTTGAGAATTAAAAGCTAACATTTGAATTTTGAAAATCCGTTGGAACTACAGGTCAGAGTTCATTTACACAACAAAAGCGGTGTAACATTTTCAAAATAGTTAACATTCCAAATTTTAAAAAAACATAACGTTTTTAACTTACAATTTAAAAACATGTAATTCGATCATCGTTAACGTAAAGTTGTAGGCTTTAAAATGGATATAAATTTGCATTTTTAATCAACGTTTTATATTTTAAAATATAATGCACGTGTTGATAATAAAGCTTTCGAGTAGGTATAAGATGAAAAAGAACGAAAATTGAAATGGTGCGTAGAGAATACGCGCTTCGAAGTGAATACTTGTTAATGACCCTGTTTACACCTGCATCCGGGATAGACTTCAAATGAGTTTGATGACTTGTACTTGTTCTCTCATATTGTTCGATTTCACTGCACCACAAAATTTTCCGTACATGGTTTACGCAATTCCTTTTCAAGCTCTTCCTATTTATGTATACTTCACTTTTCGTTACGTTATTCTAGTTACGTTACTCTCAATTCCTTTTCAAGCTCTTCTTATTTATGTATACTTCACTTTTTCGTTACGTTATTCTAGTTACGTTACTCTCAATTCCTTTTCAAGCTCTTCCTACTTATGTATAATTCTACTTTTTCGTTACGTTGTTCTACTTACGTTACTTTCAATTCCTTTTCAAGCTCTTCCTATTTATGTATACTTCACTTTTTCGTTCCTTTTCAAGCTCTTCTTCTTATTTATGTATACTTCACTTTTTCGTACGTTATTCTAGTTACGTTACTCTCAATTCCTTTTCAAGCTCTTCCTATTTATGTATACTTCACTTTTTTGTTACGTTACTCTCAATTCCTTTTAAAGCTCTTCCTATTTATGTATACGTCACTTTTTCGTTACGTTATTCGAGTTACGTTACTTTCATTTCCTTTTCAAAGCTCTCCCTACTTATGTATACGTTACTTTTTCGTACGTTATTCTAGTTACGTTACTCTCAATTCCTTTTCAAGCTCTTCCTATTTATGTATACTTCACTTTTTCGTTACGTTATATTAGTTACGTTACTTTCATTTCCTTTTCAAGCTCTCCCTACTTATGTATACGTCACTTTTTTGTTACGTTACTCTCAATTCCTTTTCAAGCTCTTCCTATTTATGTATACTTCACTTTTTCGTACGTTATTCCAGTTACGTTACTCTCAATTCCTTTTAAAGCTCTTCCTTACTTATGTATACGTCACTTTTTCGTTACGTTATTCGAGTTACGTTACTTTCAATTCCTTTTCAAGCTCTTCCTGTTTATGTAGGCCTATACTTCACTTTATCGTTACGTTATATTAGTTACGTTACTTTCATTTCCTTTTCAAGCTCTCCCTACTTATGTATACGTCACTTTTTTGTTACGTTACTCTCAATTCCTTTTCAAGCTCTTCCTATTTATGTATACTTCACTTTTTCGTTACGTTATATTAGTTACGTTACTTTCATTTCCTTTTCAAGCTCTCCCTATTTATGTATACGTCACTTTTTTGTTACGTTACTCTCAATCACTTTTTATTGAAACAAAAAATTGCCACACGTAACGAAGTATTCACTCAAAAACATTGTTAGAAATTCGCTTCCATCACGTCCGTGAGACAGCTGTTAGTCTTCAATCGAACCTTTTAAATTTTTTTCAATGTAAGAAAGTTTGTGCACTGTTTTTTCACAATATATTTATATACACTTGTACATAACGACACTATACTAAATTGACGAATTTAATAACTTCCCGATAAAATATTAGGTCCCAATAAACTATAAACACCAAGGTCGTAGCGGAGATGCGCTGAGCGGAGCGAACTACGCATTCAAAACCTCACTGAAGGCGTAACGTAGCTGAGTGGAGCAAGCGGCGCCGCTGAGCTCCGCTTCGTGTACCATCGATTGGCTAGGTTCGGTTTTAAAGCTGACTACGTTCTCCCCACCACGCTTAGAAACTTATTATTTCTTGTTACCTAGGTTACGACTTTTAAGCATAATAGTTGCTAGAAATCTGTTCAGTAGCAGGCCTAAATATTTTGATTTAAAGTTACAGACTGAACTCGGTTTCTGGTTGCCGTTCAATTTAATTCTGCTTAGCTCCGCTCCGCTCGTTGCAGCTCCGCTCTGCATTTGGTGACCGCCCGGCCTTAAGGCATTAGAAACGTTTCACCAACACACATTTGGTTCAGATGTTCGCTTACACCAATCGATCCTTATTTGTTGACACATGCGCTTTTCAGGACTCGGAAACCTCAAGTCGCGTATTTGCATTTTAAGCATCCTGGTTATCCATAAGCGGACTAGTCCTGTTTGCCCTCTGCTTCGACTACTTCGGACGATAAGAGGTTTATGTGTGACCTATATTAACAGTCCGAGCCGTAATAATGCATTTGCATTCACGAGGAAAATAATATCGAATACACGCCATAATAGCATCGCCGTAAGAACTTTATAAAAGCTTTTTACTTGGCTGGATACGAATATTGAAGTGTTGGTATCGAATTTAACCCATTTTCTTGGCACACTTGGAATATTTCATGCCTGTATACATTGTTGATATCAGTACAATTATTTATAATCTTATTGGCGATCTTCCACTGAACGAACACGTTGTTTGAGCTCCCATCATGGTCAGACCCATACCCGGGACTTTGAAATGTGTGCCGATCCTGACGTCTAGACTTTTTTGAAGACTCTTTAAGATGTATGGTATAGTATATAAAAGGCAATATATACTGATATATATATATATATATATATATATATATATATATATATATATATATATATATATATATATATATATTTTTTTAACGTCCGACTATTGTGCACACTTGGGCTAATGCAGACGATAGGATGATTTATAGCGTATGAAAATGCCAAGCCCTCGCCGGGAATCGAATTCGGGTCCTCGGTGTGAAAGCCTAGTACGCTATCAACTAGGCCACCGAGGCGGCCAGCCCAAACTATAAAACCTAGAGACTTGAAATTTTGAGGATACCTTCGTTTTAATATGTAAGCGCGTATTAAGAAAGGATTTTGCAAAAAATTGATTTTAACTCCATTAAACTACTTACCCAGTCCAAATTTAATAATCAACGTACAGCCAATAGCTAGAGACTTGAAATTTTCAAGGTATATTCTTACAACATTGACGAGATGCACTGAAAAAGGGGTGCACTGAAAAACGATTTTCCAGTATGCAACCCCTAAAGAGGTAAACATGAGGTACAACAATTTTTATTGGAAAAAATATGTTTTTTTATATGTTTTAGAACGTAACATAGTCACTCTTAAGTATAAGTAATGAAATATATTTTTCACCTTTTCCCCAAAACGCATCCCCTAAAGAGATTGAAAGAAGGTATAAAATATAAAAAAGGGGTGAATTTTGTATTGAAAAAAATATTTTTTTATCTTATGTATAGAAATATGCTATGAAACACATATTTCAACATTTTTCTGAATTCATCCCCTAAAAGAATAAAAATGGAAAAAGAGTTATCATGGGAGAAAAAAGAGTGTTTGCATTGGAGAAAAATATTGTTTATAAAATTTTCTTAAAAGTAAACAAAATATTTTAAAACAAATTATGATACACGCAATTCAGTATTTTCCCCAGAATTCATCCCCTAAAAGGACAAAAATATAGAATAGGTATAAATGTTCGTATTGGACAAAAATATTCTTGATCAGATTTTCTTAAATTCGAATGGAACACGTTTGAATAGAACAACATATTCAGGTTATAATATTTTGTCATATTCACTGTAAAATAATGACGAATTTAGATGATCACGCTTTTATTAATATATTTTTTTATGTTTCTAAATTATTACATTACTGAAACAGTTTAAGTTTCGTGGGCGAAGCCGCGACGGGTAATGCTAATAAAATATAAAGTACATTAGTATCGCAACTAGGTTTTAAAATCCACTCAAAACTTTTCTGTATTATGTTTTGTACAGTTAGTCTTCAAAATTTTGTAAAATATTAAATTATGCCAAAAGACGGATGCGGTTCATACATCAGTTATCGTGCAATATTAATGGAATGTGCTTAAATTCGAGTTTTTTGTCTCGAACACTGACAATCGACAAAGATATAAATTTAACTAGTAAATTAGGAATTTAACAGTTTCCTTTCAACTGCTGGGGAGGGTTAAGTTCCAAAAATTTAGAAAGCTGCGTTCAGACTGAAGGTTTTGAACAACCACACTTGCTGCAATCGATCATAAAATAATGGGGGGTTTATTGTAAAATTGATAAGAGAGAGTTATTCCGATGAGTATCAATAATAAGGTCTTTAGCATCATATAATCAGCAGAGAGAAGTTTTCAGCACCATGTAGTCAGCCAGAAGAGGTCTTTTGCAGCATGTAGCCAGCCGAGAGAGGTCTTTTGCAATATGGAGTCAGTCGAGAGAGGTCTTTTGCAGCATGTTGTCAGCCGAGAGAGGTCTTTTGCAGCATGTAGTCAATCTGGAAAGTCTTTTGCAGCATGTAGTTTACCAAGAGAGGTCTTTTGCAGAATTTAGTCAACCGGGAGAGATCGTTTTCAGCATGAAGTCGGTCGGGAGAGGTCTTTTGTAGCATGAAGTTAGTCGGGAGAGGTCTCTTGCAGCATTTAGTGAGCCAGTGAGCCGGAAGAGTTCTTTTACAACATTTAGTCAGCCGGGAGATATTTTTTGCAACATGAAATGAGTCGGGAGAGGTCTTTTTCAGCATGAAGTCAGACGAGAAAGTTCTTTTGCAGCATTTAGTCAGCCAGAAGAGATCTTTTGCAGCATTTAGTCAGCCGGGAGAGATCTTTTGCAGCATTTAGTCAGCCAGGAGAGATCTTTTGCAGCATTTAGTCAGCCGGGAGAGATCTTTTTCAGCACTTAGTCAGCCAGGAGAGATCTTTTGCAGCATTTAGTCAGCCAGAAGAGATCTTTTGCAGCATTTAGTCAGCCAGGAGAGATCTTTTGCAGCATTTAGTCAGCCAGAAGAGATCTTTTGCAGCATTTAGTCAGCCGGGAGAGATCTTTTGCAGCACTTAGTCAGCCAGGAGAGATCTTTTGCAGCATTTAGTCAGCCAGAAGAGATCTTTTGCAGCACTTAGTCAGCCAGGAGAGATCTTTTGCAGCATTTAGTCAGCCAGAAGAGATCTTTTGCAGCATTTAGTCAGCCAGGAGAGATCTTTTGCAGCATTTAGTCAGCCAGGAGAGATCTTTTGCAGCATTTAGTCAGCCAGAAGAGATCTTTTGCAGCATTTAGTCAGCCGGGAGAGATCTTTTGCAACACGAAGTCAGCAGGGAGAGGTCTGTAGCACCATGTAATCAATCGAGAGAGGTCTCTGGCATCATTTAATCAGCTGAGATAGGTCTTTATTAGTATGTAGTCAGCCGGAAGAGGTCTATAGAGCATGTAGTCAGCCAGAAGAGTTCTTTTGCAGCATTTAGTCAAGCAGGAGTGGTCTTTTGCAGCATTTAATCAGACAGGAGAGGTCTTTTTCAGCATTTAATCAGCCGGAAGAGGTCTGTAGCACCATGTAATCAATCGAGAGAGAGAGAGATCTGACATCATGTAATCAGTTGAGAGAGGTCTTTAGTAGTATGTAGTCAACCGGGAGAGGTCTATAGCAGCATATGATGCTACATAGTCAGCCACGAGAGGTCTTTAGCTCCATGCTGTTAGCAGGATAGGTCTTCTTCACTATGCAATCAGCCGGGAGGGACCTTTTGCAGGATTTAGTCAGCAAATCAGCCAGTAGAGGTCTTTTCTGTACGAAGTCAGCTAGAAGAGGTCTTTAGCTTCATGCTATCAGCAGTAAAAAGGCCTTTAGTAACATATAGTCAGTCGGGAGAGGCATTTTTTAATTAAATAGTGATTGCAAGTAGAATACGGTAGGCAGATAATAATTAATTAATTACAAAGCTGAAACGTTCGTACTTTGGTGAATCCTCGAGTTAATTAGTTTAATTAATGAATTAAATCCTGGAATTAATTAAATGTTCATCGATTTTAAAGCGCATCGCTTAAGTATGAATTATCCAAGGAATAAAGTATTTGTTCGTTTTGTATTAATTGTCACCACTGGATGTGTGCGCCTTTTTAATTATCGTTAACTTCAATAGTATCTATTTTAAAGATCTCCTACATTAATTATTTACTGCAACGCCTATTGTATGAATCGCAGTTAAAATCAAGCCTCCAAACTTCGTATTCAAGTAAA
>CM040189.1:113196736-113224236 GCA_022606455.1 Callitettix versicolor
CGGTTTTCCTCTGCCATTCCATAGATCTTGGTTCAATCCCTCTCTCCATCTAAGTCTCGGTTTTCCTCTGCCATTCCATAGATCTTGGTTCAATCCCGTCTCTCTCCATTTAAGTCTCGGTTTTCCTCTGCCATTCCATAGACCTTGGTTCAATCCCCTCTCTCTCCATCTAAGTCTCGGTTTTCCTCTGCCATTCCATAGATCTTGGTTCAATCCCCTCTCTCTCCATCTAAGTCTCGGTTTTCCTCTGCCATTCCATAGATCTTGGTTCAATCCCCTCTCTCTCCATTTAAGTCTCGGTTTTCCTCTGCCATTCCATAGACCTTGGTTCAATCCTCTCTCTCTCCATCTAAGTCTCGGTTTTCCTCTGCCATTCCATAGATCTTGGTTCAATCCCTCTCTCTCCATCTAAGTCTCGGTTTTTCTCTGCCATTCCATAGATCTTGGTTCAATCCCTCTCTCTCCATCTAAGTCTCGGTTTTCCTCTGCCATTCCATAGATCTTGGTTCAATCCCCTCTCTCTCCATCTAAGTCTCGGTTTTCCTCTGCTATTCCATAGATCTTGGTTCAATCCCTCTCTCTCCATTTAAGTCTCGGTTTTCCTCTGCCATTCCATAGATCTTGGTTCAATCCCTCTCTCTCCATCTAAGTCTCGGTTTTCCTCTGCCATTCCATAGATCTTGGTTCAATCCCTCTCTCTCCATCTAAGTCTCGGTTTTCCTCTGCCATTCCATAGATCTTGGTTCAATCCCTTTCTCTCCATTTAAGTCTCGGTTTTCCTCTGCCATTCCATAGACCTTGGTTCAATCCCTCTCTCTCTCCATCTAAGTCTCGGTTTTCCTCTGCCATTCCATAGATCTTGGCTCAATCCCCTCTCTCTCCATCTAAGTCTCGGTTTTCCTCTGCCATTCCATAGATCTTGGTTCAATCCCCTCTCTCTCCATTTAAGTCTCGGTTTTCCTCTGCCATTCCATAGATCTTGGTTCAATCACCTCTCTCTCCATCTAAGTCTCGGTTTTCCTCTGCCATTCCATAGATCTTGGTTCAATCCCCTCTCTCCCATCTAAGTCTCGGTTTTCCTCTGCCATTCCATAGATCTTGGTTCAATCCTCTCTCTCCATTTAAGTCTCGGTTTTCCTCTGCCATTCCATAGATCTTGGTTCAATCCCCTCTCTCTCTCCATCTAAGTCTCGGTTTTCCTCTGCCATTCCATAGACCTTGGTTCAATCCCCTCTCTCTCCATCTAAGTCTCGGTTTTCCTCTGCCATTCCATAGATCTTGGTTCAATCCCCTCTCTCTCCATCTAAGTCTCGGTTTTCCTCTGCCATTCCATAGATCTTGGTTCAATCCCCTCTCTCTCCATTTAAGTCTCGGTTTTCCTCTGCCATTCCATAGACCTTGGTTCAATCCTCTCTCTCTCCATCTAAGTCTCGGTTTTCCTCTGCCATTCCATAGATCTTGGTTCAATCCCCTCTCTCTCCATCTAAGTCTCGGTTTTCCTCTGCCATTCCATAGATCTTGGTTCAATCCCCTCTCTCTCCATCTAAGTCTCGGTTTTCCTCTGCCATTCCATAGATCTTGGTTCGATCCCCTCTCTCTCCATTTAAGTCTCGGTTTTCCTCTGCCATTCCATAGACCTTGGTTCAATCCCTTCTCTCTCCATCTAAGTCTCTGTTAAAATCTGTTCGGGAAGTCGATTTTAATCCATCCTTTAGACATGGCCAAATCATCGAAGTTATTTTGTTTTAATGTCGTCTACATCCATGATTTCACGGATCCTTTATTTTGTATCTTTTCCATTTCGGCCATCTTGCGGCTTTTCGCCAATAATCAATTTCTGTAGTTTCAAGACATTTTCCTGTTTTTTGTTCCAATGGCCATGCTTCCATATTATTATACTTTTTAGAATTTTATAATATATACTATGTTTATTTATTTTCGTTATCCGTTAATCCCATATGATGCTGTTCTTATTGCTCTTCTTCCCAAGGTGTTTCGTGCTTTTATCGCTATTTCTAAAGGACATCAGCGCGGAAGAACATTGTCATTACACTGAGTAATGAGGGAGAGGCACGCCGCCGCCAAGTGCGAAGATTTATATTGTAAACTGTGTAAGCAGGTGATTGGTTCTCGGCGGATTTGATAACATTTTTAACTGTAGATTTGGCGACTGTAGATTGCGATCGTTTTTTTACGAGCGTTAATGGTACCAAATTTTGTGGAAGATGATTATGAAAAATTTCATTTTTTTAATATTGCTGAAAAAATATAATGATTATGCAAAGAATTTATTTAACGTTTGGTTATTACGACCGAAAGCACAGAGAGAGAGAGAGAGAGAGAGAGAGAGAGAGAGAGAGAGAGAGAGAGAGAGAGAGAGAGAGAGAGAGAGAGAGAGAGAGAGATATGTTAGGGTTTTAGCGATCATAAAGGGATATATTTTTCATTGTGAAAACTTATGACGGCTGAGAAGCACAGTATATACAGTTCTTTTGAACAAACAATCCACTTTTCCTTGCTTTGTTTTTTTTTACTTC
Organism: Callitettix versicolor; assembly: GCA_022606455.1. Lineage (NCBI taxonomy): Eukaryota > Metazoa > Arthropoda > Insecta > Hemiptera > Cercopidae > Callitettix > Callitettix versicolor. The sequence continues at coordinate 113,199,274 of CM040189.1, forward strand.
TGCGTCAATACTGGTCGTATAATAAAGCATATAATAGAATGAGTGCTTTATTTGGTAAAAACAATATAAAAATATTTATATAAAATAAATAAAATTCCAATTTCAAATAACATGAGTACAATATTACTTATTAAACAAAACTCAGTCCTCATGGCCGAAACGCCGTCTGAGGAGTTGCTGACTTTCTTCAGGTACAAACTCCAACAAAAATAACATCGATAAAACCAAACTAAAATTTACAAATTTCGATACAAAGAAAAATAATCAAAATAAGGTTAATTCTTCCGTTAATTGACGGCGATACTGCCAAGCTGCCCTGTAATGTTTGCTTAACAAAAAGCCGCCTCCAGTCTACGTACTATTTAACCCCGAGACTTCCCGGCGAGGGCAACATTTTCATACGCTATAAATCATCCCAACCGTCTGCATTAGCCCAAGGAGCACAATAGTCGGACGTTAATCTTAGTCTACGCGTTAAAGACTCAAAACACATGTGAAACTAATCTCACTTTTTTGGAGGTAAGTTAATCTTACGCGTTTCAAAACGGGGTACAATGTCTTCTTCCTCCGGTCTGTTACACAAAGAGCACACCCGTGAAGCTGTGTAGTAAGAGTACTTGATTAAATAAATACGTTCCGCTCTTGCTTTAATGTACCAGCTCAACAGACATAAGTGGACACTGCAGACAGTTCACATCCAAATCCAGCTCTCTGTATAATGCCCGCTTTCTCGCTCCTCTAATTCCAATCTCCGATTTCTTTTATAATTCAGGTTTTCACTGCTCGTAATTTCCTTGATACTAAAACTCATCGAATCAAAAGTTTGTATGTTTATATTGATAAAACCACATAATTTTACCAATAATTAGGCCGTCCTCGGTGGCCTAGTTGATAGCGTACTGGGCTTTCACCCAGAGGACCCGGGTTCGATTCCGGCCACGGCTTGGCATTTTCATACGCTATAAATCATCCCATCGTCTGCATTAGCCCAAATGTGCACAATAGTCGGACGTTTAAAAAAAAAATACCAATAATTATAAAAAAACATTTGTTTCTTCATTACCTCTATAACTTTCTTGGTTTTTTGCCGGCCAAAAAACCAACACAATACCCCTCTGTACCAGGTTGTATACCTGGTCGAAACTAGTTGAAACGCACGCTGTATGTATTGGAGAGTTGGAGAGTTTTTTGCTAAGTTAAAAACAATTTTTGTAAAAAATCTTAAAACTTTCTCCACTTCTTCGCCACTATATCCTGAGCCGCGCACCACAATATCGTCCTTAAATATTTCTTTTTTGACAATAAAAGAGAATTTTCTGATCCTCAATAACATTGTTAAAAGAATTGACGGTGACTTTTGTAGCCGCAGTGTTTTCCTTAAACTGGTCAGTCGAGGACAGAGACGTAATAAAATTTACTTCCAAAAACATAATGCAATAATTCTTTTTATATTCTTCTTCTTTTCTGCTAGGATTATTGTCACTATGTTCAGTATAATAATCTGCCTTCCCTAGCTTCGTCAATTCTACTTTCGTTGACGCGTTCCGGAGAACCTACATCTTCAAAAACTATATCTGTACTCAAAAGGAGTATAGATATAGTTTTCGAAGATGGATATTCTCCGAAACGCGTCAACGAAAGTAAAATTGACGAAGGTATTGAAGGCGTATTATTATACTGAACATAGACATAATGCAATATATATATATATATATATATATATATATATATATATATCAGTATTATTATTATTATTATCTGCGTATAGACCCTGTTGGATCACGCAAAGCACTCCGACTCATGTCTTGGTCCTTCTAATCCGCCACACCTCCCTCATCCTGTCCCCATGGATCCTCTTCCGCTCCTCCGTCCATTTTACCCTTGCTCTCTTTGGGATTTTATTCTCTGGGATCTTCCAACCGATCATCTTTCTCCTTTACGCGTTCCTGTCTTCAACGTCTGTTGAGTTTATTTCTGCGTCGTCGAATATATATATATATATATATATATATATATATATATATATATATATATATATATATGTATTCAGAATAAAATTAGTCATCACTGTAAGCTTGTCAATATTTAAAATTCAATTTCCCTCGTTATTTTGCGTGTTTTTGCAATATTACAATCGTAAACTTACTTTTATTTGAATGTTTGTGGAAAAGTCAAATCAAACAACCAGGGTCGATAAAACAAGTCATCGTTGATCAAAATCGGTTCAGCAGGCTGCAGACATGACATTGTTGAAAAACAGGGAAACATTTCGAAATAGTTTTCCTATTTTCGAAACCGATTTTCGAAAAATTTTCGACGCAAGAGGCGTGTTCGTTTTTACGTTGAGGAAAACCCGGAATTAGTCACCGGCCCGTACGTATACACGACGGCAGTTCTGGAGAATGGCTTGGAAGGGCGGAACGCTGCCGCGTTCCTTGATAGTTTTCAATTAATAAACCGTAAATTGTCGATATAATTAACAAAGAAAAAGCTTTCATTAAATTTATCTAGGCCAAGTGTGTTGTAAAATTAACGGCTTAGCGGGCGAATTGAATCGACCGGCATTCTGTTTAACGGCTTATTGTCCATAACTTTGCAATTAAGTGTTAAGGCTACAAGTAAAGTTCGATTTACAAATCCGGTACACGGCCGTTAAAGTTTAGGTTCTTGTAATAAAAATAATTTGCCGGCCGACACTTACACACTGGGAGAGCTGCACTTTAACTGAGTACTGCTATTTTGTATGTGTAGACCGACTTCACTGAAGCAATGCATAACCATTGCGATACGCGTAATAAACATAAGAGACAACATAACGGAACTAATAAAGGGAAGATTTATTTGTGGATAGATCGTAATGTGGCAAAATAGTGTTTACATTGTGCTCGGCGTATCTGTGAGATTTTTCGAGAAAGCAAAAATGAAAAACGCTAAATTAAAATTATTATTTATAAACAAAACACAAGAATTTTTAAAATATCATATCACCATCACCATAATCATTATAATGTTCATATATTAATTTTTTAAAATTTCAATTGAAAATACAAAGACGAACCCTGACAACTGCCAGATTGTCAAATTAACTGCCAAACAACTGCCAAATTAAAAAAATAAAGAAATGATCGCCATTTTGAAACTGTTCAGCGGATTTTTCTGGATAACAAATTATTTAGTACAAGCTATTAACAAAAATGATGATAGCGATCGATGCGTCAAAATATTATTTAAAGTTCGCATTGCAAATATTCAAAATTTTATTCTCGGCTTCTCTGTGCGAAAAAACGTTGATTGAACATGCAAAAGTAAAATTAATATTTATCATCAAGAATCTAATAGTAGTCGCTGCTTTCACATTTTCTGCTGACATTATAGAAGCAAATTTTCAAAAAGTACGTGACAATATCGCTTATATTGTAAATGAAATTACGAGTATATACGATATATTTTAATATTTTTTTACATACAAGTAAAAAGCAAAAACATTAATATTTTTCATCTATTTGAAAAATGACTTTACCAGCACTAAAAAGTGCATACATTTTTTTAAATTTTAAATCACATCAAATAATAACATTAAAATTAGTTTTAAAAATAAAATTCAAATTTATGCAAATTTCAGCGTCTTTTATGACGATCAAGCCAGTATTTAAAAAAAAGTATGTTATTTTTTTTTAAGATTTAAAGGAACCGTCATTTTGAATAGGTTAGACGGATTTTCCTGGTTAACAAACTGGTTTAAACTATGAGAAAAAACATTAAAACGGCATTAATTCTCCAAAAGAAAGTGTTTAAAACCATTAAAAGTCAAAATGGCAAACGATGTCCAGAGTTTGAATAATATGATCATCGAAAAAACAATCATCATTGCTTTAAATTTTGACTTGCTGATTCTTGCTTTTTTTTGCTCTCGGTAAAGTTGGGGTCTTCCAATGCATGGATTGGCGCTTTGTTTCCGAATCATACGTTAAAAAAACCACGATTCATCACATGTTATTATCCTTTCCAATAAATTTGGGTAATTTTCAATGGCATCCAAAGTGTCAGTACAAATATTTTTGCGAGCTGCTTGTTGTTCAAACGTGAGCATTTTTGGCACCATTTTGGCACAACACTTTTAGCATGTTGAAATTGTCACGTAAAATTTGCCGTACACATTTTTTATCAATGCCTACAGTTTCACCAATTGCACGAATACTTAATCGACGATCAGATCGAATCAAATTAGCAACTTTTTCGACATTGTCATCCGTTTTTGACGTTAAAGGGCAACCCGGCCGCGAATCGTCTTCATCATCTTGTCGGCCATCTTGAAAACGCTTAACCCATTCAAAAACACGTGCCCGCGATAAACATTCACTGCCATACACTTCTTTCAGTAAATTATAAGTTTCAGTAGCGGTTTTTCCAAGTTTGAAGTGAAATTTAACAACAATTCGTTGTTCCATTATTACACTAACCATTTTTCCGGCAAAACAAAATAACAATACTAACGGAAATGAAGGTTGTGACTAAACGTTGTTGGTTACACAAACGAGACTAACTGAATTCTGAAGAGAAAGCTTCACACTAAACAGCTGTCGGTCAATGGCGGTTGGCGCATGCGCACTTGTTTCGCCGCAGCGTCAGTCTCGTTATTTAATAGCCACACCTCGTATTCGTTGTAATAATATATTTTCCATTATCATCAATGTTATTGGAAATGAAAGTAGGGTAGAATTTTATCATGTAACAAAACCCGAACAGATAGAGTTCATTTATCAATGCAATGATAAAGCCAATGTTACCAAAAAAATAGTAGTTAATAATATGTCCTCAAGGTCTGTTTCACACTTCAAGTTATTCAGGAAAATTACGCTTTAGGATTTTCAATCATGATTGCCCTGAGATATCACAGTATCCGTTCCAGTTTTCATTGCGTCTTCTTCATTAGTGACAGAAAAGAAACAATGCCCTGGATGATAACAGCTTTCTTAGATAATAGATTCCACGGTAATTAGAATCACCTTTCTTCAATGTGTTTAGAGTTTCAACAGAAGTTGCGTTGTAAAGAAACAGAAATGAGACCTCGACGTGGACGTGGCTCCTTTATCATAGTGTCGAGGAAATTTTTGTTCGTCTCTTAGTCTCGATGTGATTGGATGTTAGACATGTGTGACTAAGAAAGGAAAAATATGATCTAAACAGAAGCTTTCGACAATAGTTGCTGTGAATACTTTTTCAAAGAGTCCAGTTTCTTGTAATTAGGAGAGCCTTTCTGCTGCGGAATTTTCTGATAAAGATAATTTAATCTTTATCACTGGCAACGTCTGGGCATCAAAAGCAAATTTATGATTTGAACAGAATCTCTCGACAGTATCTGGTGTGAATCATTTTTCACAGTCTAGTTTCTTATCACTAGGAGAGCCGCTTCGCTACAGAATGCATTGTTCAAGGTGATTAAAGTCTTATCAGTGGCAACGTCTGGGCATCAAAAGCAAACTAATTATCTGAATAGAAGTGCTCGACAATATCTAGTGTTAATCATTTTTCACAGTCTAGTTTTTTATGATTACAAAACCACTTTATTACACAATTATTTGTTCAAAGTGATTAATTAAAGTCTTATCAGTGGCAACATTTGGGTATCAAATGATCTGAACAAAAACTCTGGACAAAACTGGTGTAAGTAGTTTTTTTTCATTAGGAGAAACGCTTCGCTTTATAATTTTTTTATCAAGATGATTAAATTCTTATCAGTGGCAACATCTATCTATAATTCGGTCTACAACGTTCTACGCCGTCTTCCGATCTCCAACCTCCACCGATCGCGGTCCCACCACAGGTCTTCTGGTAGATCCCTTTTTTTTATTTCCTTTTCGACTCCCTCTCTCCAGCTCAGTCTCGGCCTTCCTAGTTTTCTTCTTCCAGGTGTTCGCCATTGCATGATTTTTTTGGGAATTCGCTCATCCGACATTCTTTGTACATGCCCGTACCAAACCAGTTGTTTTGTTCTTATGTCCTCTACAATTGTATGCCTTACGTCCATTATCCTCCGTATACTTTCATTTCTCACTCTCTCTTTTCTTGATCTCCCTGCCGCTCTTCTCCAAAAGTCCATCTCAGTAGCCAACAGCATTCTTTCTGTTCTCCTCTTAATTGGCCATACCTCACTACCACATGTTATAATGCTTTTTACAATTGTGTCATAATTTTTTTTTCTCTTTTGAAATGTTTTGATCCCACAACACCCGTTCAGCATAGATACAGCTCTCCTTCTAAATACTATTCGTTCTTTAATAGTATTTGTTCTCCCATGTTCTCCTTATCAGTGGCAACATTTGGGCATTAAAAGCAGCCAGAAAGAACACTGATGATCTGAAAAGAGTCCTCGAAAATCTAAAATGCTTAGGTCAAATGCCTTAGCGTAATTACCTTCTCATTTTTAAAAAGGTATTTTTCTCTAGTACCATGACATCTGCTCAGGCTTGTTGCGAAGTAGCATCACAAAAAACGTTTTCTTGAAAATAACGTAATGGAATTTCCTCGAAAAAGGATTACAAAAAGTGTGGAGAATGCTATACAACAACAGGTACAAATTGACAAGACTGTTGAAAGAGAAATTATTTAAACTAAAAAGAAACCGAAGAATCGACTAAGTAGTCAGTAGAAGCGTGTCATATTTATTGTTTAGTTGTGTATTCCAGGGATGCAAATGAATGTAATACGATATCACAGATCTGATTACGTGTGTGACAGGCATGCCAACATCTCTTCACGCTGTTCTACATTTTAATGCGGTTCTGAGATTTGATTTGCTCGGCTACTTGCTTCGCTTGTCTGTTCGTTTGTCAATCAAATGTTTACAGCAGTGAATACTGCCGGAATTAACGAACCAGAAAAATTACATTTATGATTTTTATTACATTAAACAATTTTATTTCGTAACTACCCAAACATACTTTATGGGTAAAAAATAATATATTTCTAAAAATGTTGTTAAAATTTGAAAAAAAAAATTTTGTCACTTTTAGATAACTTACGGTGTCTAGATTTAGACAACTTGATTTAAACAAATAATTAAACATGATTAAAAAAAATCGTTAGATACAATATTGAAAAAACTCGTTGAGTTACCGACAGAAGCGAAGCTTTTCTTAACGATATCTTTGCTGAATATATAATTAGTTCGGAGATATGTTCACAAATATCTTGTTTTGTTTAAATAAATAAATACGTGAACCTAACGTAGATATTATTTACTGTAGTTATAGTAAAAGATCAGTTGTTTTATATTAATTCAATATTGTAACATAGCCACCGGACCACATATTCAAATGATTAGGATTATATACCTATTCTTCCCGTCAGTGGTCTATCAACTCACCTCATAAAGGCTACCGCGGTTTTGAAACTCTACAGTTTCATCTTCAGGCCGTTATACAAAATGTTAAATCCCTCTGTCGATTAACATTGCAGCCCGGAATGTAACGACGTACGAGTCGCGTGTGTAGCTTGGCCAAGCCGAATTTCATAATGAATATTTTAAATGTTTAATTGTGCTTAGTGTCTGTGATGTATGTTTTAATGTTTTGTTTGACTTTGTGACGACCTCGACAGAGGGATTTAACATTTTGTATGGCCTGAAGATGAAACTATAGAGTTTCGAACCGCGGTAGCCTTTATGAGGTGAGTTGATAGACCACTGACGGGAAGAATAGATATATAATCCTAAACATATATAAATTCGTAACGATCAGCTGATTTAACAATTAATATGTTTCAGTTTATGTTGTTAAAAAACTAGCAATATTAACAACAATAAATTTTGTTACCAATTTCGAATGTACGTATTATAAACGGTTACAACGTGCACGTGTTCTTCAATTAAGGGAAAATACCGAAACCAAAGCAACACAACGTTTTCATATAATACACGTGTACTGACATCGAAAAAGGTGGAAGAAAAAGAAAGAGACAGAAATAGAGAGACGAAATTCGTTTGCTCGTTCGTTCCATATTTCCATTACAGACTTCCGTTCGGTAGACTTTTTTTCAATTCACTCCTCTTGCCGAAGCTAACATTAAAAGCTTCGCTTCACAAATTTTTGTAAGAGTTTTTAACGAAAAAGAATTTTTGAAGAATTTTTTTTGAAAAATTATTAAAGCACCGTTCCCTATTGAGGAAATTTTAAAACTACAACCGAAAATCATAAAATTTGGGCAAAATAATTCACTTTCGGAGCCAAATCCAGTGCGCACAATCACAGACTTACTAAAAAAACCAGACGGACAGATATTCAAATAAGAACAACTTTATAGACTGAGGAAACTTGGAAACACAAAGATCCACAAAAATATGATTAGGGATTTTTTTCACGCACCATAATTCATTTAGTAAGAAAATACTTACTTATGCCTAATTTATTGAAAAAGAGATTTTTTCAAAATTTGCTCTGATACGAAGTCATGTAACAAATTGTTGGTTAAAAATATTAATTTGGAAATACTAGTACTTTTAATTTAAAATTTGGTATAGTAAGTTTAATAATAAATCCTTCTCTAAACGTAATCAGTCAAAGTCCTTAACCGATAATCTTTCAAGTGTGAACTTTAACACGTAGTGACCTAAGATTACAAAAAAATAATTTCAAAAATAAATTTATTTATTTTCAAACCGTAAAAACTCAATATATCATAATTATATTGAAACTTTATAAAATACATTTTTTTATTCTTCTTTAAATTTTATATTTCAAGGGTTGTAATTTTTAAAATATCCAACCCGTAACATATTTTGTTCTTAACGTTAAGTATTCTCAAAATGATTTGCCTTATTTTATTTAACCTTATTCAAGCAAAAACAAAAAAATACATTTTTGAAAAAACTATTAATGACATTAGAGGGCTTTAAGCAGGTAGCGTTTAAATAAAATATGTGAAATTAAAAAGTTCAAGATAAAATAATTTTGTACGTAAATAAAAACATTGTACAATTTTGATTTCACTTACAACCATAACAATGCTTATATTAGGGTAGACTTAAAAAAATCATATTATCTTCAAAAATAAAAAGTGTGTGTAGAAAGTAACGAGAATTTTAATTTTTTAAACAAAATATTTATTTATTCTTCTACATTGATTTTGTCGCCTTCAAAATAGTCCTCATTGGAGAACACTTGTACCAGCGCTTCTTCCAGTCCTGGAAACACTTCTCAAACTCGATCTTTCAGATAGCGTTCTTTCAGGGATGCGCTTTTAATGTCATCTACGGCTGTAAAACGACGGCCCTTTAAGGTTCTCTTTATTTTTGTAAATAGGAAAAAGTTACACGGAGCCATGTTTGGCGAATATGGAGGCTGACATCGTTACAGTTCTGTTTCTGGCCAAACATTCACGAACAAGCAATGAAGTGTGAGCTGGTGCATTATCGTGGTGCAAAAGCCATGAATTGTTTTTCCACAGATCCGGACGTTTTTTTCGGATTGCTTCACGCAAACGACGTTGAACTTGTAGGTAGTACTCCTAATGATCGTTTCACCTGGTGCCAAGAATTCATGATGCACTATGCCATTAATATCGAAGAACCTCCACGTTCGACCGCACTTGTCGAGCCTTTTTCGGTCTTGGCGAGCCAGAATGACTCCACTGGGACGATTGAGCCTTAGTTTCGACGTCATATCCGTAAACCCATTTTTCGTCACCTGTTATAATACGTTTCAGTAATTCTGCATCGTCGTTGACTTCATTTAGTGACTCCTGAGCAACTTCCATTCGCCTTTGTTTTTGTTCAAAATTCAACAATTTTGGAACGAATTTTGCTGCCACGCGTTTCATACACAAAACATTGGAAACAATGTCATGACATGATCTAATCGATATGTCAACATCATCAGCGACCTCTCTAATTGTGATTCGGCGATTGTTCATAACCATTTCTTTCACTTTTTACACGTTTTCATCATTTGTTGATGTGCTGGATCGTCCAGGACGTTCGTCATCTTCAACGTCTTCACGGCCTTCTTGGAAACACTTATAACACTCATAAACTCTTGCTTTACTCATAGCAGACTCATCATAGGCTGTTGTTAACATTTCACATACTTTGTTACGCAAAATTTGATACAAATTCTTTGATCCATTTCTTTTAACAAACGAAATTCGCCGAGCTCATAAAAACACGTCTAACCTCAGTGGCTGTCACAGACAAAGTCAACAATGAAAACAGCTGAAAGTTTTATCATACTTCAAGGGCATGTATACCAACATAATAAAAAAATGTTTGACAATCGGACTCTCCAAACCCGCGTAATTTAAAAATTCTCGTTACTTTCTGAACACCTCTTATGATGCCAAAAGTAAGTGAATTGTAAACCAGAGCGCAGCTCTCTAGTCGTTTTGTATAACCAAACTTTTACCAATATTTTATAACGGATTTCTCTGTTTTTCTCGCAGAATGTTTTTAGAAATAATTAAACAGAAGAAAGTTTTTGTTAAATTCTTTCTTTTGGACCGTTTATCGAGTAATTTGTCCGTGTTCAACGCTGGCGCACGTTGTGTAAAAGAAAACGTTGGCAACGTTTTGCCAGTTAAAATGACGTCGATGCCGCTGAGAGAACATTTGAAGAGGTTTTGCCGGAATTGATCTTCTATTTCCTGAGCGAGGAAATTACAAAGACGTTCCATCTACCTTGAAGGGGCCCTGCTCAATTTATTCCCACTCCGCTGTATATTCGCGCTACTGAATAGAAGAAGGCGATGAGACTTTCTTACTTATATTAACTCGTATTGACTTAGTTATGATTGAATAATCGCGGCAAGCAGTTGTCGTGATTAGCTTGATGGAAGCGAATTCCCAAAAATAATTTTTCTTATCAGTAAAATCTGTGTGTGTTATCTTAAACTTTTAAAGTGCATTGAAAATACAAGTGCCGCCGTAGAATTCACATTTTTTAATTTTAACGGATTTTTAAATTGAAAATAATAAATTACGCAGATTTTTAAGCGATTCCGATGGTAAAATCAGGTTTTAAAAAATAATACAAAACATATGCATACATCTATTTTTTTTTAACAGTTTTTAAATTGAAAATAATAAATTACGTGTTTTATCATCTTAAACTTTTAAAAATGCAGTGCATACATCTATTTTTTTTTTTTACAAGTGCCATCTTAAACTTTTAAAGTGCAGTGAAAATACAAGTGCCGCCGTAGAATTCACATTTTTTAATTTTAACGGATTTTAAAATTGAAAATAATAAATTACGTAGGTTTTTAAGCGATTTTGATGGTAAAATCAGGTTTTAAAAAATAATACAAAACATATGCATACATCTATTTTTTTTAACGTCCGACTATTGTGCACACTTGGGCTAATGCAGACGATGGGATGATTTATAGAGTATGAAAATGTCAAGCCCTGGCCGGGAATTGAACCCGGGTCTTCGGGGTGAAAGCCTAGTACGTTATCAACTAGGCCAACGAGGAGGCGGCTATGCATATATCTATATGTAATATATCTATATTGTTGTCGATATGACTATATAACGTCAGTGTTTCGTACAGGGATCCTATTTGTAACAATTCGTTGTAGAATACTAAATCAGCTAATTAGGCTCATTCATTCAAAACTTTTTAACATCAATGAAAGGCTTTCAAAGTGAAAGCTGACACCGGATACAATTTGAAGTTTAACTGTCATGAAGGTGGACAAATCTTTAGTTAATACCGTATAAGATATGGATTAGAAAAATGTGCAAAAATATTAAACAAACACTCTTATATTTAATTATTTCATACTAAAATATGTTGTAGCGTAGCTTTTAATGTTAGCTTTGGCAGGAGGAATGAATAGAATAAAGTCTGCCAAACGGAAGAATGTAACGGAAATATGGAGCAAACGAGCGAACGAATCTCGTCTATCTATTTCCGTCTCTTTCTTTTTCTTCCTTCTTTTCGATAACAGTACACGCGTATTTATATGAAAACGTTGTGTTGCTTTGGTTTCGGTATTTTTCCTTAGTTGAAGAACACGTGCACGTTGTAACTGTTTTGTAATACATTCGAAATTAACATAAATCCTTCTAATAATTGTTATTAATTCTTTTTATATTCTTCTTCTTTTCTGCTAGGATTATTGTCACTATGTTCAGTATAATGATCTGCCTTCCCTATCTTCGTCAATTCTACTTTCGTTGACGCGTTTCGGAGAACCTCCATCTTCAAAAACTATATCTATACTGGTCACCAATATTATGGCCCGTCCTATTTATAATTCTCTATCTCCACCTAGTATCCCTCCCCTATTGAACATGTGTACATTAAACCTGACGTGCTCGTTTCTGGTTGGTTCTTCAAAATCATACGTTTTCGCTCGCTTCTGATTGGCTCCTTTCAAACTTTCTCTTCAACGGTCGTCTCTCCTGTTAATTTTTGAAAATTTTTAGATTTTTAAACGTAACATCTGCTTGCGACGATATCTGTTCATTTATTATGTTTTCTCCCTTTAATTTAGATTTAAAAATTTCCAAGTTCACTAAAATGTTCTTACGTCTTCCTTTTTTCTGCCATATGTAGTACTTTCATGGAGTTTTCTATTTCTCGAGGTAGAATTTTCGAAAAATTAACAGGCGGGACGACCGTTGAAGAGAAATTTTGAAAGGAGCCAATCAGAAGCGTGCGAAAACGTATGATTTCGAAGAGCGTAATCAGAAACGAGCACATCAGGTTTAATGTACACGTGTTGAATAGAGGAGAGGTACGAGGTGGAGATAGAAAATTATAAATAGGACGGGAAATAATATTGGTGACCAGTTATAGTTTTTGAAGATGGAGGTTCTCCGAAACGCGTCAACGAAAGTAGAATTGACGAAGCTATGGAAGGCAGATAAAAGTGATTGTTATTAATATTGCTAGTTTTAACAAAATAACCTGAAAATAATTGTAGACTACCAACCGTTAAATGAAATCAGCTGATCGTAATTTTAACGATCTCGCATAAAGTTTCAGAATTGGTGTTCAAATCAAAGTTCCGGGTCTGGATGTTACTATGATAGCCGCAACTCATTTTAAAATAAGTTAAACTTACGAGTAAAGGATTGATCCATTTTGTTAATTTAACTTTAAAACGTTGAAAGATTAATTAGACTGAATAAATGCTTTGACTACGGGTTCTTATTTCCGTTAAAAAAGTGATTAAATAAAAGATAAAATAAATCTAGGATAGTTAATTAGGTCAAGGTCATTAACGGGGTAAATAATTCGTTGATCTCGTGCAAACTAAACAATGTTTTCAAACTAGTCTCAGGTCGTTTAAATCTTGTTGAGATAAAATATTATTTTCTTCATTAATATCGAGTTTAATGGGGTTGAAAAAAAATGTTTTTCAAAACGTTGAAGGGTTGAAGCTTTTAGATTGATCTCGTGGCATACTGTTTTGTCGTTTAAGTAAGACGTCACAGCATCTCGCCGAACTAGGTCACGTTTTTACGAAATTTCTACTGGAAAAATTGAACTGTTGCAGCGGCCATCATGGTAAGACCCAGAAACGGGTTTCTAAGATGAACACAGATCTTGACCTCTGCAATGGTCATATATATTATTATTATTATTATCTGCGTATAGACCCTGTTGGATCACGCAAAGCACTCCGACTCATGTCTTGTTCCTTCTAATCCTTCACACCTCCCTCATCCTGTCCCCATGGATCCTCTTCCGTTCCTCCGTCAATTTTACCCCTGCTCTCTTTGGGATTCATTCTCTGGGACCTTCCAATTCCTGTAGGAGGATCTTTCTCCTGTATACGTTCCTGTCTTCAACGTCTGTTGAGTCTTTTTCTGCGTCATGTAGGTCTATTCTGACTTGTGTGATCCACGATGTTGTTGATTTGACACCTTGTATATACTTAAGGATTCTGTTGGCAAGTCTCGTTGTTGGAAGTCTACTGATGTGTCCATAGAACCGAAGCCTCCTTCTTCTGATATCTGCTGCCAGGTTCGATATCTTCTCTGTGGTCTTCCGGGAGTGCAACCTGTATCCATCTTCTGTTAATCTCGGGCCAAGGATCTTCCTCAAGATTTTGCGTTCTTCCTTCAAAATATCCTCCATGGTAGCTTTTGTGGGGAGTGCTAGCGTCTCGCTTGCATATAATACCTCCGGTTTTATGACTGTGTTGTAGTGTCTGATTTTTGTGTGCGTCGACATACATATCTTATTGTAGATATCACGCGTTATACCAAGAGCCCTCTTCATTCTCAGTAGCCGAACCCTTTTCGCAGCATTCTCGCCACCCATATATATATATATATATATATATATATATGCCGCCTTGGTGGCCTAGTTGATAGCGTACTGGGCTTTCAACCCGAGGACCCGGGTTCTATTCCCGGCCAGGGCTTGGAATTTTTATACGCTATAAATCATCACATCATCTGCATTAGCCCAAGTGTGCACAATAGTCGGACGTTAAAAAAAAAAAAAAAAAATTAACAGGAGGGAGGGCTTCTACCTTCCGCGGCCCCAACCCCTTCCTGCCTTCTATTTACTGAATGTTGGAATCTTATTTCGAAATTATGTTGATGTTATCAAAATATTTTTGTATTCAACCTCAAACATAAGCACTTCGAAAGGTTTGTAAATGAAAAAATAATCCTTTATAATGTTTTTATTTAAGCACACAAAGATTTTATCTTCAATATTTTTTATTTCAAATATTCTAGTTGAACATTATACATTTAACTCGCCTTTTAGTTTATTAATGGCGGTTTTACAAACTAAATGCATTTTCTTATTTCATTAATTGGGGCTAATTAAACGGGTAAATTAAACTTGAAAATAAGTATAAAGTATGTTGAGAGGTCGAATAACTTTAAATTTCAACCTCTGATATATTTCATTCTATAGAATGTCTCGTAACTCCTGACCCGTTTTGTAGAATTGTTTTATATGTCTATACAAACACATTTAGCTATTTAATGTGGCTTTCTAATGCTTAGGTTTTATTCTGTCTGTTGGTTGGGTTTTTTACTAAAAAAAAATCGTATTTCAAAAACTACTGAACCAAATTTAACCAATCTTTGGACAACTCCTTGTAATAATACGGCCTAAAAGTTATAAAAAAATATGGTTGATCACTGTGCAAATGTCAAAATGGCGACCATTTAAATAACACGAGAACTAGCTGTTTTCCAAAAAAACCCTTCAAGAATAACTATTTGTAGATAATATTATGACAAATCTAAAAACTCATTAGTTATTGAAATATGATTGAAAATAATCAAGCTGTAATGTTTGTCTGAATGGGCAATGCACTTTGGTTTCTCCGCAATGGAACCAGTGATCTCCTTCAAACCTGGAATATGATGATTTTCTACTTATAATACGAAAAATTAATCTAAAAAAATGTATTATAAACTTAATTCTCTTTATTTGTTTCACCCAACTTTGGGGTACAACAAATCAATCACTTCTCAATGTTCTGTGCCTTCCTCGTAGCCCAGTATTGCTTCATACGTTGTGATCTTGCTTTTCTTTCTTCGTCAGAGATTTGGATCGTTCGCTTGGATTTGACTTTGCCTTGGAACCGTTGCTTCTTGTCCTTGGATATTGTTTTGGCTGTTCTGTCCATGAGCATAGTGTCAGTGATCTGCAGTTCTGTTATGTCTTTCTCCGTTTCTCTAAACCAAAGTGGTTTGGCTCTTTTATTGCGAAAGTAGTCAAATATTTTTTTGGTTAGTCTATTTTTGTCCATTCGGAGATGTGCTCATAAAAATCAATTCTCCTTTTTCTTATTGTGTCTGATAGTGTTTCAGTTTTTTGGTAAAGAGTTACGGAATTACTGATGTGGAGTTACGGAATTTGGGGCCTAAGATTTTTCGTAATATCTTTCTTTCTTTGATCTCCAGCCTTTCAAGTGAGCCCTGGGTTGTGAGAGATAATGTCTCAGCTGCATATAAGGCTTCTGGTTAAATTATACATTTAATTATTCCTTAAAAAAAACCTAAATATGTTGTCTGTAAGGTCACCCTGCCCGTGATTAGAAAATATTGTATTTATAAAGTAAATATAAACTTTTTTACTTGCTCTTATTCAATTTCATTTGAATAAAAGATAATTGTGTACTTGTTAAAAATCATTTTATTTTATTTTTGTTTGCAACTTTTTGTGCATATTAACGATTCTGGGGTTGAACGGAAAAACTGCGGAATTTTTTGATTTTTTCTTAAAGAGTATTTTTCTTTTATCTTAAATTTTACACATTGCTTCGAGTTTAACTTCTTTTTTAAAAATAAATCTATTTCTTCTGTAATTATCGAATTGTTTTTTTGTGAAATAATGATATATATTAGTTTTGACGAGTTATCAAACTAATTTTGCTGAATTGAATTTTCAGTCAATCATATACATTAATGTAAAGTAATACATTAGTTTTTAATTTATATTTACCTGTACATAAATCCACTTATTGATTACATCTTCAAGTACAGTACTGTAAACGCAATAAATCAGCCCGAATCGAATATCTTATCTAGTAACTAAACACATGCTTGGTGTTGTTACTGCGCAAACGTAGAGACGTGCGCTCTGCAGGGAGTTTCGCGAAGCTCTCGCCCTAGGTCAGACACCACGTGGGGATGTCCGCACTCACGTAGTAGTCTGCCGGAGCGAAACGTGTGACGTGTGAAGGGGTAAAATTGTTATAAATAGAAAGTTTAAACTCGCGCGTAAAAAAATATTTTAATTTAATCAGCATGCGGACCGATACGTTACGTGTTCTGGATATGTAAGAGGGTGGTGGTGGGTCGGAAGGATTGTGTGCGGATGAGTGCGGGATGGAGAAGAGATCACCTTCGCCGCCAGCTAAGGTCGCGTTGTCCAAGGCCGAACCTCTTGCGGTACGTAGAGGGAGGATGCTGAAGAAATGTGAAAGTGCCACGTTCCAGATAGACGGAGCTACTTACACTATAGGTGAGGTCCTCTAGCGTACATACGGTAAACTACGAGGGTAAATTTACGGAAAATAGGGGTTATGCAAAGCGAAATAGAGTTTAAGGTAGATTTAGCTGAGTTTAGCTTCAACAAAATGTATATAAAAAATTGCAGGAACTTTCTCGCAGAGGTTCAAGGAAAGAACGAAAACAGATTGAGGGACGTTAGTTTGTTTTACAGTGTGCGGTAAGGTGTGACAGTAAGATCCTCTAACGTAGATACGGTAAACTTTATACTCTACAAGGGTGAAATAGCGGTTATACAAGGCGCAATTAAAGTAAATTTAGCTGTGTTTTTATTCAACAAAACGGGTACAAAAACTGCACAAACTTTCTGTCAGAGGTGAAGGGAAGAACGAAAAACAAATTACGTAGAATTTTATACAAATTTCGGGCATGTATTAAAGTTAATAACTAAATTCAGTGTTGCAAATTTGAAATAATCGCGGTGCGCAACTGTCTCGCTGACGTTATGGAGGTGATTTTCCATTGACATTGTTTTACTTTACGCTTTTTTGAAAAACCGATTTCACAACATTCTTAAGTTAACATTTGAAATTTTTAAATTACTTTGAAAATACGAGAATGAAACCTGACTTTTGTCAGAATAATAGGCGTATTTTCAAATTAACTTTACAATTTAAAATAGTTATTGATATGTCGAAATTTAGAATTGTGGTTTAGTGTTTCATTTAAAAAAAAACATCAGTTTACTTTACAAAATGTAAAGCTGGTTATAACAGTAAATACATATTATTAAGAATGCGTAAGTTAAACACACACACGCGCGCGCACACACACACACACACACACACACACACACACACACACGCGCGCACTCTCTCTCTCTCTCTCTCTCTCTCTCTCTCTCTCTCACTCACACACACACACACACACACACACACACACACACACACACACACACACACACACACACACACACACACACACACACACACACACACACACACACACACACACACACGTACTAATCAAGTTCAACGTTGATAATGTTTTTAGCTTTTTTATATTTACTTTTCAACATACTTTTTTTTAAACACTCCACTCCACTGACTTACTTAAGCAATGTCTGCCCACATACAAGTGTTAGCTATATATAAAATCCGTTAAATTATGTTGATTTGCAGTTCCTAGGAAGTAATTTTGTAAGAAATTAGCGGGATTTATGTCGTTTAGTTCCAAATAGTTTAATTGTTTTTAATTCGTAAGAGTTTTAGATAAAAAAAAAATGTTTTGAACACTTTAATGTGAATTTATCCTATATGTAATATTTCACAAAAAACTATCTACATTCGTATAAAAGTGTAGCACAGACCTCTTTAAAATTAGGTCGGCAATTATAGTGTTCTTTGAGAAAAATGAATATTTTTATCATTTAATTATTAGAAAATGCAACGGAAAATATGTCACTAAACAAACATTAGTAGATAAATTTTCGTACAGAATAAAAAAAAACAAACTTTTTTAAAAAATCATTACATTGAAATATTTGATTCATCACAACTAAATTTTCTATCTACAAAAAATATTTGAAACGTAATGCCACAAATGTTAAGTAAATTGTGACACGCAGTTTTATGGTTGACGTGATAGAAGCGAATTTACAAAATAAATTCGGAAAGATCGAAGCCGCCGCATTGAAACTACAACCATGAGGGACGTTGATTTATATAAAGAAGTAGTTTTCTTTATCTCAACCTTTTTTAGAAATTCTGACAACCATATAATTAGCATTAAAATCTGCATGTAACAGCATTTTAAATTTCGAGGCTACGCTAAGAATATACGGCATTGAACCTTGACCGCCGTCAAATTGAATGTCTCAATCGCAACGGATTTGGAAAATTCAAAATTCGTGGCAGTAATACAAATTTCAGAAAAAAATTAAGACGAATAGCTCATATGTATGTTTCGTATTTATTAAAAAAATATATAAAAACTCTGAAAAAAGTGATTTTTGAGACTAAGTTTGGTGCTCATTTCAAGGTTTCGCGTCTGGATTTTATCATGATTAGCCGCTCCGCTTAATGTTCCCTAATATTGATAAATGCTTACCGTTTCACTGTACGAAGTCAAATTGAAGGCAACAATTTACGAATTTTTAAAGAATTAAAATGGCCACCATTTTGAAACGGTTTTACGAACACAAGTTTTATCGAAGCCGATTTACGTGCTCAAGAAGTTCGAATGAATAGAACTGAAATTGCTAATAGGAGCGTGCTGAGGCACACATACAGACTATATATGAAAGTAAGTTTTAGTCCGCTTTTATTCATAAATAAATATATTTATCGTATATATGGTCTGGTTCTTACCATGATGGCTGCTCCAATAGCTCGTAAAAATAATGCGTGATCTCAATAGAACTGACATAAATAATAAATGACACAAAAAGAAGAGGGCTTTTTTAATTGGGTCAACTATATTACGCACGGTAACACACGATAAAACAATATTTGCGAATTTTTAATTTGTCATTCCGTAATTGGCCGGGATTTATGAGGCGAACATTTGAACAGGCCGTTATTAAAGCTCGGTAAATACAAATTAAAAGTTGTTTATTTTTAATTTTAATTGCATACGGTGGTCAGAAATAACATCACTTCTCGTATTTTACATCCAAGTCTGGTTTTCCCATTACTGAAAACCTAATCTAAATTTAAAATTAAATATTTCTAAGCCTTTACCGACAAAGGCTTTGGTAATTTTGTACTCTTTGTCAACTAGCATTACAAAGAATAAATGCATTTATTTTTATGTTCTTCTTCTTTTCTGCTAGGATTATTGTCACTACGTTGAGTATAATGGTCTGCCTTCCCTAGCTACCTGTCGTTACTTTGCGACAGATATCGTCGCAAGCAGATATTACGTTTAAAAATTTAAACATTTTCAAAAATCAATAGGACGACCGTTGAAGAGAAAGTTTGAAAGGAGCCAATCAGAAGCGAGCGAAAAAGTATGATTTTGAAGAGCCAGTCAGAAGCGAGCACGTCAGGTTTAACGTACACGTGTTGAATAGAGGAGGGGTACGAGGTGGAGATAGAAAATTATAAATAGGACGAGCCATAATATTGGTAACCAGTATAGATATAGTTTTTGAAGATGGAGGTTCTCCGATACGCTTCAACAAAAGTAGTGATAAATGTTTTTATTTACCGAAGTACATAAACACTTAGGCAAAGACGAAATGTATATACACAGCTACTAAATATTTCAATATCTTATCAAACGATCTAAAGTGTTTGAATGAAACGAGTAAAACGAAACGAAAAACGTTGTCTGAAGTTTTCAGATTTACAAATGCATATCTTTATTATAAATGTAGAGAGCTTTAAATGAAGGAATGCAACAACAATGGTAACACAGATACAAAATTATAATTACTAATTTGATATTTGATTTTATTTACTAAATTACGTGTCTGGTTGTCTACTTATGAGATCGTAATCTAAAATACTTTATTTAGTTTTAGAAAGGCTTCTGTGCACAGAGAGTTTATTTTCTCTCTCTTCAGGATATATAATGTATCTGTTTCTTGGAGAATGTATGTATTGATGCCAATAAATATTCTATTCTATTCCTTTTCAGTAAGAGAAAATCGGATTTTCTCAAAATCGCGGTAACAATATTGATCAAATTTTGTCTAAACCTAGTCGGTGAGTACAACAAACAGATCGATAAATCCTCCAAGAATTTCGGTTCGGTAATTGAAAGGTAACTGTAAAAAATGGGCCTGCTTTTCACAAGCGCTTCTTCAAATTTTACTCATGCAATTCAATTTAAGTACACTTATGGTTTGGAAGTAAATAAAAAAAACAAAGAAACAATATTAAACCTTAACTGTTTTGGTTTTGTTTTCGGTTTTTCTCACCAATCGCACATACGTTTATTTCGCATTGTATAAGCCTACACTTTTTTTAATTTTTTAAATTTTATTACAATTGAAACTGAACATTAGTCCATCTGTCAATATATCTATGAAATGAAAGCGTTAGTTCGTTGCACATCGTATGACCCACTCCAAAATCCAAAAATCACTTCATCTTGTGACAGTTGTATCAATCTTGTCTTATTATCTATCATTGAACTATTATCTGACGTCCATTTTTACTATCCTCCATGGTTCTAGTTACATAGGTTAGTAGGCCTACTTTTAAAAGAATACAAGTTATGTGCGTAACAACTGAGTTAAACACCCAACAACCGAGTCGAAATAGTTTTTTTTAAAGTTTACCCCTCTATTCTTTTCACTATTAATAACACACATTTAATTAATTGTTTTTGCGATGAAAAACACGTTTCATAACTTCGCGCGGTAGTCATTTTGAGGTTATGTTTGTCACTTTTATTTTCACTTTTTTGTAACTTTCCGTTGTTTCCGCACTTTTATATTTTGGATTATTAATGCATGATTATTAAGGTAGGCTGTATAGTAAAGCGTTTTAGTGTAAAAATTACCAACATTGACAAAAGTAACGAAAACTCAGTTCTACCAACTTTTACAATGTAAATTCGCAATGAACTGACAGCGAAAGTAGCACTATGTGTTCTAATACACTAGGCCTAATGTTATACAGCTTGCGCCTTACAATCAGAAGGTAGACATGTTCCCGGTCTCCCGACATTGATACAGCAGTGTATCTGGATTGCCTATCTTGTCCCGTACAATCGTTTTATTGTATTGGGAAACATTTTCGTTTTAATAAATGCAATCAATTACAGTATAAAGTTTTATTTAGTATGCCCGTGCTTCGCTATGGTATTTTACAGTGAATAATAATTACAGTTAATTAATTTGAAAGTTTACTTTAAAAGTTATTTTTATTTTTATTTTATTACAGTTGAAACTGAACATTAGTTCATCTATCAATATATCTATGAAATGAAAGCGTTGGTTGTACATTCTATGACGCACTCCAAAATCCAAAAATCACTTGATCTTGTGACAGTTGTATCAATCTTGTCTTAGTACAAATCAAACGGTTTTATCCTGTCCAACCGCCGAACTTGAACCGAATTGTCGAGAACTTGTAGCATCTCTATGTTAAGGTGCTTATGCAGTCTTACTTCATGCTTCCTAGCAAATCGCCGAACCCTCTTCATGAACTGTAACAATTTGTAAATCCTTATGAAGATCGTCATTGCGTATGTACCACGGGCCATTAACAATGCCTCTCAGTACTTTATTTTGAAACGTTTGAATAATTTTAATACTGCTTCTTTTCGTGCAGCCCCAAAGCTGTCCAGATAGGTTTTAGGACTTGTTTATAAAGAAATAGTTTATTGTGCACTGACAACTCAGAATGTCGCCCAAGAAGTCAATGCATTTTCCTTAATTTCAGATTCAGTTCATTACGTTTCTTTTTGACATGTACCTTCCAGCGCAGTCGTGCGTCCAGTGTTATGCCCAAGTATTTTGAATTATAATCTTGTGGGATCACTATTAAAAGTTAAAAAAAATTGTAAATATGAATTTTACTGCAGTCAGGTGCACTCACTGTAAAATGCAAAAGTATTAAATGTATGTATTGATGTATGTATGTATGTATTGATGCCAATAAATATTCTATTCTATTCCTTGTCAGTAAGAGAAAATCAGATTTTCTCAAAATCGCGGTAACAATATTGATCAAATTTAGTCCAAAACTAGTCCGTGAGTACAACAAACAGATCGATAAACTCTCCAAGAATTTCGGTTCGGTAATTAAAAGGTAACCGTAAAAAATGGGCCTGCTTTTCACAAACGCTTCTTCAAATTTTACTCATGCAATTCAATTTAAGTCCACTTATGGTTTGGAAGTAAAAAAAAAAAAAAAAAAAAAACAACATTAAACCTTAACTGTTTTGGTTTTGTTTTCGGTTTTTCTCACCAATCGCACATACATTTATTTCGCATTCTCTTTATTTCGCGTTCTCTCTCGTAAAGCCACCTAATTGGTAGGTCAGATCTATATTAATTTCGTTCTATATTAATATACGTTCGTTTATATAATTTAAAATTATTACTTTTTAGAAACAAGAGTAAAGAACACACGTTGGGATTTTTTGGGGTTTTAAAATGAGCTAATCGTAATCTAAAGGAATATTTTTTTCAAAGAAATACATTTCTTGTTACTTCCTCATTTTTTAAACAAATATTAGATTGAATAAACAAACTACATACCATTTTACGACTCTGTAATAAGCAATGCTACTTAAATGAAAGCATCGAATAAAGCGATCATCATAAAGCAGGCTAGGTTAGGTTAGGTTAGAATGTCTCAACTCAGAATGTCGCCCAATATAGGCCTACACTGACTACAGTTGTACTACATTATATATAAAAAAAAATTGAAAGGAAAATCTGTTAAACCGATCTTGAGGTATTTCCCGGATTTTCATTGCTAGCTTTAGAATCGTAAACATTCTCTGAGAATGATTTTGTAATATTTTTAGTAATTTACTTCGGCCAAATACACCTTTTGGTTGTAAAATTTTTAATTGAACATATCATTGTTTAACCTAATTCTTATTGTTTTGATCTTTTGTCGATAATTTTAGAACCGAATGTTTGTGGAAAATGTTAGAAAGTTTGTGCAAGCCACCTTCAATCCTCAACAAAAATATTTAAATGATTTAAAGTTATCAAACTGCAGTCAGCGGGTGATCCATATGTTCTTATTTACATCGGATATTTCCCAAAATCACCGTAAAACAATGTTGGTGCAATTTACCGAAATTAATGTTTACCCGAGGCCGGACGAGGCACAATCACCTACGGCCACGACCAGATGGCCGGCACAGGTAAATAAACAAACAGAAATAATCTGGAAGAAATCCAGTGAAAACAGAACACGCCGGTGTATGAATGTTTGGCCATACCTTGCATGGGAATAAAATATTTCTGCTGGGAAGAGAAAACGTTTGGCGAGTAAACACAGCTTTGCGCATGCGTAAGGGAAAGAATAAAGGTAGATTTAGGACTATAGCGTGTACAAAACTAGAGGTTGGTTCGAGGATTGTTTGTGGTTGCTACTTAGTGCGAATACTGAATACGAATAAACTTTTTCGGTCTGGTCTCCTTCCCCCCCTCCCGATTATTAGCGTTGCATTTTTCACGTTAGTAGGCTATTCACGTAACACATGCGAGCACCGTATGTACCATTTACAGTACTCACGTTACTTCTTTGATCGACTTATACGCTGAATGGTATTATCGTAAATTGTCTGACAGTGTTTATCTTTCAATAGGAACATTCACACAATCTTTCGGATTTTGTTGACACTATTTCAAGTGTTTGTACTTCATTTCACTAGATGATAGGATCCTTTTCCATATTCAGTGCCTACTTGGGGAAGCAATACTTAGGATACCAGATGCCGTCGGTTATGCTGTAAATAAAGCGTGTCCAGTTACAGTGTTACCGTTACTTTTATTATTATTTATTATACATTATTTATTACAGAAGACTGCTTACAAATGTCACACAATGGAATTAACCTGTCGTTGAAAAGAAACTGGTGGTTAATGGAGACTCTACTGTACTTATGAATTTTTGTAATAATAATAGAAACAATAATTATAGACAAGTGTTTTATTTGGCACCAATAATATCAAAACGTGTAAGGCTGATGCTGACGTCTATTTTTTATACAGAAAATAAATATATTTCTCTCTCTCTCTCTCTCTCTCTCTCTCTCTATATATATATATATATATATATATATATATATATATATATATATATATATATATATATATATATATATATATATATATATATATATATATATATATATATATATATATATATATATATTTTTTTTTTTTTTTTTTTTCCCGACTATTGTGCACACTTGGGCTAATGCAGACGATGGGATGATTTATAGCGTATGAAAATGCCAAGCTCTGGCCGGGAATCGAACCCGGGTCTTCGGGGTGAAAGCCTAGTAAAACTTGAAACAATGGCAATTTCGATCGAATCAACTTAAAAAAAAA
>CM040189.1:113229236-113231736 GCA_022606455.1 Callitettix versicolor
TGAATCAAATCGGACGAAAATTGAGAACGTGACCGTGCTAAAACACACGCGCGCGCGAGAGCGAGAGAGCGCGCGCGCGCACACACACACACACACATATATATATAATAAATCATTTACAAATAAATAATAATTTATAGTAGTATTTTGTTCAAATTTAAGGAACATAAACATTTAAGAATTGGTTTCAGAATTCTTGAATTAAAAAATTAATTTAAACTTGGATGATGTATGTGTGTTTCGTGTTCTGTCCATGTGCACGTTCCAATTAAAGGATTTCTATAAAATTGGAATGTACTCCTAGATACAGTGGCGTAACTAGGTCAGATGCGTCCTGGAGCAGTTTCACCTTTTCGCCACCCACTCTGCGCCACCCCCACGTGAAATCAGCGCATCCCGGTATTTCACGTTGCTTTGAGTGTTGCATGCGATTTGTAACAAATAATTATTTTTCATATTCTGCATTCATTTAATTTGTTAGTTTTAATGATTTTGTCATATGTTTTTGTTCTCGGTAAGGCTGTCGGAGTAATTTTACTTCCAAAGAGTTCTACGGTAAAATATTTTACTTGTTGATTCACTTAAATTACAATATTAGCAAATATCCATGGGAGAAATGAGCTATTATCATGGTAATACCTATATCCTTGACCATGAAATGAGCACATATTATACATATATGAGTTTGTGCGTGTGTGTGTGTGTGTGTGTGTGTGTTTGTGATGCCAAAAAAGGTGTAAAATCTTTTATAGACTACCTGGAGTAGGGTACGCACTACCCCAGAGTGTGGGACTCAAATTAAGTTCAAACTCAAGTTAAGATATATTGTTACCCACTAACAAAACCACCAAAAGCATTCCTCTTTTGTAACCCCCCAAGGAACCGACGCCAGGCATTACTTCGTGGGAAGGTGGACTGGCTGACCGCCTACTCTTCTACCGCGTTGGCCTCCTTTCTCGATCCTCAGCCTTCAACCTCTTCATGACCACTGCAGCAAATCCCGCAATGGCCCTCCAGTTAGCCTCTGAAGCCATCATTGTCGCAGCCAGATATTCCGGTGTAATGCTGCATCGCAGATATGTTTGCAGCCTCATCTTTTCCTCGTCGAATCTCCGACACCGGAAAAACATTTGCTCCGCATCTTCTTCCACTGCTGGAAGACAGAGGGGACAAGCCGAGTCTGTTTCCAGCCTGAAACGGAACAAGTAAGCTCGGAAGCATCCTTGCCCAGTGGGAATCTGTGTGAAATAGAAATCCACCTCCCCATGATCCCTGTTGCACCAATCCTGGATGTTACCATCGTATGCTTGGTATGTCCATCGTCCATTTGTTGATTCGTCCCACTGTCGCTGCCATGTCTCCAAGGTCCGATTTTGCGCCTCTGTAATTGCCATTGTATGAATATACCGCGTATCAGCACTTCGCTTGCGCCAGTAAAGCCTCGCTCTTTCATCAGCCATCATTTCCATTGGGGGTTCGCCCGCCACTACGCTCGCAGTGTCGTAGGAAACTTGTGTGTGTGTGTGTGTGTGTGTGTGTGTGTGTGTGTGTGTGTGTGTGTGTGTGTGTGTGTGTGTGTGTGTGTGCGCGCGCGCGCGTGTGTGTGTCTGTATGTGTGTGTGTCTGTATGTGTGTGTGTGCATGTGTATGTATGTGTGTGTGAGATGTGTGTGTGTGTGTGCGTGCGTGCGTGCGTGTGTGTGTTTTGCGCGCGCGCCCGTGTGTGTGTTCACGTTAATAATGTTCGTCCGATTTGATTCAAAATTAGCACAAAGATCGATTATTATAATAGCGTTTTACCGTTCTTTATCCATAAAATTTTATTGAACAGTTTCAAAACTGTATCACTTTTAGAATCCTTAAGAGATTCATAATATTTTTTCTTAAGTGTTTGAAAATCTAGTTTCACCATAGCTATCAGCATTAAAAACAGTAAGAATTCGATGTTTAAATTTTCAAAATCCTTTTGAAATTTAGTAATGTATTGACGGCAGTCATAGTTTATTTTCGTGTTTTCAATGCAATTTGTAGTTTAAAATGCTAATATATGCAGATTGTAATGCTGTTGCTGATCGTGATGGTGAAATCATAATTCTAAAAAATATAACAAAAAATAAATTTGGAAAAATACTTCTATCACATCAGCGAGACAGCTGCGAATTGTGATTATTAAAAAATATATTTTCATCGAATTTCTATTTGAAAATGGGCAATTGAAGGGGCTGTAATATTAAATTAGAATATTTTCGTTGCACAATTTTACATAGAGGCTTTTACCTGGAGTTTTGAAAGGAGTCCTGATTCCTGACGGCGTCCAGGGTTCACTTTTATACTGTGAGGTATATTAATGAGTAATTTATGCCAATTAAGATAAAGAGCTTTAACGTTTATTATGGCAGTGAAATCAGATTTTTTTTTTAATAATAAAAAAAATATTCCCGTAATATTACTTATTTTTTTTTAAATTTCCACCACGTCAGAGATTATTAGCAAATTTCCA
>CM040189.1:113236736-113254236 GCA_022606455.1 Callitettix versicolor
TTAAAATAATCGCGCCATGCAATTGTCTCGCCGATATGATAGAAGCGAATTTCCGAAAGTATTTTTCTTTACCTTACCCAATATGAAATTCTAATTTCAGAATCATAACCAGCATTGTTTAAACTTTTAAATTACATTGAAAATACGAAAATGAACACTGACCGTTGTCGAAACATTATTTCACTCAACGGATTTTGAAAATTCAAAACACTAATTTACGCAGTTTTTAACGCTGAATACGATGGTGAAATGTTGTTTTCAAAACAGCAAAAAACAAAAAAAAACTTATTAATTTTTAAATATTTTAAATAGCCGCCATTTTAAAACTATCGAACGAATAATGCTGGTTAATATACTTGTCTAACCTATTACGATAATCGATTTTGTGCCAAATTTAAATCAAATCGATTTAAAATTGCGAACGTGAGAGTGCTAAAATATTCGTATATAATAATCTAACAACCGTTAAAAAGTGATTTAGAAGTCAAGATCGGTGCTTATTTCAAGACACAGGGTCTGAGTCTTACCATGATGACTGCAGAATAGCTCATTTTCCAATTAAAATTAGCTATTTTTAAAAATTTTGTGGTCATTAAAAATCGTTTAAAAAATCGTAACATTTGTGCTAACACGTTTAAAAAATCGTAACATTTGTGCTAATACGTTTAAAAAATCGTAATATTTGTGCTAACACGTTTAAAAAATCGTAACATTTGTGCTAACACGTTTAAAAAATCGTAACGTTTGTGCTAGCTAACACGTTTAAAAAATCGTAACATTTGTGCTAACACGTTTAAAAAATCGTAACATTTGTGCTAACACGTTTAAAAAATCGTAACATTTGTGCTAACACGTTTAAAAAATCGTAACATTTGTGCTAACACGTTTAAAAAATCGTAACATTTGTGCTAACACGTTCAAAAAATCGTAACGTTTGTGCTAACACGTTTAAAAAATCGTAACATTTGTGCTAACACGTTTAAAAAATCGTAACGTTTGTGCTAGCTAACACGTTTAAAAAATCGTAACATTTGTGCTAACACGTTTAAAAAATCGTAACATTTGTGCTAACACGTTTAAAAAATCGTAACATTTGTGCTAACACGTTTAAAAAATCGTAACGTTTGTGCTAACACGTTTAAAAAATCGTAACATTTGTGCTAACACGTTTAAAAAATCGTAACGTTTGTGCTAACACGTTTAAAAAATCGTAACGTTTGTGCTAACACGTTTAAAAAATCGTAACATTTGTGCTAACACGTTTAAAAAATCGTAACGTTTGTGCTAACACGTTTAAAAAATCGTAACATTTGTGCTAACACGTTTAAAAAATCGTAACGTTTGTGCTAGCTAACACGTTTAAAAAATCGTAACATTTGTGCTAGCTAACACGTTTAAAAAATCGTAACATTTGTGCTAACACGTTTAAAAAATCATAACATTGTCGCTAAAACGTTTATAAAATCTCACTCAACAACCGCTTCAAATAAGCGGCGGACAGGTTAGTATCGGACTTTTTTTCTAAAAACAACAACCGAGAACAGGCAATTCTTATTTGCAAGATTTTATCGCTGATTACGATTTCATGCTCAAAACAGTTGAAGATAAAACGTCACGAAATCAGGGTTAATTTTAGTTAAAAGGAAACGTAATACATTTTTCGTCTATATAATGGGTCTTTTTTTTGATAATTGAATTATTATTCAATTCCTACTACTATCTCACTCTCCCTATATTTATATATCGTGTTCAAACTTTCAATCGTAAATAAAATCTTTTGTACTCATCCCCTTAAGTTCAAATAATTTTTTTTAAAAGTTGTACTGCATGGCAATTGATGTTAATACAGTTTTTCAAATATTAATTCATTACAGTACTTGCCCAGGCTCAAAATTTATATAAAGTATTTACTTTATGCATTACTATACCATTCATCAGATCGGCATGAAACTTTGGGATATTGTTTAGTACACTCCTGCAAAGGTTTTTAATATAATACTTTCAACCCATGCCATTATAATACCTGCCCAGGCCCAAAATTAATGTGAAGTATTTCCTTTATGCATTCATCAGATCACCGTGAAACTATGGAAACTTGTGAGTACACTACAGCGAAGGTTTCTGCATTGTAGTTTCAACCACACGCCATTACAATAACTGCCCAGACTCAAAATTAATATAAAGTATTTACTTTCTTAAGTTCAAATTTTTTAAAATATTATTTATTTATTTTTGTTGTTGTTATTTTAAGGCGAAAAGCATATTAAGGCTATTATTGCCTCCCTAAATGTAAGTGTGAGTGGAAAGTGTTAAAGTCGTAAGTGTAGTGTTGTAAGTGTAAGTATGTGTTAGATTCGGGTACCGCGAGGGTCTTTAATCCTCTCAATAGGTGCAGCTATTCTGCACCCCCTGCGGGGATATTTTTTTTTTAACTTGTAGTTGATGACACTTATATTAAAACAGTTTTCTGTCAAATATTAGTATCGCATATTTGTGCAGACTATACGATAGGATTTCCTTAGGTAATTCCTACTATTATTCATCCACTCAAGTTCAAATACTTTTTTAAAAAATAATTGTGGATGACTTTTGACCTAATTGTCTTACTTTTTTATATTATTAGTTTTTGAAACTAAAACACAAAGGGCATACTACGAGCTAACGAAATTTCAAAATATATTTTTGCATCCACACAATACTTTGTGGCGAGAGAATTAAGTAATGGACGTTTGTCACGTTCACATTTAAGTTAGTTGTTTTACAAAAATAGGTCACAGACGAAATTTACGAGAAGCAGGTTACTTTAAGCATTGCTTTGTCCTGTTTGATTGTCTGTATTACTTAGACAAGCCGTTTTCCTGTTAAACGGACAAGTAATTGCGGCACACTATTATCTCTGACGTGATAGAAGCGAATTGACAAAAAAAAATTATCATCATCATAATTAGTATTGAAATCTATATGGTGCAGTGTGTGATGGAAAAACCTGGAGACATATTATGGTATACAGAATACAGATGGCTCCAAGACAAAGTCAGGCAATGGTGCTGGGGTGTACGTTCTGAGACTGAGGTTAAAGAAAGTAATTGCCCTGGGACAGCATACAACAGTATTTCAGGCTGAAGTGATGGCCATTAATGACTGTGTTCGGGAGGACTTGGATCGGGGCTTCGAGAAGGCACGTATTCATATTCATACCGATAGTCAGGCAGCAATAAAATCACTTGCGGGTCCTATAATACAGTCCAAGCTGGTCTGGAAGTATTGGAAGAACCTTGACGTTCTGTCCCGGTATAACCGGGTAACGCTTCACTGGGTTTCGTGGCATAAGGGAGTTGAGGGTAATGAGAAGGCAGACCGACTGGCTGGACTTGGATCTGCATCTGAGTTTATCGGACCTGAGCCGGCTTTAGGGATTTCTCTATCGTTGGCCAGGTCCGCTATTAATGGGTGGATTACATGTCAACACCAGGTAAGATGGGACAACCTTCATGGGCATTCCCATAGTAAACGTCTCTTAAGCAAAGTTCCTTTTGGAGGAATCAAAGGGGCAGCAGATGTCCTGGGCAGAGCACAACTCAGGAGGATCATGGGGCTCATAACAGGCACTGTGGTCTGAGGGTGCACATGAACAGGATAGGTGTATACCATGGAGAAACCGTGTGTAGATTTTGCAGGAAGGAGAAGGAAACTGCAGGTCACATAATTTATGATTGTGAGGCTAGTAGGAGGCTAGGGGTTTTTGGTTTACAAGACCCTAGGGATCTTCAGCAGAGTGAGCTAGTCAGTGGGTTGTTGGAACTTATTAGGGGCACCAATCTGCTGAACTAGGTATTTTAAGAAGTAAGTTGCACAATAGGTCAATCGATCGCAGTGCCTGGGGTTAAACTATCCCTTCCTCTAGTAATAATCTTATCTTATATGGTGCAGTTAGTTATTTATTGCTGAAACGATGGTAAAATAGAATTCTAGAAAACATTCGCAGAAAAAAATATTATGAATTTCTATAGATTCGAAACGACCGCCATTCTGAAAATGTAGAACGGATTTTCCTGGATAACGAATATAGCCAAGGAAATATCAAACATTTTTTTTCGATCTTTCAAACCAAGAATGAAAGATTGTGTGTGTGTGTGTGTGTGTGTGAGAGAGAGAGAGAGAGAGAGAGAGAGAGAGAGAGAGAGATAACATCTAAATAATGGTGTTCATAAGAGTGTTTTCCTGTTAAAAGTTAATGCACTGAGCAGTGAACAGTAGCAATGATTTAATCACAGCTCAGAACTGTTTACTAATAAAACAACGTGCTTTCGCTTGCTAACTGCTCCCACTGGTCAGTGCTGTTTATTATGCTAGTAAATGTCTAATGGAAAGTACTTATCACAAAATTTTAAAATAAAAATATTTATACTTATAAAATAAGTGCAAAAATATATATAAACGTATAAAATACTACGATGAAATTCTTTTTGTATTCTTCTTCTTTTCTGCTAGGATTATTGTCACTATATTCAGTATAATGATCTGCCTTCCCTAGCTTCGTCAATTATACTTTCGTTTCGGAGAACCTCCATCTTCAAAAACTATATCTATACTGGTCACCAATATTATGGCCCGTCCTATTTATAATTTTCTATCTCCACCTCCTACCCCTCCTTTATTCAACACGTGTGCATTAAACCTGACGTGCTCACTTCTGACTGGCTCTTCAAGATCATACAGCGAAAACGTACGATCTTGAAGAGCCAATCAGAAGCGAGCACGTCAGGTATAATGTACACGTTTAAAATAGAGGAGGGGTACAAGGTGGAGATAGAAAATTATAAATAAGACGGGCCATAATATTGGTGACCAGTATAGATGTAGTTTTTGAAAATGGAGGTTCTCCGAAACGCATCAACGAAAGTAGAACTGACGAAGCTAGGGTAGGCAGATTATTATACTGTACATAGTGTAAATACTATGGTATTTATATCTAACCCCATAGATATATATCGGAAAAAAAGATTAGATAGATTTGAAATGATTTTGTTCAAGTTAAATTTATTGTAATTTAAAAAATTTTTAACAAACCAATAAACTAATCAAAACATTAAGAAAGAACATGTGGATGTTTTCACAGTAGCCTATGTGAAACTGAAATAAATAAAAAGTTTAACAAATATAAAACGTCGTATTCGCAAAATAAGGAATAAAAATAATATTTTGTTAATCATTAATTAAGCAACTGAAATTATTATTAATTAATAAAAGAAGAAACAACCTTCACATCTCTTTAATTAGGAGAATTAAAGAAATAGCCTTTAAATTATTAGTTATGATAAAATAAAAATACATTAATTAATAAACATAAATAATTCCCCAATTTTATTCAATTGTGTCCTGGAGAAAGTAATCCGTGAGGAAAGAAATGAAACAATGTAACTTGGGAAATGGAATCAGATTGGGTAGTAAGAAGTCTGGAATACAAGTTGAATGTCTCGCTTATGCGGATGACATTGTATTCTTTACAAAAAACAATTAGAGATAGCAATAAAACGAATAGAAATTTTAAGAGAAACAGCAAGAAAATTAGGATTGCGAATATCATTTGAAAAGTCAGAATTCATGAATATTGATGCTAAGGACTCGACATGGATATGGAGGCATTAGAAGGGTTCAGAAGTCTAAGTATTTGGGCACGTTTTTAACTCCAAATGTGAAGAACAAGATAACTATTGCAGATTGGGCAAGGAAGATGAAAATTGCATTCAGATTGTGCCAGAACACGTACAAATCAAAAGCCCTGTCTTATGAAGCAAAATTTAGACTCTACACCACAGTAGTTCAACCTGAATGTCTGTATGCGGCAGAGACACTATCTGGAAGGGGACTATCGGAGATCGAAAAGGAAAGAAAATTTTTGAGGAAGATTTTGGGACCGAGAAGAGTGAGTGATGGTGAGTTCAAGTTCCATATGCGATCAACGCTTTATGAAAGGTTTCAAAAAATCAGTATTACAAAGAAGAAGAGGAGACTGATGTTTTATGGGCACATCAGCAGGATGAAACAAGAAAGAATTGCGAAAAGAGTGCTGACTTTCCAGGAAAACAGGAAAAGACAAATTTCATTGCTCAAGGAAGTCCATCAGGATCTGACTAGATGTGGAATGAGCGCTGAAGTGGTACAAAATAGAGACACGTGTGGGAGGAAGATCCAAGAGAATCCACGTGTGGGAAGAAAATAGAATCCAATAGGAAGGAGGCGAGTGGTTTTGGAGGCGGAACGTCATAGAATGAGCCAGACAATGAAGGAGTACTGGCGTAGGAGAAAACAGGGGTTAACAAGGAAGAAAAGTGTGTAATTGTAGTCCATAGATGGCTGTATAAAATAATAAAAAACATCAATAATAGGCTAACTTTCACAATAATTATTAGCATTATATTTTTTTTGCTGCTTTTCCCTTGGGAGAAAAGAGCAGTTAACAAAGAACAGGATAGTTGAAGAGAAATCACAACTGCTCACTGCTCAGTGCTAAGAATAGTGTTCTTAGTAGCAGTGATAGCATTCCCAGTCTCACCTCGCCACCCCAAGTGCTATTAGCGTTAAGTTATGCAAAGTGATCTCTCAGTGTGCATCAACTAATTGAAAAAAAAACATTACGGGGAATAACAAATGTTTGAATTTAAAATTTCTACAAAATTAGAGTAGTTTTGCGCTATGACGAATAACACAGCCTTCACATCATACAAGCAGAGAACCACGTACAAACTTCTGCACGATTTGATGAAATGTGGTTGAATAACTTAAACTGACCGAATACGTTAGACGATTGCAATATTGTTTTCTATAGCTTAGTTAAATTTTATCCACAATTTTTTGTTATTTTAATAAAAAATGAAAATGAAAATTGCGGAATTCAGTGATATATAATAAACACGGCATGCAGATGTCCCGCTGACATGATTGGACTATTTTCTAACAAGCCAAATCACATAAACGAACATTTACGTACTCAAGTATTTAACTATTTTACAATAAAATTAAAAAATAAACTGACTTGGCTTTCATTTTATGTTCAACGAATTTTGTAAATTTAAAATATTAAATTGGTTTTTGATGGTGAAATTAAATTTAAATGGAAGTTTGAAAATGGAAGATTTAAAGTTGTTGATATTTTAAGGGTTTTGAAAGACCACAATTTTTAAACGGTTAAACGTTGATTGGCCAATTATCAAGATTTTCGTGTATATTTATTACTTATAAAAATTATAATAATTATTTTGTATCAGATCATATATATTATTTCTCGAGTCAACATCCCTTTTTCTCAGCACATACTAATCGTACATAAATGAGGTATCTTTAGAAAGATTTTTTAACCGGCTTCTGACATTGCAAAACGATTTTGCGCTAAAACTTACTGTTTGTGAAACATTTTAACACAAAAGACACTTTTAACTGTCATAAGCAAAACGGCATCATGGATGCGCATGCGCGGCATCACAAATCAGACAATATTTTGTATATTTTACGAAGCTAATTTATTAATCACGAGTAGACAATCCATTACAAATGCCACGTCTCTGCATAACGTGCTTAGAACAATTTCAGTATTTACTTAAAAGTCATTAAACTTACAGGTTATGTGGCCTTACTGACAGTCCCCTATCACTGCCCGTCGTACAAGCTGGGCCAAGCATTTCGAATACCAAACACATGTTTTGGACACTGTTTTTACACAAGTATATTTGTGATTTCTCCTTCCATCGTGCATTTAATTATTGTTAATCGATCGTTTTTTAAACATGTTTTTCCCTTCCTCCCAACTACCGCCCTCAATCCAACGACTACTCTTATTCAAATGGTTGTGTTTACTTAAAACTTACGTAGTGCCAAATTTCGCACGGGCCCCCTGGATGAATATAATACTGAAACACTCACACAATCGTTCAAAAAGATATTATAAAAGTCATAATCCGTGCTAATTTCTTGTCTCGGGTTTGGATGTTACGATAATGACAGTTGGAAGTGTATCTTTAAGGGATCTGATAATGTGCACATATTATAAATTCTACATTTGGGCTGTTGTCATGAGAGTGCCTATAACATATGTAAGAGTCACGCAGAGAAACGAAATTCAAATTTTATAATCTCACTAGCTCCTACGTACCTCCTGCAGCGTGGTGATATGTAGATATGGGTGATTTTGACATGTAGGAAATGAGGTGATTTAAATCCTTGAAAGGATGAACAAAGCCTATTGAGAAAATAACAAAGTATTTGCCTCTTTTCTCTTAATTTCCATGCGTTTTGTCGGTTTTAGACCGATGATGACGAGGAATCGGCGTTATCGGTAAGTAAAATTTGATTCCTGAACCTGCGACTTGGAGGTGCGCAAGTTCGGAGAACCAGTGTACAATGACCAAAGTTTTAAACCTCGGACACGCTGGGCAAGAAATACAGTATTAGTGTTTCTTGTTAACGTTAATTGTACCTTTCTAGCTGTTATAATTATTTCTGTTAATTGTAATTTAATTTATCGGTATTCATATTTACACCGATAGTCAGGCGGCAGTAAAAGTACTGCGGATCCTATAATTCGGTCCAAGCTGGCCTGAGAGTGTAGGGATAACCTCAGTGCTCTGTCCCTGGGTTCCGGCGCAATATGAATAATGAGGAGGCAGACCTACTGGCTGAATTGGGATCTGCATCTGCGTTTATCGGACCTGAGCCACCTTTAGGGATCTTTCTGTTGTTGACCAGGTCCGCTGTTACTGATCTACACCAGACCAGATGGGATAACCTTCATGTGCATTCCCATAGAAATGCGTCTCATAAGCAAGTTCTTTTGGTGGGCTTAAAAGGGCAGCAGATTTTCCTGGCAGGACACAAATCAAGGTCATCGGGCTCATTAGAGGGCACTGTAGGCTGAGGATGCACGTGAAGTACCATAGTCTGTAGGTATGTACCACAGAGAAATCGTGTGCAGGTTGTGAAGGAAACTGCAAGACACATAATTCATGATTGTGAGGGTTTTTGGTTTCTATGACCCTAGGGATCTTCAGCAGAGTGAGCTAGTCAGTGGTTTGTTAGAACTTATTGAGGTCACCAATCTGCTGTACTAATATGTAAGATATTGCACAATAGGTCCGTCAATAGCAGTGCCTGGGGTTGTACTACCTCTTCCTCTAGGTTTTCATCTAATCTAATCTATCTAGATGAACGACGAAATTTTGATGACGCCAACATTGCCGCTGCATTCGCCAATTTGTTTGTGATAGTCTCTTGGCCCGCCAATATTATCACCAGAAAACCGAGATATTGAAATACATTTGTTGAAGTATCTTTTATTTAAAAAGAGATTGTGCTGCGAGATATCTGCGATTGTACTTACATTGTAATTTGAGACAACTGCAATTGCACTTCCATTGTACTTCGAAAAATCTGAGATTGTTCTTCAAGACAGCTGCGATTGTACTTCCATTGTACTTCGAAAAAGCTGCGATTGTACTTCCATTGTAATTCGAGAGAGCTGCGATTGTACTTCCATTGTAATTCGAGACAACTGCGATTGTACTCGAGACAGCTGCGATTGTACTTCCATTTTACTTCGAGAAAGCTCCGATTGTACTTTTATTGTAATTCGAGACAGCTGCGATTGTACTCGAGACAGCTGCAATTGTACTTTCATTGTAATTGGAGACAGCTACGATTGTACTTCCACTGTACTTCGAGAAAGCTTCGATTGTACTTCCATTGT
Organism: Callitettix versicolor; assembly: GCA_022606455.1. Classification (NCBI taxonomy): domain Eukaryota; kingdom Metazoa; phylum Arthropoda; class Insecta; order Hemiptera; family Cercopidae; genus Callitettix; species Callitettix versicolor. The sequence continues at coordinate 113,246,476 of CM040189.1, forward strand.
AATTCGATACAGCTGCGATTGTACTTCCATTGTACTTCGAGAAAGCTTCGATTGTACTTTTATTGTCATTCGAGACAGCTGCGATTGTACTTCCGTTGTAATTCGAGACAGCTGCGATTGTACTTCCAATTTACTTCAAGAAAGCTGTGACTGTACTTCCATTGTACTTCGAGAAAGCTGCGGTTGTACTTCGATTGTCCATCGAGATAGTTGAGATTGTACTTCGAAACAGCTGCGATTGTTCTTAGAGACAGCTGCGATTGTACTTCGAGACAGAAGCGATTGTACTTCGAGACAGCATCGATTGTACTTCGAGACAGCTGCGATTGTACTTCGAGACAGCAGCGATTGTACTTCGAGACAGCAGCAATTGTACTTCGAGACAGCTGCTATTGTACTTCGAGAGAGCAGCGATTGTACTTCGAGACAGCTGCTATTGTACTTCGAGACAGCTGCGATTGTACTTCGAGACAGCTGCGACTGTACTTCGAGACAGCAGCGATTGTACTTCGAGACAGCTGCGATTGTACTTCGAGACAGCTGCGATTGTACTTCGAGACAGCTGCGATTGTACTTCGAGACAGCAGCGATTGTACTTCGAGACAGCATTGTCTCGATTGTAACTCGCAGCGATTGTACTTCTAACAGAGAATAAAGTAGAAGAAATACAGTTGAATGAGATAAAATTTCAGTAATGTTTGCAACATTCATTCGTTGTTTTACCTTTATTTGTTTGCAACACACTACCATTGTTTCGAGGTGTATTGCTAATGGCATTAATTATCCGTCGTTATGTTTTTGTAATTTTTAGTTCATGGAAACGTTTTCCACGATACGATGCGTGATGCCTGCCCATTTATGATAATTGTATTGTTTATTCAAACACGTGGAAAAACGCGAACAGTGTTAATTATGAAAACAAACAATAGCGCCCGCACGAAATGGCCGGGTAATATTTCCATTTATATACTTCACTGTATTTATAGAATTATTTAAATATATCTTTGAAGAAAATATTACATAAAATAGATTTTGAAATAAAAATATATTTTTAAGAATTAAACTTACTGAATTGCACAAAAATTAACCTGTCAATATGCAATTAACATGCGCAGTCTCTTAAAATATTCAGACATCTTCAAGGTCGGTTTTCGATCTAAGTTGGAAGTAGAATTGAAGCCGTTCATCTTTTTTGTAATTTTCGTTCAATGCAAATTCAATGGCGACTTGTAGCTAAAATTAGTGGGGGAGATGCTGCAGACTCATATTTCTAGTGTTAGTTTTAAAATTGTAAAAAATTAGACAAACATGAATAAAAAGATAATTGATTGAGAAACTCGATAAAATTGCAAAAGAAAAATCTATCATGTCGTACATACTTTAACCTAAATTGTTACACTTCAAGCTTAATCTATTCATTTGGAAATTGAGGTCCATTCTTTTTATTTTAATTTGCGCGAAAAGGTAAATAATTTTCTTATTGATCTCTGGATGAAAATTGAGAAAATTTTCCCCGCATTGAAAGTACTGCAAGCACATATAATCTTTCCGAATTTTTAGTGCTCCTTAGACAAAGTTTTTATTCTCTTTATAAAAACAAAATATAATCAAACAAGATAGCTGGAAGCAGGATAATAATCTAATTCTAGACTATCAAATTCAAAAATGGTACACGCTTAGGCTGTTCCATATTATAAATGGTATTATATATTATAAATTGGTGGGCGGCCACCAAATGCGGAACAGAGCTGTGCAGAGTGGAGCTGAGGCAAGGTGAACGGAATGAAGATGGACGGCAAGCAGAAGTGGAGTTCAGTTAGTTTAAAGAACTCGTTTATACTACTATGTTCAGTATAACGTCTGTCTTCTCTTGCTTCGTCAATTCTACTTTCGTTGACGCGTTTCGGAGAACTTCCATCTTCAAAAACTATATACTCGATTGAGTATATTGAGTATAGATATAGTTTTTGAAGATGGAGGTTCTCCGAAACGCGTCAACGAAAGTAGATTTGACGAAGATGGGGAAGGCAGATCATTATACTGAACGTAATGACAATAATCCTAGCAGAAAAGAAGAAGAATATAAAAAGAATTTCAACTCGTTTATACTTTAAAATCTAAATATTTAGATCCACTGTAACGGATTCCAGGAACTATTATGTTTAAAATCCGTAACCTAGACAACGATAAGGTAACGAGTAATAAGCTTGGAGCCCTGGTCAGTGTTGGTGGGAGAAGCGGAGTCAGCTTCGAAACCGAGGCTTGATAGAATCTACACCGCCCTACACAGCTTCGCTACGCTTTCAGTGGTCGCACTTACATTAAAAACAATAGGTTAGGTTTTGAATGTTTAGTTCGCTCCGCTCTATATTTGACGGCCTTCTGGCTCTAAGATTAACGATTATATACTGTACACGTATGACGAAAGAACAAAGAAAAAACAATCTATATTAAATGTTATCGATAATATCAAGTGAAATTGGAAGTACTGCAGTTTCACAGTGTCTGTGCGCGAGAAATCACTGTTAAAAAATTGTACCTGGACTGGCCCAACATTGACGCGCTTTGGTCCGTTGTTCTGCCAGCGTAGTTCCTGTAATGTTGAAAATGACCAGTGTATAGTGGAAGTCGTCCCTCCGGTTTGGCCAACCCGAGATTCTCTAGCTGAATATAACCTTTCTTTATCTTCATGTCCTTGGGTTTGAGCCTTTCATCTCAAGCCAATGTGGAACCAGTTTAAAAGGTTAGTGGGCTGATCCAAGGATAAACCCAGTAACTCGAAAAATATTATTTCCAATAGATTCATACACATATTGTGTAGTAATTCTATACGGATTGAAGAACGTTTTTGACTAGTTCAGTGTAATTGCTAAGTGTTGATCTTAACATATTTTTTTAAACACACACACGTGCACGCGCGCGCACACACACACAAAACACACACAACACACACATACACACAACCCCCCATACACACACACACACACACACACACACACACACAACCCCCATACACAAACACACAACACACACACACACACAACACACACATATACACAACCCCCATACACACACACACAAAACACACACAACACACATATACACAACCCCATACACACACACACACACACACACACACACACACACACACACACACACACACAAAACACACACAACACACACATCACACAACCCCCTTACATACACACACACATACACACACACACACACACAGAACACACACATACACACAACCCCCCATATACACACACACACACACACACACACACACACACACACACACACACACACACACACACACACACACACACACACACACACACACACACACACACACACACACACACACACACACACACACACACACACACACACAACCCCCCATACACGCACACACTCATACACACACAAAACACACACAAAACACACAACACACACATATACACAACCCCCATACATACAAACACACACACACACACACACACACACACAACACACACGCACAGACACACACACACACACACACACACACACACACACACACACTAAAAATTGTTTTTTAAATATTGTGTGCACATAGGTTTATTTTCGAGAGTACTTGTCACATTGCCGTAAAATTAAATATGAAAATTTGAAATTAACATAAAACAAAATCACAAAAGATATTCTCCCTTTTCTCTTCAAGGTCAAGTTAAATTTTAATCTGTGCAGCTGTACCTGTGCATGCAGAATTCATAGAACCCCCGTTTAAATGTAAAAAAATAAAATTACGCCAATAGTTAACATTTTTATTTTACTTAATTAGCTAACCGATAAATTCATATTTTTTCAAATTGTTTCCAATTCAAAAGGTAGAGGCTGCAGTTGAATGGCTAAAGGCTGAGTTTTAAGTCTGAAGAATCAGGTAGTGGTAGATTAAAGACCTCCAGTTTTAATCTCAGATTGTGAGGCTCTTGCCAGATGGCTTCTAGGACCTTGAGGACCTCTAGCAGAACGAGCTAGCCAGTGGACTGTTAAAGCTCGTAGAGTGCTTTAATCTACTGAACTTAAATCTAAAATGTTTAATTAGTTCCGTAATAGTTTGACCGCGGTGCTGGAAACTTCACAACCTCAACAACTAAATCTTAACTAATCTAAGTTAACATAAACTTTGTCCTTAAGAACGTTTGTCCTGCGAACAGGTACTTTGTGTACCTCTGCAGGGATTTATACCATTGTATTTGTAGCAATGTAAATCTTAATTGGTCAAATAATAAATAAATTAATATTTGTCTTAAGAAACCGTTCCAACGTATTTATAACCTCGTTTATTGCATCGTTATGGCAGCTAGCGTTTAGTCTTTAAATGGAAATTCACTAAAACTGTATTCAAACTAATAACGTCACTAAATCCTATATTATTGGACCGTGCAATTTGCAGTGTTCAATTGAGTTTCAAACTTCACACGCCATAATGCGCTGCACGTAACTAAATATCCAACGGTAATGCACAAACAAATTTCCGTTAATTTGTAGCTGCACGTAGTGAAGCAAATCTAGTTTTAATATGTGGAGTGTTAAGTGTCCAATTACTTGTTAATGCGATGCTCACATTTATACTGTGCAAATTGTAATTCAACATACAGCGTTAAAAACTGCGTATATTAGCATTCAGGACTTTCATATACTTTTTAAATTAAGAACTGTACTTTGGGACGTTTGAAATACGTCCACATTGCAAACGGTCCAAATCATAAACCCCTGAAAATGCTCTACAGTAAATAGATCTTCAGTGTGAACTTTCTGCAACGAATCTTGTATTACTCATACAAAAGATTCTTTTGCATATAGTCCAAAACTAAATAGTTTGTAACATAGTCAGTTGCAAATAGTCCAAAAGCAATCAGAGCGTCTAGAGGCGTACTCATGGCCGTATCAATAATCATAGAGTTAAAAAATGTCTGTTATTGAACTAAAAATAAGAATCATTTGTCATGTTTTCTTTTCTTTTATTTTAATTAACATATTTTGTTCGAAAACACGAAAAATTAACATGGTTTTTAACAAATAACCTGTAACTTATTATATACACACAACACACACACACACACACAAAACACACACAACACACAAATATACACAACCTCCATACACACACACACAAAACACACACAACACACATATACACAACCCCATACACACACACACACACACACACACACACACACACACACACACACACACACACACACACACACACACACACATCACACAACCCCCATACACACACACACACTCACACACACAGAACACACACATACACACACATACACACAACCCCACATACACACACACACACACACACACACACACACACACACACACACACACACGCGCGCGCCTATCAGTTGACACGCCTATATAGCCTATCAGCTGATCCCTACGAATTATTGTAAAACATCTGATCTTTTAATATAACTACCAAAAATAACGATTCATTTTACATACTTAAATTAGTCAAATTTCTTCATTGTCTCCGTAGTGTAGTGGTTATCGTGTGTACCGCACACACGCAAGATCCTCGGTTCGATCCCAGAGGAAACACAATTTTCTAATTATAATTAATTTAATATGAGGCTTGCGACACGCAAAATATACTGTTATGCATCAATACAAACATGTTCCTCGTATCACGTGTCCCGCAAAATCCAACATCACAACCTGCCATAAAACATAAAACATGTTAAAATTGCAGGTTTAAATACACAGTATATTGTGTGACTGAATATGAAGAGCGCTTTCTAGTGGTCAAAAAATGAATGAAACATATATTTTATTTCATGCGTAGCAGTCAGTCACACAGTATATGCGTGTTTGGGACCTCTTCAGTTTTTAACTCTATGATTATTGCCACTGCCTCTTCGACTCTACCCTGTGATTGCTTTTATACGAGTAGTACAAGGTTCGTTGCAAAACGTCCACAGTGAAGAATATTTCACACCGTTTCTGTAGAGTATTTTACAGCGTTTACGGTTTGGGCCATTTGCAATGTGTACTTAATTCGAGCATCCTTTTATTTTGACGGCTGTCAGGGTTCGTTTTCGTATTTTGGCTTTTTATTTTTTATTTATTTATATTTTTTTTTGCGAAAAACCGTTAAGGTTATCATCGCAGTTTTGGCTTTTTAATGGTGATTATGATGGTAAAATTAGAATTGCACAAAAAAAGGTTAAAAAATAATTACTTTTGGAAATTAGCTTCCTTCACGTGCTGTGATTACGTAATCGTTTTCTCTATGTACTTCGTATTGGGAGAAAGTAAAAGAAATAAACAGTTTTACGATCGGCCGTGCTTGACGCTACCTTGTAGTCGCTTTGGATCGTAAAACAGCCCCGTGACTAGACTGCTGGCTGCAGAAGTGCTGTGCTGTGTTCATATTTAAAGAGGCACAGTGTTAGAGATAAAATATTCGTTACTCTACTGTGATTTGTTGGATGGAAAACTTAACTGTTGAGGCTTTATAAGTTGCCATTAGAAAATAAAATAATGACGTAGCCTTTAATGTAAGCCTATGACCAAATCCCAAAAACATTAAATGAACACCGACCATGAACTATGGAACATGTTTAGAGAGTTCTTTGTTAATTTATGTTTTGAATGTGAAGTGCGTGTGTGCGCGTGCGCGCGCGCGCGCGCGTGTGTGTGTGTGGTGTGTGCATGCATGTGTGTGTGCGTCTGTATGTGTGCGAGTGCATGCGTGTGGTGTGTGTGTGTGTGTTTGTGTGGTGAGTGCGTGCGTGTGTTTGTGTGTGTGTGTGTTTGCGCGTGCGTGCGTGCGTGCTTGTGTGTGTGTTTGTGTGGTGTGTGTGTTTGTGTGCGTGTGTGTGTGTTTGTGTGGTGCGTGTGTGTGTTTGTGTGGTGCGTGTGTGTGTTTGTGTGGTGTGTGTGTGTGTGTTTGTGTGGTGTGTGTGTGTGTGTTTGTGTGCGCGCGTGCGTGTGTGTGTCGCTTTAACGTTAGCATTTTCGTTTCAATTTTATCAGAAATTTCAACAAAATCAATTTTACAAATAGTTTGGACGAGATCAATACTGTTCAAAATGCTTTTATCTGATTTAAACTCCTTTTAGAGCACGAATTCGAGAAGATGTTTTGATACATGTTGCGTAATTTGTCTTTTAGAATATTTATATTTAGTTTTTAAAACTCTAAATTTTTTTATACACGCTTTTAATAACAAAAGTTAAGTATCAAGAAAAACTAATAAAATATATTTTACTAATAATAACTTTTACGCCACCTCTTTACTAGTATAGGGGATAAATTCGGGAAAATTCTGAAATTTAAAAAGTTCCATAAAAGTACATAAAATTTTGTAATGTTTCAAGAAATCCCGATTAAAATTTTGTTTTCTGAATTCAAACTTCGTAGACGTTTGAACGATTTAAGTATACCAAATGAATCGTTAATTTAATTTTGATAGTTATACAAAAAGATTTCTTGTTTTATATTAATTCGAAAAAAAACTGATTTCATTGAACAGCTGATAAGCTATAAGCGGTTATGTTATTAAAAATTAGCTATATTAATTTGTCGTTTATATTAATTCGTAACGATCAGCTGATTTCATTGAACAGCTGATAGGCTATAACAAGTTTCAGGTTATGTTGTTTTAAAAAGCTATTTGTCGTGTTTTCGAATAAGTTATTGTAATTAAAATAAAAACGAAAGGGAAAAGATAATATATGATTTTTGTTTTTGGTT
>CM040189.1:113256736-113276736 GCA_022606455.1 Callitettix versicolor
ACTTTACGTTGAAGGTTAGGGAAATGAATTACAATAATGTGGTGTTCTGTTTTTAAAGCTATAATTTAATGATGAAATATTTACGCTATAACAATTTTTTATTCAAATGTTTCTATGGTTTGTATAAATAACGTAAATATTGGGAGCCGTCTCGGTGACCTAGTTGATAGCGTACTGGGCTTTCACCTCGAGGACCCGGGTTCGATTCCCGGCCAGAGCTTGGCATTTTCATACGCTATAAATCATCCCATCGTCTGCATTAGCCCAAGTGTGCACAATAGTCGGACGTTAAAAAAACAAAACAAAACAAAATAACACTGTTTTTGTCGCAAAGAGGAGCATACTTATCAATTTTGATTCCTTTTCTAATATATTTGTTGTGGTCAGATTTGGACTTTAAAATATAATTAATTTATACACTCAAGACGTGGTTCATTGGTTTTTTTATACATAAATTGTGGTAAATGTCCAAATAAAGATTTGCCTAATAAAAATAATAGTAGAAAGCTCACGTGATAGAAGCATTTTTTTAATGTCTGTACTTTATGCTAGTTAGACTAATGAGGAAAAGCAACAGGAGCAACTGCGGCTCGAACTGAGAACGTTTAGGTGCGCAGTAAAGTGACGCAGCAGATTGACCGATGCCTTAGCCACTTCTACCACCGTGCCCCGTGATAAAAGCATACTTGCGAAAGTATTTTTCTTTCCTTTGCACTTTTTTACAATCGTAATGAGCACTGAAATCTGCAAATAACGCTTTAAATATTGAGATTACGTTTAAAATGCGAAAATAAAATATTGTTTTAATCAAAAAATACTTAATTTTAACGGATTTCGAAAATTCAAAATGCTAATTTATACAGTTTTCAACGCTCGTTACGGTGGTTGATATTGATTTTTCAGAAACACCAAAGGAAAAAGTTATAAATTTTAAAAGTATTGGAAGCGGTTGCCATTTTGAAAATGTTAAACGAATTTTGGTTAACGGACTTGTCGAAGTTATTACATAAATCGATTTGTATTTCACGTTTGAATCAAACGGGCTGAAATTGTGAACGTGAGCGTGCTAAAACACACACACACACACACACACACACACACACACGACAATTACTGAGAACACGTGTGCTGCTGACTGTACTAAATTTGAAATGTATTTGCTATACAAACATATAAAATGATTTTTGAATCATTATTTACTTACACTTTTGCTATTGAATATAAACATACTAGAATGATAACCATTACGAGAGATTTGTGAGTGCTCTCTGCTGGTTGGCATCTTGTGGCAGAATATTTAACTACAGTAAAATATATAATAGTACTGTCTATTTTCTCGAACGTCTCTACGCTGTGTCCTTGCAACTTTTAGCGTTCGTAGCGGCAGATAGTACAATCACTTGCTGTTTAACCGCTGACATTGTACACGCTTTTTATAATGGTGGCTCTACTTCGGTCCGATTACATTCTATGGTTTTACACGCGCGGGAAAACGTCGGAGATGTAAAAAAAAAGAACTTCCAAAGTTGTTTGTGAATTTTTGAAACCACGCTTCTGTTGAAGCCCATATGTGTAAAAATATGTAGTGTCGAAAATACTGATTTATTTTTTATCCATACTAAGTTTATAAAGTTGTCTAGATTTTTTTTAACCTCATTGTCTCCTTTTTGGCGCTATAATTCATTTCTGAATCCTGGCCTCCCTCTGAAGTCGTCATCTGTCTGGATCTCCTGCAGCCATCCTCTGACATTAAATGCTCAGGCATCTCGATCCTCTCCATCGACCCATTTTAGTCACGGCCGTCCACTTGTTTTTTCCCCTCCGGTGTCAGGGACTATATTTTTTGACGATGTTTGGTCATCCATTCTGACAAGCGGCCTGCCTAGCGCAATCTTGCCATCTTTATATACTTCACTATAGGCTCTTCATTCAGTGCGTCCAGCTCGTTATTGTATCCGCTTCTCCATAAATCTCCATCCTTCACTGGGTCATAAATTTTAACACGTTTTAGGGCTGTTTTTGATGGATTTTGTGTGATGAAAGCGCATAAATGTATTTTATATATAAGAGTTAATTTTGTGCTTCGCAAGTGTCAAATTAAATTAATTATAATTAAAATTTCTTGTGTTTCCGTCCAGGTTCATCCAAGCGCACGTCTTAACCCCTACAGAATTACGATTAATTTCGACCGATGTAAATATAAGAAATGAATTGTTAATTTAATTTTGGTAGTTATATTAAAAGATCAGTTTTTTTAAAATTAATTCGTAACGATCAGCTGATTTCATTGAACAGACGATAGGTTATAATACGTTTTAGGTATGCAGTTAAAATGTAGCTATGGTTATTTGTCGTTTATATTAATTAGTAACGATCAGCTGATAAGGTAAAATAAGTTTAAGGTTATGTTGTTTTGTTTTTTTTTTTAACGTCCGACTATTGTGCACACTTGGGCTAATGCAGACGATTTATAGCGTATGAAAATGCCAAGCCCTGGCCGGGAATCAAACCCGGGTCCTCTGAGTGAAAGCCCAGTACGCTATCAACTAGGCCACCGAGGCGGCTATAACAAAAAATAATTTGGGAAATTTAGTATGTTGTTAATGTTGTAACTAGCAATGTTGATTTATCGTGTTTTCGAAACAAAACATAATTAAATAACACTTAATACAATAAATACAATATTATTTAATAAAATACAGTACGTGTAATTACAAGTTTAAAAAAAAATAGAACAAAATTTTGTTATTTTGACAGTAAATTAAAATCATGTGTTGTATTTTCAAACATATTATCGTAATTAAAATAAAAAGGAAAAGAAAACACGATACATGAAATTTATTTTTGGTTCAGTAAAAGAAATTTTCGTTTTTTTTGCCAACTCATATAATTTTTCCTAGCTTCATACCGTTGGAAAAATCATTTTCGCAAAATTTCATAATGATTGGTCTCGTAAATTACGAGTAAGAAACGCTTTACCGACCGACAGACGGAAAGGCTCGGGAATTGAAAACGGTTTTTGTCCATGAATTATAAAAATGTTCTTGCTCTTCATCTCAGATCTGAGGATCGATTTGCCACAAAAACTTCCCGTATTTGATATAGTGAGAAAGTAATTACCGACCCTCTCCCTTGTTTTATTTAAGCCAAGTATTTCCTGTTCCGTTGAAACTAGCGCTCCAAGCGTCGCCGTCCAGGCGTAACGCCCGAAGACTACTCGACGTAACGTATCCAATATATCTGTTCCGTTTTACGTTCCGTTTCATTGCACCGGTTTTATTTCCGGCAGTAAACCCCCCCACCACACCCCACCCCACCCTCTTCCAGTCCGGCACCGCAGACGCAATGCGCAATTATGTTTCCCGTTTGTGTTGTTTTCCCGTGCCTATTTGTATTTGTTTAATTTCGGTTATTAGAGGAAAGACAGACAATCGCTGGGGCGCGTGTTAGGCTTGAATTAAAACACTTTTGCAGAACTACAAATAAAATTTTGCTAAGAAACGATTAATGTTTTATTATTTTTTTTTAAAGGAGAAAATGGCTGTACAAGTTTTCCTGTGCAAATTGTTGGAACTTAAACTAATTGTACGATTTAAAATATAAAATTAAGCGTTTATCAAAAAATCGTATTTTTTTAAAAAATGATTCAACTAATTTTGATAAAAAAATTCCTTAAAATGCATTGTATAACTATCCAAATAATACGTATGAACCGCTGTGTTCCTGAAAGATCCGTTTGGGTAATTACCAAAGAATTACAAATTGGGCATTATTTTTAAAAAAGTTTATCAAAGATTTTGATAAAATGTGAAGAGCCATTACTTGAATTATTGAGAAAATTTGCAATAAATTAAATTGGCTAGTAAATCGAAAAAACTATTATCAAGTTTGTTTTGATTTATCATGTGTCATGTTTTAGGGCTGGTTGTGATGTTGGATTTTGGACATCGCGTGATGCGCGTGCACAAATTTATAATTTGAAGTCATAGTAAAAGATCAGTTGTTTCATAATAATTCGTAATGATCAGCTGTAATAAGTTTTAGGTTATGTTGTAAAAAACTACCTTTGGTAATTATAGTAAAAGTTTGTTTTACATTAATTCGTAACGATCAGCTGATTTCATTGAACAGCTGGTATACTATAATAAGTTTTAGGTTATGTTGTAAAAAACTACCTCTGGTAGTTATAGTAAAAGATTAGTTGTTTTATATTAATTCGTAACGATCAGCTGATTTCATTGAACAGCTGGTAGGCTATAATAAGTTGTAGGCTATGTTGTAAAAAACTACCTCTGGTAGTTATAGTAAAAGTTTGTTTGACATTAATTCGTAACGATCAGCTGATTTCATTGAACAGCTGGTAGGCTATAATAAGTTTTAGGTTATGTTATAAAAAACTACCTCTGGTAGTTATAGTAAAAGATTAGTTGTTTTACATTAATTCGTAACGATCAGCTGATTTCATTGAACAGCTGGTAGGCTATAATAAGTTGTAGGCTATGTTGTAAAAAACTACCTCTGGTAGTTATAGTAAAAGTTTGTTTGACATTAATTCGTAACGATCAGCTGATTTCATTGAACAGCTGGTAGGCTATAATAAGTTTTAGGTTATGTTGTAAAAAACTACCTCTAGTAGTTATAGCAAAAGTTTGTTTTACATTAATTCGTAACGATCAGCTGATTTCATTGAACAGCTGTTAGGCTATAATAAGTTTTAGGTTATGTTATAAAAAACTACCTCTGGTAGTTATAGCAAAAGTTTGTTTTACATTAATTCGTAACGATCAGCTGATTTCATTGAACAGCTGGTAGGCTATAAGTTTTATGTTATATTTTTAAAAACTAACTCGTTTAATTTATTGTGTTTTTGAACAAATTACGTCGTTAATTTATCGTAATTAAGATAAAAAGGAAAAGGAAACATGATTCATTATTTTTATTTTTGGTGCAATAACAGAAGTTGTTTAAACCAAACTTCACTTAACGTCTTTGCTTAGACCAAAGGAATGTGAAAAAACATTTTTTTAAATTTACTTTCGAAATTGATAAATTTTTTAAAATTTCAATTTCGTTACACTAATTTATCTTCCTATGATATAATACTTAGAAAAATCACATGAACCTTTTTTCATAAATAAAGCCGGTACCGTTTAAAAAACGAACGCTTTTGTGGTATTAATTGAATGTGAGAAAGTTTGTGCAGAGCTTTTGCACCATTCGTTTGTTTTTCACAATACACATCGTGTTTTTGTTTCAATTTAGCGCCACTTCCCGCTTGATTTGTCGCTCCTACATTCAACACCTGTAAAGCCTTTCAGTGTTATATTTTATTTATATCACTCCGAACGCTTTTCTCGGTTTTGATTTGTTACTATATCATCGCGACTGGTGCTTCAAGTGAAGTCGCACTAAACCACCGAAGCCACTTTTACCTTCATTGTTATTCTATGTTATTGGTTTTTCGTTCGCTTTCTGTTTTATTCATTGTTGTGTTCGCGCGGAACTGCTCTGTATTCTGTTCTTGTTTTGTTTCGCTTTATTTTTACATGTCTCGCAGTTTGCGCGGGGATAAATAATTACAGCTTGACGAGTAAAGGTAAGACTATGTTTTCTGGACTCTTCACGAGGACTTTTCTCAATTTGCACGTTACAACTTTCCAACCAGCGATAATCGCTAGAGTAGCTATCGTCGATTGTTCAGCGACTATATGAGCTTTTGGAGCAGTAATATTCAAAATCGCTACCGTTCCAATTCTTTCAAAAATGTCTTCCCAAAATGCAGTTTCATTTCAACATGTCTCATGTTAAAGGGCTGATTTTGTTACTGAATATTACGAAACGCGTGATGCGAGGAACATGTTTATAATGATTTAAATGAGCATATTTTGCGCATAAGAATCCTCATACTAAATTAATTACAATTAAAAATTACTAATAATACGCCGTGATAAAAACGGGGAATTTTTTTTTTTTTTAACTTTCGACTATTGTGCACACTTGGGCTAACGCAGACGATGGGATGATTTATGGCGTATGAAATGCCAAGCCCTGGCCGGGAATCGAACCCGGCTCCTCGGGGTGAAAGCCCAGTACGCTATCAACTAGGCCACCGAGGCGGCCTTGCGCGTGAAAGGCGCAACAAAAGATCAGTGCTTTTATATTAATTCGTAAAGATCAGCTGATTTAATTGAACAGCTGGTAGGATATAAGTTTCAGGTTATGTTGTTAATAACTAGCTGTGTTAATTTGTCGTGTTTTCCATTAAATTATCGTAATTAAGATAAAAATGATGAAAAGAAAACGTGATCCATGATTTTTTTGGTTCGATAACAGAAATTGTTCCGCTGAAGAGGACAAAAAACTATCAGTCAGTACGAAAACATCCAGCGTTTAACGGTATGCAAAATGTACTTCATCGTGATACGCAAGTGAAGAAATATTGAGTCATATGAATAAACCAAAGGTAATACGTCAAATAAAAGGTTTTGTTTCAAATAAAATGAAGAAGCAAAAGAATTTCTTTTTATATTCTTCTTCTTTTCTGCTAGGATTATTGTCACTATGTTCAGGATAATGATCTGCCTTCCCTAGCTTCGTCAATTCTACTTTCGTTATCGCATTTCGGAAAACGTCCATCTTCAAAAACTAAGTAAGTATAGACATAGTTCTTGAAGATGGAGGTTCTCCGAAATGCGTCAACGAAAAGTAAAATTGACGAAGCTAGGGAAGGCAGATCATTATACTGAACGTAGCAAAAGAATTTCTCATTGCATAGGGGAGTATATGTAATGATTACCTTTTTGTTACGAACAAATCTTTCAGTCTGGGAGCAAAAGGATCCACATAAGAAGGATTTACTTTTACTCGAAAGTAAAAGGTTTTGATTGATACTTTTACTCGTATCAGTTGAATGATATGTTTCAGATTTTGTGAATGAAAGCTTTTTCTTCTTTTTATTCATATGTCTCTATATCTGACTTACATTATGCAGAACTTTTCTGGAAAAATTCATTTTTCGCTCATCATCTTCTTCTATTTGTATATACGCTACAAGTAGTGTTTTCTTCAAGGTCATAATTAAATGCACGAAACTAGCGATGTATTGTAACTAAGCGACTACTGATAGAGTTCTCAAATAGCAGTAGGGTAGAGGAAAATAAGTCAGCGTTTTTCCGTTAAAGGATGATCGCTGTAGTAGCGTCTAGGAGAATGTACATTAAAAGCACAAACTTTGTTGACTAATACCAAAATAAATTCCGTGCTAGATTTGAATGTTTTTTCAAAGTTGTGTATGCTACTTGACTGATAGATTCTTTAGAAATTATGTGGTTTTCTGGCCTCTTGCACCACGATCAAAGGAACTATTAATCAACTATGCCTCTTGGATTCTAGTTCAGTAGACTGGCACCTTCGTTGAGTTTTAGCAGTCCTCATGGACTTGGAAGTCAAATAACCCTCGCCTCCTGTTTGCTCTTGCAGTTTCTTTATCCTTCTTCACGTTTATGTAGTTTCTGCATGGTATAGCCCCCCTCGGTGGCCTAGTTGATAGCGAACTGGGCTTTCACCCCGAGGACCCGGGTTCGATTCCCGGCCAGAGCTTGGCATTTTCATACGCTATAAATCAGCCCATCGTCTTAGAATGCATGGTCGGCACTTATTTCATAGTTTTGGGTTTAAATATTACCATGACTAACAATATAATAGCTCATTGTATACCCGACAATACTCCTGACCCGGGACATATATATATATATATATATGTGTGTGTGTGTGTGTGTGTGTGTGTGTGTGTGTGTGTGTGTGTGTGTGTGTGTGTGTGTGTGTGTGTGTGGCCGCCTCGGTGGCCTAGTTGATAGCGTACTGGGCTTCCACCCCGAGGACCGGTTCGATTCCCAACCAGAGCTTGGCATTTTCATACGCTATAAATCAGCCCATCGTCTTAGAATGCATGGTCGGCACTTATTTCATAGTTTTGGGTTTAAATATTACCATGACTAACAATATTATAGCTCATTGTATACCCGACAATACTCCTGACCAGGACATATATATATATATATATATATATATATATATATATATATATATATATATATATGTGTGTGTGTGTGTGTGTGTGTGTGTGTGGCCGCCTCGGTGGCCTAGTTGATAGCGTACTGGGCTTCCACCCCGAGGACCGGTTCGATTCCCAACCAGAGCTTGGCATTTTCGTACGCTATAAATCATCCCATCGTCTGCATTAGCCCAAGTGTGCACAATATTCGGACGTTAAAAAAATATATATATATGTATGTGTGTGTGTGTGTGTGTGTGTGTGTGTGTGTGTGTGTGTGTGTGTGTGTGTGTGTGGCCGCCTCGGTGGCCTAGTTGATAGCGTACTGGGCTTCCACCCCGAGGACCGGTTCGATTCCCAACCAGAGCTTGGCATTTTCGTACGCTATAAATCATCCCATCGTCTGCATTAGCCCAAGTGTGCACAATATTCGGACGTTAAAAAAAAAAAAAAAAAAAATATATATATATATATATATATATATATATATATATATATGTGTGTGTGTGTGTGTGTGTGTGTGTGTGTCTTTTAGCACTTTTACAATTGTAGTCCTGCTTGATTAAAATTTAACTTGTACAAGACCATTAACCAGGAAAATTCATTCAACACTTTCAAAATGCAGCCATTTCAAAATTGTAAAAATTCACATCGTTTTTGTCGTGAATATTTTTGAAAATCAGATTTTGCCATCGTAGTTAGCTTTAAAAATTGCAAAAAAAATAGCATTTTGAATTTTAAAAAGTGTATTCGGAAAATTTTGTTCGTATTTTTAATGCAATTAGATAGATTATAATGCTAATACTGAGAATTTTAATGCTTTTTTTATTGTGGTAAAGTAAGAGTTTCAAGAAGGGGACGTGATTACTTTCGTAAATTCTGTTCAATCACGTCAGCGAGACAGCTGCGTGCTGTTTATAAATTTGTTACGTTTGACTTCAGTTGTTGAATTTTTACAGTCTGAAATAATTACAAACCGATTAGGTCGATTTCTCGGATTGTAATCGTAAGTTTCCTAGCAAAACGTCATACGGAATGGGCTTTATGGGCTGTCATGAAATCGGTTACGTCCATCATAATATCAGGATATTTATCGGTTCACAAAACGACCTAAAGACGCTATTCAGGGCGTCTTTTCAAGCAATTTCATTTTTACAAATATACAAATCCAGCAATCTGTTAGGAACACAATTAGGCTAGGCGAATCCGAAATCGACAAACCAATCTCCGATCAGATGCAATTGGAACAACCAATTAGATTAATTCCCGTTCAGTTGTTCCACGTTCAGTGTAATAGAACTAATTCCTTTTATAAATTGCATTTCAATCTTCTTCCGAACTCGCTCAACTAAGAAGTAAGACAGATTTAATCTTCAGTTAAATGCAACTTAGTTTCGATTGTTTAAGAAATGCTTTCTCACAAACTGTGTATCAGTTTCGCTGTGGGTGTTTGAAGGTAAGTTTAAGAAGCGGTTAAATAAGCAGTGTAATGTCAAGTTTATGTAATTGAAGTTCGATTCAAGTACCTGAGTTCTAAGACGAGCGCTTTGGATACAAACATAAATCATTTATTTATTCACTAGATAAATATGTCTTGAAAGAACCGTAGCAAAGCAAGGTTTGCCTTCACAAAACTAGAACACTTTTTTGTTATAATTAGTGTGATTTTTTAAAAGTAAGAAAAGTTAAAACTTTCGATAACAGCAATAAAATCGTAAGATCGATTTTTCACGATCGCCATACGTGTAAATAATCGCAGCACCCACGTCGATAATCATCTGACGTACTGGGAGCAAATTTCCAAAAAATTTTGAAATCGTATTGAGAGTAATGTAACGGAAAAGTGAAACAGCTGATGTTTGAAACAGCTGGTTATTACAGAGAGGCCAGTCAGTACAATAATTTATACTGCAAAATCACTCAACTTGCCCGTAGATAAACTACTCAGTTCGAATACTAAAAGGAGCGAATGGAATAAATATTAAATTAAATAATGGCAGAATTTAAAATTTATAATATTTTAAATGAATAAAATAAGTGAAACATTTTTCAGTAGAGTCTCTCTTAACCGTCATTATCAGGATTGTTGCTGACGGATAACAGAAATGGGCGATACCCGTACTTTCGGCGATTGATAAAAATAACTTACTATATACTGTTTATAGCACAGAAGAAAACTCTGGTTTCCCTTCAACGCCTCGGTGGCCTAGTTGATAGCGTACTGGGCTTTCACCCCGAGGACCCGGTTCGATTCCCGGCCAGGATTTGGAATTTTCATACGCTATAAATCATCCCATCGTCTGCATTATCCCAAGTGTGCACAATAGTCGGACGTTAAACACAAATCTCTCTCTCTCTCTCTCTCTCTCTCTCTCTCTCTCTCTCTCTCTCTATATATATATATATATATATATATATATATATATATATATATATATATATATATATTTTTTTTTTTAACGTCCGACTATTGTGCACACTTGGGCTAATGCAGACAATGGGATTATGTATAGCGTATGAAAATGCCAAGCCCTCGCCGGGAATCGAACCCGGGTCCTCGGGATGAAAGCTTAGCACGCTATCCACTAGACCACCGAGACGGCTTCTCTCTCTCTCTCTCTCTCTCTCTCTCTCTCTCTCTCTATATATATATATATATATATATATATATATATATATATATATATATATTGAAAGTAGCGCGCAGTCTCTACGCGCCATTCATTTTTTCTTCTTCTTTTCCTTTTTTTTTTGAAATTCTGAAAATCTGCTGTGTTACGATTTCAAACTCAGCCATTTCCATTTCCATTAAGATCACGAAATTAAACTGTGACCGCAGTAAATAATTTCCCTAAAATCGACGGATTTAGAAAATTCAAAATGCTAATTTATACAGTTTGTAACGCTATCATGGTCAAATGAGAATAAAAAAACAAGTAAACGTTGAAAGATTTTAAATGCTGCCATTTTGAAACTGTTGAAGGGATTTTACTTTGGTACGAACTTGTTCATGATTGTACCAGAATCAAATTTAAATAAAATCGGACCGAAATTGCGAATATGAGAATACACACACACACGCGCGCGCGCGCACACACACACACACACACACACACACACACACACACACACACACACACACACACACACACACACACACACACACACAAACACACACACAAACACAAACAAACACACACACACACACACACACACACACACACAAACACACACACACACAAACACGAACACACACACACACAAACACACACACACACACACACACACACACAGACACACAGACAGACACACACACACACTCACACACACAAAACGATTTATCAAAGGGAATTAACTAAAATTGGGCATTGTTTATGCACTATGTTTTCAATGATTTGGATGGTCCATTTGCCAAAACGTTTATTAATATTAGAATAGTCACGAACTCACGATAATAAACTACTTGGGTGTAAAAATACGAATATTGCAAATTCTATAGAAGCGAATTTCATTCTGGAAGGGTACACATAATTAGGTACATTCCAGGCCGTGGAAATGCTAATGTACTCCTAAATGTTTGATTTCGTAAAACATCGTGCAATTCCGTTGAACATCGTGCAATTCGCTTAACGGCTGGTATAAAGGGCGAAGGAAGGGTAACTTGAATCTATTAAATTGGCTAAGGACATAAAAGGAGATAATTGTAAAGATAAAGAGAGTTTACGACCGATTGTACAAAGCG
Source organism: Callitettix versicolor (assembly GCA_022606455.1). NCBI lineage: Eukaryota > Metazoa > Arthropoda > Insecta > Hemiptera > Cercopidae > Callitettix > Callitettix versicolor. The sequence goes on from CM040189.1 coordinate 113,268,532, forward strand.
AAATTTTAATCCGTCCAGAACGGATTCAGAAAAACCTAATTCGTAATGGCGGCCATTAAAGACCGCGAATGTGTATTTAATCATTTTTCTTCGTAAATCTGTTTTTTCTTGTTTGATTCGAAATGTTAATTATCTGATTGAATCAGTATTTAAATTTTATTGCAGAAAAAAATAAAAAATAAACTGACAACGATCGGGATATAAGTTTATGATTTTTTTTGAAAAAAATGGAAGTTTTCAGAAGTAAGAGAACTGCATCCGGCGAACATATTAACATGTATCATATTTTAGGGCTGTTTGTGATGTTCAATTTTGTATAATACAAGTGCACAAATTTATATTATTATTATTATTATCTGCGTATAGACCCTGTTAGATCACGCAAAGCACTCCGACTCATGTCTTGCTCTTTGTAATCCTCCACACCTCCCTCATCCTGTCCCTATGGATCCACCTCCACTCATCCGTCCATTTTACCCCTGCTCTCTTTGGGATTTGATTCTCTGGTATTTTCCACCCGAAAATCTTTCTCCAATATGAGTTCCTGTCTTCAATATCTGTTGAGTCTATTTCTGCGTCATGTAGGTCTATTCTGACTTGTGCGATCCACGATGTCGTTGTTTGAAGTCTACTAATGTGTCCATAGAATTGAAGCCTCCTTCTTCTGATACCTGCTGCCAGGTTCGATATCTTCTCTGTGGTCTTCCGGAAGTGCAACCTATATCCATCTTCTGTTAATCTCGGGCCAAGGATCTTCCTCAAGATTTTGCATTCTTCCTTCAAAATATCCTCCAAGGTAGCTTTTGTGTGGAGTCCTAGCGTCCCGCTTGCATATAATACCTCCGGTTTTATGACTGTGTTGTAGTGTCTGATTTTTGTGTGCGTCGACATACATCTCTTATTGTAGATATCACGCGTTATACCAAGAGCCCTCTTCATTCTCAGTAGCCGAACCCTTTGCGCAGCCTTCTCGCCACCCGTGGGTTCAAGAATTTCTCCCAGATATTTGAAGTGCTTGACTCTGTTTATATTACCATATACTTTGTGTTTAGTTCTTGAATATTTAATTTTGAACAAAAGAATTCGGTTTTTTAAAATTTATATTAATATATAATAATATATTTAGCGCGTCGCAAGTCTTGTTAAATTAATTGTAATTAAAATTTCCTGTGTTCCCGCCCGGTATCGGATCGGGGATATTGCGCGAGTGAGGCGCACGTGATAACCACTACGGAGACGTTTATATTGATAATTATGGTAAAATATATTGTTGTTTTATATTAATTCGTAAAGATCAGCTGAATTCATTGAACAGCTGACAAGCTATAATATGTTTTTGGTTATATTGTTAAAAACATATTACATATTACGTATTATATATATATATATATTACATATTATATATTACATATTGCATATTGCATATTATATATATATATTATATTATATATTATATATTACATATTACATATTACATATTATATATTATATATTACATATATACATATATTATATATTACATATTATATATACATATTACATATTATATATTACATATTATATATTACATATTATATATTACATATTATATATTACATATTACATATTACATATTATATATTATATATACATATTATTATATTACATATTACATATTATATTACATATTATATATTACATATTACATATTATATATTATACATATTACATATTATATATTACATATTACATATTATATATATATTACATATTACATATATTACATATTACATATTACATATTATATATTATATATTACATATTACATATTACATATTACATATTACATATTACATATTACATATTACATATTACATATTGCATATTACATATTACATATTTCAATTCCATATTCCATATTCCATATTACACGTACATATTGCATACTGCATATTGCATATTACATATTGCATATTGCATATTGCATATTACATATTGCATATTACATTTTGTCGTGTTTAACAAATTATCGTAATTTAAAAAACGGAGAGTAAACATGGTACCTGATATTTATTTTTGGTCCAATAACAGAATTGTTTTTCTTATTAACAGTCGGTTTGACATAATAAGTGTTTGTTTATACAAGGTCAAGTAATTACCGTTAAACAAATGGACCGATACGTTCTCTAATATTTGTGTGTTTACTAGCTGTATATATCCACCTCGGCTGGTGTTTAATTGAATGCTAACGACATAGGGCGTTATAGTGTAAGCAGAAGGTAAACGTTTTACGCTCCAGGCCGAACAGTTGGAGTCCCACTAGTGCTACGAATAATTTTTTCTCTTCGTGTACTAGCATCTGTAGCGCCATAAAAATTATGTTTTATCTATTTAAGTATGTTTCGAATTTTCAATGAAATTCGAATGTTTAAAAACGCTCTTCTAAGCAGATTAAACGAAATATTATTTCCTTTTCTATTTTTTTTAATTCAGATCTTTTTTATTTTGCAGATAGTTTTTTAGGATTTTTCCGGTAATACGAGGTGTGTTCAGAAACTAACGAGAATTTTTACATTTCGCGGGCTTGGAGAGTCCGATTGTCAAACATTTTTTTAATTATGTTTGTATACATGCACTTGAATTATGATAAAATTTTCAGCTGTTTTCATTGTTGACTTTGTCTGTGACAGCCACTAAGGTGTTTTATGAGCTCGGCGATTTTCGTTTGTTAAAAGAAATGGATCAAAGAATTTGTATCAATTTTTGCGTGAAAAATGGAATAAAGTGTAACAAAGTGTGTGAAATATTAACAAAGGCCAATGGTGAGTCTGCTATGAGTAAAGCACAGTTTACGAGTGGTATAAGCGTTTCCAAGAAGCCTGTGAAGACGTTGAAGATGACGAACAGCACATCAACAATCGATGAAAACGTGGAAAAAGTGAAAGGAATGGTTATGAACCATCGCCGAATCACAATTAGAGAGGTCGCTTATGATGTTGGCATATCGATTGGATCATGTCATGACATTGTTTCCAATGTTTTGTGTATGAAACGCGTGGCAGCAAAATTCGTTCAAAAATTGTTGAATTTTGAACAAAAACAGCGGCGAATGGAAGTTGCTCAGGAGTCACTAAATAAAGTCGACGACATGCAGAATTACTGAAACGTATTATAACAGGTGACGAAACATGGGTTTACGGATATGATGTCGAAACTAAGGCTCAATCATCCCAGTGGTGGCATTCTGACTCGCCAAAACCGAAAAAGACTCGACAAGTGCGGTCGAACGTGAAGGTTATGCTCACTGTGTTCTTCGATATTAATGGCATAGTGCATCATGAATTCCTACCACCAGGTGAAACGGTCAATAAGGAGTACTACCTACAAGTTCAACGCCGTTTGTGTGAAGCAATCCGCTAAAAACGCCCGGATCTGTGGAAAAACAATTCATGTATTTTGCACCATGATAATGCACCAGCTCACACTTCATCGCTTGTTTCTGAATTTTTGGCCAAAAACAGTTTTGTAACGATGCCCCAGCCTCCATATTCGCCAGACATGGCTCCGTGTGACTTTTTCCTATTTCCAAAAATAAAGAGAACCTTAAAGGGCCGTCGTTTTACAGCCGTAGATGGCATTAAAAGCGCATCGCTGAAAGAACTAAAGGCTATCTCAAAGATCGATTTTGAGAAGTGTTTCGAGGATTGGAAGAAGGCGACAACATCAGTGTAGAAGAATAAATAAATATTTTGTTCAAAAAATTAAAATTCTCGTTACTTTCTGAACACACCTCGTACACAAAGAAATATTAATTCCGCACGTAAATGCCGATGTAAAGCCAAATAATTATGCAAACAATAAACAATTTTCTTTACGATAGAAAACAAAACAAATACAATCCACAAAACCATACTCGTATACAAAATGGCGCTGAATTCGTGAGATCGGATATTAAAGTGGATAATAAAATTTCGAAATGCAGTTTGATAGTTGATTGCAAACAAATAATACGATAGTTTAATATGCAAATGTAATTTAAAGCTTTGTTATGGAGTAGATGAAACATCAATGCAATTATTGTATTGTTTGGCAGTTTGTGTTGGTGATTATAACAGTACATTGCAAAGGATAATGTGGTACAGTATCCCTGCAGGGGCTTATATATCAATACATATTGTTGTTAGAGTATTTTATTTTGAGAATGATATAATTATGGGAGCAGTATAATGGATAAGGAAGGTTTGAAGTGAGAACCGAGAGAACAATTATAACATCTATAATACTTTGTATTTATTCTATTTTTCATTCAAAACTATAAATTATAACGTTTAGAGAATTTTAATTGAAAGATAACTAATGTAGCTGCCATCACTTTAAGACCCATAGTAGAGATCTTGAAATGGGTGCCGATCATGACTTCTAAATAATTCTTTTGAAGAATTGTTAAATTTCTTTATATATACATACATACATACATACATACATACATACATACATATATATATATATATATATACACATCTGTATCTGTATGTATATTTACGCGCGCTCCTGTATGTGTGTGTGTGTGTGTGTGTGTGTGTGTGTGTGTGTGTGTGTGTGTGTGTGTGTGTGTGTGTGTGTGTGTGTGTGTGTGTGTGTGTGTGAGAGAGAGAGAGAGAGAGAGAGAGAGAGAGAGAGAGAGAAAGAGACCTTGTCAGTTTGTGTTTTATCAGTTATGAAAATTAACAGATTAAATAGATTTCGAATATGAAAAATATATATTCGTTATGAATTTATTGATATTTCAAAGCAACGTGAAAGACTGAGATGCGCCGATTTCAGGGGGGAGGTGTTGGCGAGAATGTGAAACTGCTCCACGACGCCTTTGACCCAGTTACGCCGCTGCACCTACATTACAAACTTTATCGAAATATGTTAATTGGTTTAAATTATCTCGATGTGCACATAGGCATACAGACAAACATACATCATCCAAGTTTAAAATACTTTTTTCAACTCGAGTTCTGAAAAGGTGTCAATCATAAATGTTTATTCCTTCAATAAGAACTTAAATACTGTAATTTGTGTGTTGTGCGCCTGCGTGTGTGTTATGTTGTGTGTGTATTGTGCGCCTGCGTGTGTGTTATGTTGTGTGTGTGTTGTTCGCCTGCGTGTGTGTTATGTTATGTGTGTGTTGTGCGCCTGCGTGTGTGTTATGTTGTGTGTGTGTGTGTGTGTGTGTGTGTGTGTGTGTGTGTGTGTGTGTGTGTGTGTGTGTGTGTGTGTGTGTGTGTGTGTGTGTGTGTTCGCCTGCGTGTGTGTTATGTTGTGTGTGTGTTGTGCGCCTGCGTGTGTGTTATGTTGTGTGTGTTGTGCGCCTGCGTGTGTGTTATGTTGTGTGTGTGTTGTGCGCCTGCGTGTGTGTTATGTTGTGTGTGTGTTGTGCGCCTGCGTGTGTGTTATGTTGTGTGTGTGTGTGTGTATGTGTGTGTGTGTGTGTGTGTGTTGTTCGCCTGCGTGTGTGTTACGTTGTGTGTGTGTTGTGCGCCTGCGTGTGTGTTATGTTGTGTGTGTGTTGTGCGCCTGCGTGTGTGTTATGTTGTGTGTGTGTGTGTGTGTGTGTATGTGTGTGTGTGTGTGTTGTTCGCCTGCGTGTGTGTTATGTTGTGTGTGTGTTGTGCGCCTGCGTGTATGTGTGTGTGTGTGTGTGTGTCTGTTGTTCGCCTGCGTGTGTGTTATGTTGTGTGTGTGTTGTGCGCCTGCGTGTGTGTTATGTTGTGTGTGTGTATGTGTGTATGTGTGTGTGTGTGTGTTGTTCGCCTACGTGTGTGTTATGTTGGGTGTGTGTGTGTGTGTTGTTGTTGTTTACCTGCGTGTGTGTTATGTTGTGTGTGTGTTGTGCGCCTGCGTGTATGTTATGTTGTGTGTGTGTTGTGCGCCTGCGTGTGTGTTATGTTGTGTGTGTGTTGTGCGCCTGCGTGTGTGTTATGTTGTGTGTGTGTTGTGCGCCTGCGTGTGTGTTATGTTGTGTGTGAATGTGTGTACGTGTGTGTGTGTGTGTGTGTGTGTGTGTGTGTTGTTCGCCTGCGTGTGTGTTATGTTGTGTGTGTGTTGTGCGCCTGCGTATGTGTTATGTTGTGTGTGTGTGTTGTGCGCCTGCGTGTGTGTTATGTTGTGTGTCTGTTGTGCGCCTGCGTGTGTGTTATGTTGTGTGTCTGTTGTGCGCCTGCGTGTGTGTTATGTTGTTTGTGTGTTGTGCGCCTGCGTGTGTGTTATGTTGTGTGTGTTGTGCGCCTGCGTGTGTGTTATGTTGTGTGTGTGTGTGTGTGTGTATGTGTGTGTTGTGCGCCTGCGTGTGTGTGTGTGTATTGTGCACGTGTGCGCGCGCGTGTGTGTTGTGCAGGTGCATGCGTGTGTGTGTATTGTGCACGTGCGTGCGTGTGTATTGTTTGTGTGTGTGTATGTGTGTGTGTGTGTGTGTGTGTGTGTGTGTTTATTGTGCACTTGCGTGTGTGTGTTGTGCAAGTGCTTGTGTGTGTATTGTGTGTATGTGTGTGTGTGTGTGTGTGTGTGTGTGTTGTGCACGTGCGCGTGTGTGTGTAGTGCAGGTGCGTGCGTTTGTTTGTTATGCACGTGCGTGAGTGCGTGTGTGTGTGTGTGTGTGTGTGTACTGTGTACTTGCGCGCGCGCGTGTGTGTTGTGCACGTGCGTGCGTGTGTATTGTTTGTGTGTGTGTGTGTGTGTGTGTGTGTGTGTGTGTGTGTGTGTGATATGTTGTGCACGTGCGTGTGTGTTTTTTGTTTGTGTATGTGTATGTATGTTGTTTGTGCGTGTGTGCGTACGTGCGTGCGTGCTTGTTTGTGCGTTTGCACGCGCGCGTGTAAGCGTGTTTTGTGAGTGTTGTGCGAGTGCGTGTATGTGTTGTGTGTGTGTGTGTGTGTGTGTGTGTGTGTGTGTGTGGTGTGCGCGTGTATGTGTTGTGTGTGTGTGTGTGTGTGTGTGTGGGTTTTTGCGCGTACTTACGGAACAACCCTCGTTTCAAAATCGTTAGAGCTATTTCCGAAAAAAGGACATATATTTACACAAAGATAGCATAAATATCTTTCGTTTAACATTACATCATAAATCCATTAAACGAGATTTTAGTAGATGAACGTGTTGTTAGCTTACAGAAGCAATCTGCGAAAGTTTGTGCGTAAAACAGGAATTACGGTGTCCCACCCGCCCAACAGGTGGTTGAAATAGCATCAAGTTTTGCAATCCTGAAGGCGATCAAAATTTATAGCGATCGATCAGGATTAGAAGGAAATTTGTTTGAAGTGGTACACATTTTTACAGGAGCAAAAAAAATCGCGTCTAGCAAGAAGATCCTGATCCTAGGCTGTATAGTCAGAAAATATCTAAAAGTAAGTTTAAAAAACCGACTGCAAAGCAATATGTTATATATATATGTGGGCGTGTTAAAACTTTCACGTTTGCAATTATTTTAGTCGGAATGATTTTGTTTTTTTGATTCAAAGTTGATAAAAAATTAGTTTTAATAATAGCTTCAACAAATACGTTGTTGTCCAGAACAATCCGATAAGAAAGTTTAAAAAAAGTGGCCCTTTCAAATAATCATAAAGAAACTTTTTTATGAAATTTATTTGACAATCTGATTCTTATGCGACGAATAGTAAGGTTTTTAAGTTCTGTTAAAATACAAAAATCAGTCTGACGGTTGGTCAGGGTGCATTTTGGTTTTGGCAATTTAATTTTAACAGTTTAATATATATTTTTTTAATCGGTTAAAACGTGCAGCGACGTTTTCCGATGCTCATAGCTTACGGATTCCTTCCATGCAGCTCTTTCTTGGTCTTCCTCTTACCCTTTTTAAGATCGACACCCACCCCATTACTTGTTTCGGCAGTCGCGCTCGGCTCTTCTGTTGGACATGACCGTACCAAATTAGCTCACTCCTCTCAATATCCTTTATAATCTTGTCCTCTATTCCCATCTGTTGACGAATTACCTCATTTCTTCTTCTTTGGACTCTCGATATCCTAGCAGATCTTCTCAACGCATCCTTTTCTACAGCCTCTATCCTTTTTTTTCTTCACTTCTCCACGTATCAAAAACTCTTAATAATCGGTAGCGTACTACTGGTAGGGCCACCCTTGACGGACAGGTCAATAATGAAGAGACAGACAAAGAGAGATACCCTGGTCCTTCAGGTTGGGGGTTGAGGCGTTGGACTAACGATCC
>CM040189.1:113281736-113294236 GCA_022606455.1 Callitettix versicolor
GAATTCTCTGCACCATTTGCGCACGTGTTGTATGCTCATACATTTCTCTCCGTAGACTTCACACAGTGGGAATGAATGTCCACCGGCGCAGTGTTTTTGCACACAAAAAACGAATCACAAAGTGTAATTCGCACCTGGCGGGAGACAGAAGCAATTCCATTATTAACGGCTACCAAAGCCAAGACTGAGCGTCGCAGAGAGCTCGCAAAGTGGGGATTGGGAGTGGAGGAACCAAGCTGCAAGCCAAGGTCACCGAATCCTGCGTAACAACGCTCGCAGCGACTATAGCGCCTATATATTATTATATATAATAATATATATATTATATATACATACATACATATATATATATATATATATATATATATATATATATATATATATATATATATATATATATATATATATATATATATATATATATATATATATATTGCATAGAAAAAAATATTTAGGGCACTATTAAGCTATACGTTTTTTACCTAAATTAATACAGTTATTACTAAATTTTTCTACTTATAATCACTTGTGTAGAATAACTAGTCTTTAGTAATGATGCTTAATAACTACACCACTTCAAATGGTTTTAAATGTTCCTTTCAATCTTTCAATCTTCCGCCTAAGCCATCGTTGTTGCGAAACTGGGAGAGCTTCGACATTGTTGTGTTGATGTAGTCTTTGTTCGTGACTTTGAGCGAATATCCTGATTTCATTATCGACAATTGAAACCTCAACTTCTTTACGCACTTTGACTGGCACAACTCCACTATTGAGTAACATAAGTCCATACTGGGTTGAAAGACGTAATACGATAGATCAATAGTGTCTCGGTGGTCGATTTGGCTAAAGCATCTGTTTTGCTGCTTTTCTGAACTGCTTACCTAAAGGTTCTTAGTTCTAGCCACGGTTACTTCCGTTGCTCTTAACCTTATTAGTCCTCGTTAGTCCAACTGGCCTAAAGTATGGACGCTAAGAAAAATAATATATAAAAAATTTAAGCAATAGCTTGTTGAATACTGATAAAGAAGGAAGAAGAATCGCTTGTTCTTTTTTTAAACGCGGCTTCCATTTTTTTTTAAACGTCCGACTATTGTGCACACTTGGACTAATGCAGACGATGGGATTATGTATAGAGTATGAAAATGCCAAGCCCTCGCCGGGAATCGAACCCGGGTCCTCGGTGTGAAAGCCCAGTACGCTGTCAACTAGGCCACCGAGGCGTAAGTTTTGCATCTGTCATGCCAAGATATTTGCTTTTATTCTCATATGCAACCGCTTGATTGATAAACAGCTTTGTGTTCAATGCACTTATTGGTGAAACCGAGCTGCACAGATTTGCTCTCATCAAGTTTGATTCGCCACTTCTTAGTCCAGCTTTACATTGAAATTATATCTGACTACGGAAAAATTAGTTCCGTAATTTCAAAATAACACATCGTTTACAATGACGACATTTAAAAAAAAGGTTAAAATAAAAAATTGATTTCTTTTAACAGTTAATACTGACGTCATTTTGAAACTGATAAGCAGCCTTATTATCGAACTTGTACAACTAAGATATTGCGAAGATCGATTGTTGTGCCAAATTTGAATCAAGTATTATGAACGCTAAAATGCGTGTTCGTATACGAGGTAGGGTCACAAAATTCTTGAAATTAGTCAATGAAAATATATTGAAAATAACCTTACATTTGTTCAAAATACTCTCCTCCTGCACTTCTTCCACCATTCATACAATTGTTGGAAACACTCTGAAAGCCAATTTTGGAAATTTCGTTTAGCAGCTTCCTCGTATTTTCCATCACCTCTTGCGGATCAGCAAAACGATGTCCCGTCATTGTCATTTTCAGTCGTAGAAACAGGTAAAAATCTGGTGTTCCAAGGTCGGGAGAATACGGAGGGTGTTTCAAAGTGGTAACGATGTGCTTGGCAAGGTGTTGTTTCAACATCAGCGATCGATATGACGGGCATTGTTATGCAACATAATGAATACGTTCCCGGTCTGTTTAGGCCGTATTCATTTAACTGCATCTCGTAGTCGTACCAGGATCTCCTTGTACAGTTTTTTGTTAACTATTTTCCATTCAGGAATAAATTAGTAGTACTTGTAATAAAACACCTCCAACATCAATTTCGCTTCTGTCCGAGCGAAATTTTTCCTCTCTTGGTGATTTTTTTTTTATTTCTATTCAGCAGACTGACGTTTCTTCTGTTTTTTTTTTTTTTTGTTAATAATTAAAGTTTCGTAAATTATATTAAATAATCGTGGTACGCAGCTGTGTCGTTAACGTGATGGAAGAATATTTTTGTTTTTGTTTATCGTCCGACTATTGTGCACTCTTGGGCTAATGCAGACGATGGGATGATGTATAGCGTATGAAAATGCCAAGCCCTCGCCGGTAATCGAACCCGGGTCCTCGGGGTGAAAGCCTAGTACGCTACCAACTAGACCACCGAGGCGGCTCCGTTTCTTCTGAAGGTCGTAAAGAATGCACCATGTTTTTTACCACTGGATCTTTATCTGCTTCCTTGACTGAAAATGACAGTGAAAGGACATCGTTTTGATTATTCGCAAGACGTGATGGAAAATACCACGAAGTGGCTAAACGAAATTTCCAAAAATGGCTTCCAGCAGTGTTTCCAACAATTGTATGAACGGTGCAAAAAGTGTATACAAGATGGAGGAGAGTATTTTGAAGGAATGTAAGGTTAAAATCTCTCTTTATTTGTTTCACCCAACTTTGGGGTACACTAAATCAATCACTTTTTAATGTTCTGTGCCTTCATCGTAGCCCGGTATTGCTTCATTCGTTGTGATCTTGCTTTTCTTTCTTCGTCAGAGATTTGGATCGTTCGCTTGTATTTGACTTTACCTTGGAACCGTTGTTTCTTGTCCTTGGTTATTGTTTTGGCTGTTCTGTCCACGAGCATAGTGTCAGTGATTTGTAGTTCTGTTATGTCTTTCTCCGTTTCTTTAAACCAAAGTGGTTTGGCTCTTTTATTGCGAAAGTAGTCAAATATTTTTTGGTGAGTCTATTTTTGTCCATTCGGAGGATGTGCCCATAAAAATCAATTCTCCTTTTCCTTATTGTGTCTGATAGTGTTTCAGTTTTTTTGATAAAGAGGTAAGGTTAAAATATTGCATGTATTTTGAATAAATTTTCATTGTCCAATTCCGGGAACGTTTCGACCCTACTTCGTGTTTATAAAAATTTAGGCCAATTTTGATTCAAATTCAATTTTGATAACTTGAAAAATCGGTTTAACAATTTCAAAATTGTGGTAATTTTAAATCTTAAAAAATTCTTTAACTGAAAACTTTTTGAAAACCTTTTACTTTCATAAAAAATCCTTATTAATTTTTTTTTTTGAAACCTGAAATCACAATCAACGTTATAGGCCGCAGAAATCATCGTTTATAAATATATTGAAAATTTAAAATGAATCCCATGAAGTTAGTTTCAAATTTTCAGTGTAATTTGAAATACTAGTAATGCAGATTGAAACGCTGATTGTGAAAATCAAATCAAATTTTCACAAAAGACGTAAGATAAACCATCCATTGTTACTTTTTTCCAATTCGCTTCCATCACGTAAGCAAGACAGGTGCTACATTAATTCCGTACGTGTGGCGGTATTACAATGTCGTGGAAAAACAGTTTCTTTTAATAGGTTTGCGCAGGAGCAATTATTTTTATTGCAGCTTCTATATTTGTCCAACAGAGGTCAGTGCGGTCGTTAAAAGAAACTGTTTTGTGCGGAAAATAAATTAGAAGCGTTTACCCATTGCGGGAAACATACAGACGAAATTAATTAATTCGTAGTGTAGGCTACGAAAGTATAATATTCGTTAAGAAAATTGATTTTCAGATTGTGTGTTTAATTTCCCCGTGTCCGTAAAATAGGTTATGACGTAGACATCTTACTGTCTGTCTGTAGACATTGTTAGAGCCAAAACTATTGACCTATTTCGATGAAATTCGTGTGTAGAACTGGTCTTCGAAGCAATTTTTTAAAGAACTATTAGCAAAATAATTTTCTCACAACAGGGTTTAACGATTTTGATAAAATTTTGTTAAAGCTTTTGTCGGCATTAAACAAATTACATATTAAGAATCTGTGGGCTCTGTTCGTCACATGAATAAATTTTTTACAATGTTCATTTTAATTAACGGTAAAGCGCTATTTGTTAAAATAAATTTGTTTTGTATCGTATTTCAAATGTATTTTTTGTGTGAGTATTGTCAGCTTTAACATTTCCTATATATTCCTTGCTTTTAGCTTATGATCCTCTATTTTTTAAAGCTATATATTATTATTATTTGCGTATAGACCCTATTGGATCACGCAAAGCACTCCGACTCATGTCTTGTTTCTTCTAATCCTCCACACATCCCTCATCCTGTCCCCATGGATCCTCTTCCGCTCGTCCGTCCATTTTACCCGTGCTCTCTTTGGGATTTCATTCTCTGGGACCTTCCAACCGAGCATCTTTCTCCTGTATGCGTGCCTGTCTTCAACGTCTGTTGAGTCTATTTCTGTGTCATGTAGGTCTATTCTGACTTGCGCGATCCACGACGTTGTTGATTTGACTCCTTGTATATACTTAAGGATTCTGTTGGCAAGTCTCGTTGTTGGGAGTCTACTGATGTGTTCATAGAACCGAAGCCTCCTTCTTCTGATATCTGCTGCCAGGTTCGATATCTTCTCTGTGGTCTTCCGGGAGTGCAACCTGTATCCATCTTCTGTTAATCTCGGACCAAGGATCTTCCTCAAGATTTTGTATTCTTCCTTCAAAATACCCTACATGGTAGCTTTTGTGTGGAGTGCTAGCGTCTCGCTTGCGTATAATACCTCCGGTTTTATGACTGTGTTGTAGTGTCTGATTTTTGTGTGCGTCGACATACATCTCTTATTGTAGATATCACGCGTTATACCAAGAGCCCTCTTCATTCTCAGTAGCCGAACCCTTTGCGCAGCCTTCTCGCCACCTTTGGGTTCAAGAAGCTATCTATCTATATATCTATCTATATATATATATTTACATTTCCAATGAATTAAAAATATTTAACATTAGATTAGTCTTATAAGAAAAAGATTCAATTTAGTTGACCGTCACAGAGTCATCAGACTCTTAAACCAGTACTAAAAAAACGTACTGCGTCGTTATTAAAAAAAAGTTAAATTTGGGAAATATTGAAAAAGAAATAGTGTGATATTTTTTTTAAAAATCGGTTCAATTCAACACACATATCTTAACATTTTTCTTATAAATAAAGATAACAATTAAAAAGTCCGTAACAAACCTGAAATTAAAGGAATCTGCGAACCATAAAGAGACCTATGTATAAAAAAAAATCCCTGAACTAGTTTTTTTTCTTTTAGTCGTTCATTATTTTATTTTTTTTTATTTTAAGGCGAAAAACACATTAAGGTTATTATCGCCTCCCTAAATTTAAGTGTGTGTGTAAAGTGTTAAGTCGTTAAGTATAGTGTTGTAAGTGTAAGTGTGTGTTAGACTCTGGTACCGCGAGTGACGTCTAAATCCTCTCAATAGGTGCAGCTAGTCTGCACCCCTGCGGGGGATTTAGTCGTTCATTTATTTTCACACAATTGATAATTCTAAAATTTTACTAACATTTTGTTATTACACACACATTAGTATAGTGAAATAATCACGGCATCCTGCTCGCGCTGACGTGATAGAAGCGAATTTCCAAAAGAATTTTTCTTCACCTTATTTTTCTTTTAAATTTCTGATTTCACAATAATCGGAACTAAAATCTGCGTATATTACGTTTTTAACTTCCAAATTACATAAAATGTACGAAAGCAAACCCTGACCGCCGCAAAACGTTTTCTAATTTTCAAGGATTTTTCAAAATTTAAAACGCTAATTCATGCAGTTTTTAACGCTGATTAAAATAACGAAATCAGATTTTCAAAAACATTTAGGTGAAAAAAGTCATGCATTTTTGAAGGATTTAAATAGCTGCCATTTCGAAACTTTTAAAGTAATTTATGCTCCAAGCTACTATCAAAACTGATTTTTGTTCCAAGTTTCAATTAACTGGGTCCAAAATTGCGAACGTGAGCATGCTATATGATGATGGATAAATGATTATATTTCCTTTGATATATATATATATATATATATATATATATATATATATATATATATATATAATAATAATAATAATAATAATATTATTATTATTATTATCTGCGTATAGACCCTGTTGGATCACGCAAAGCACTCCGACTCATGTCTTGCTTCTTCTAATCCTCAACACCTCCCTCATCCTGTCCCCATGGATCCTCTTCCGCTCCTCCGTCCATTTTACCCCTGCTCTCTTTGGGATTTCATTCTGTGGGACCTTCCAACCGAGCATCTTTCTCCTGAATGCGTTCCATATATATATATGTGTATGTATGTGTGTGTGTGTGTGTGTGTGTGTGGTGTGTGTGTGTGTGTGTGTGTGTGTGTGTGTGTGTGTGTGTGTATTTCTCAACGGCAAAGAGGTCGGAGGAATCAAGAACACCAAAATCCGGGGTGCGTCTGTAGTGGCAACCACCGGCAACCTGGTCAGAGTCTGTTCATCCAGAGGATGCGGCTGTACGTAACGCTCCAGGAACTAACAATCCCTGGTTCTAAAAATCCCAGTAGAAACACTGGACCTTCAAGATTACAAGCAACTATATATATATATATATATATATATATATATATATATATATATATATATATATATATATATATATATATATAGAGAGAGAGAGAGAGAGAGAGAGAGAGAGAGAGATAGATAGATAGATAGATAGATAGATAGATAGATAAATAGATAGATAGATCTATCTATCTATCACTCTTCAAAAAGTGATTTAGAGTACATGATCGAAGCTCATTTTCAAGGTCCTCGGTCTGGGTGTTATAGTAAGACCGCTCCAATAGCTCATTTTTCATTGAACCGATTTTGTTCGATTTTCAAAAAGAATAATAATTTAGCGGAATGATTAATGGCGAAATGAAAAGAAAGTTCTACCTGCGTAAACAGAAAACGCTTTGAGGAAATCTTTTCAAAACGCTTTGCGGCGTAATGTTATTCAACGAAAGTCAAAACGTGATTGATGGAACAGCTGTTCCAGAAGGCGTAATTAATCACAACGTAGCGGTGAATAGAAGTGGAAATAAATCACTGTGATTCGCCGGTTGTAATTAAACGTTTTCGCGGGAATAGTGAATTTAAAACCACGCCAATTGGTTCACTATTTTATTTATTTTATTTTTTTTTTAATGAAGCAGTATAAGAGTTCCTATGTTCATGAGAAGTTTATAATAATAAGTATGTTTTTATGGGTTTCCTGGCTAAATATATATATATATATATATATATTTTTTTTTTTTTTTTTTTTTTTTTTTTTTTGGTGTTTAACGTCCGACTATTGTGCACACTTGGGCTAATGCAGACGATGGGATGATGAATAGCGTATGAAAATGCCAAGCCCTCGCCAGGAATCGAACCCGGATCCTCGGGTTGAAAGCCTAGTACGCTATCCACTAGACCATATATATACACACACACATTCACACATTTTAATTAATCCTCGAAAAGTGCTATAAAGTTATATAGAAGTCATCGTTGCTCATTGTTCGGGGACTAGGTTTTACTATGATTGCTACTCTAATAGCTGTTTTTTCCATTGGGAAAGTCGCTAATAATGATAAATAAACCTCGATTTTAGTTGCTTTGTTTTTAAGATTTCCTCAAGAATAGTAAAAAACACATGCATGCACGCACGCACGCATTAACACACACACACACACACACACACAACATATACACAAACATTTAAATTAATGCTCAAAAAGTGCTATAAAGTGATATAGAGATCAGGATTGTTACACATTGTTCCGGGTCTAAATTTTACCATGATGGCTACTGCAACAGCTCTTTTTTCCAGTGGAAAATTCGCTAATAACGATAAATAAACCCTGACATTAGTTGTTTTGTTTTCATGATTCACTCAAGAACAATAAATTTTCTCTCAAATTTATTACACCGACATCTTGAATAAATGAACAGAACGAGCTCGGCTCTGTAAAAATGAACAGGATTTTAGTAAAATCTAAGGAACCGATTTTTTTAGCATCCGAATGCGATTTTATTGTAAAAATAATTAATTTTGAATAAATATTACGCGATATTTTGGCACCAGTTATTTAAAATTGTAAAATAAAAGTGATAAAGATTTGTATTGGGTAGATTCCGTGCCGTCGTGTTTGAACGTGTTCGGTGGAAGCGGTAAACGAAAACGTTTGCGTATCTGTTGCCACGCGAGATTGTTTCCTGATGGTGGTCGTAAACTGTTTATGCGAGTCATAAAGCCGACTTTTATATTTCTTATTATCTTCATGAAGCTGTTATTAACATTTTATAGAATTATTTACACATGAGATTTTTAACGTTTATTTATGATTTTATTTTGATACTGGCCTAATTGATTTTGTTAAAAGAATTTTTATTTGTTGTGCTAAGTATTTATATCGATATTGACGTTTTCACTGTGAAAAAAATATTTTGAAATATAAAAAGGTAAATCCATTTTCAGGTCTACTATGCATACCTGCTTACTTTTTGATCCAATATGCAAGCCTGTTTATGTCATTAAGTCTATTATGCATGTCCATTTATGTTCGTTTACTTTTTGAGATCTATTATGCATGTTTATTAATATTTGCAGGGCTATTATGAATGTCCGTTTACGTTTTCAGGGACATTATGCATGTCCGTTTACGTTTTCAGGGACATTATGCATGTCCGTTTACGTTTTTAGGGACATTATGCATGTTTGTTTACGTTTTCGGGGATATTATGAATGTCCGTTTACGTTTTTAGGGAAATTATGCATGTTTGTTTATGTTTTTAGGACTGTTAACCTATAAATGTCCGGTGATGTTTTCAAGGACATTATGAATTCCGTTTATGTTTGAATATATATTACGATTGTCCATGTACGATTCTGTATTTTTGTCGTCCGTATCATTGCTGGATTTCTTTATCAAAAAGCTTGCGTTAACATGTGCGTCCCTCAGTTAGGCTTTTTGAGCATTTTCTTTTTCCTACACAATTCAGTTTAGTTTTATGTTCTTCGTGAGCCTTAGAACTTGCTTCGCTACTTTGTCAGCTTCTGTAGGGCTGAAGATCATCAGTCTTTTCCGCGCCAGTGTTTCTCACTTCAAAAGTAGATGTTGATCACACAATCTGCAAGTCAGGTTTCCTTAAGCTATGTCCATAGTACTTGAATGCTTCACAACCTGTCACAAAGCTCAAGATTTTCTTCACTTTGTCTCTGCTTAGTGAGGAGACTTGTTCCGACAGTTTGCTATTGGGCTGATAGAGCTTACCTTTTGAGCTTACCCTCTAGCGTATTTTTCTCAACCCAATTACGGAATTTTGATCTTGCAATGGTTTTTTAAATTCCTCATGCCAGTTCTGCACCGATAAATGGGTTCCTTTTTGCTACACACAGGAAACGAATTTGCAGAATTCATTCTTCCTAAATAACCTAAATAATTCATTCTTGTAAATACTTCTGTTATCATTGATTATTTCGAAGTGTTTTCCCAATCTGAGTTGTAACATTTCCAATATTTGATTATAACCTGGTTAGCTATGTGCTTTTCAATTCGATTAAATAGCGGTTTTGTATTATTTACTGCATTATTTAAACGGTTATTGTGAGAAAGTTTGTGCACTGTCCTCAGACAATTATTACGTCCTTACTACCTGTGTAAGCTACCAACAAAAGGACAAGCGCAAGCTGTTTACCTGGAACAATATCCCGTGATCCCAACATTAATTAAGCTCAATAATTAAACTTGCACAAACTTATTACAAAGTTCTGTCGGATTGCATTCTATCTAATTACAATTTATAACGATTGTAGAGAGCTTGCTAACTTATTTCCCAAGGGCTTCTGCAATAAAATACGCTTATGCCTTGGTAAACGCATTGCTACAAATGTAATACACTAAGTTAATTCTGGCTATACCGTGCGGGATAGGGTATGGGTAGAGAAAGTATGGCGATTGTGAAAAAATAAATGGAATGAAAGCGTAAGAGACATTTTTTAACGTTCAATAATTTGTCCAGAAACTTCTGGAAAGCCAGAAAATTTGCCAATTTCTTTAAGCAGATTTCGCTGAAATTTTGGTCCTACTTGAAGCATTTTAAATCAAATTTGAAATGAAGTCACGGAACGATAATGAATCGAAAAACCCTTAAAGTCTGTCAGTGTTTACTTTTGTTTTCTTCGATTTACACTTGCACAATAAATTTCTTTTATTTCAATATGAGCCTTAATATAAGATCAAACTCTGACGATCTCCGTTACGGATTCACATATTGTGAGTACGGATTTGGCAATTCCGAGATGTCCAACTGGAACTAATCTTTCTCCATCTCTCTCCTGTTGGTTTAAATCTCTTTATCGCAATACAAAGTAAAACAGCGTTTCTAATGGAGGTTGCAAGATAAGGAAGAACTTAGCTGACGTTAGCGGACTCTAGATGCTTAGACTTATCTATATACGCGGAGCACTTTCCTTGTTGCTTGTGAGATTTTGATAGCTGGAAACAAAGCACAAAATCTGAAGAAATCGGCAACAGTGGACATGAGAAAAGAAAATAGCTTGAAAGACATTGGAGCTGTATCCCATAGAAGATACACGTAATGAATTGCAGCAGATTGTGAGTACACTAAACCTACCCAACCTGCATTGAAAGACGTGATAGATAGAGTCGAACATCTTAAATCAGCAGAGAAGAGTGGATGCTGTAACGAAGGTTTAATTAAAACTAGAAGGAGAAAACCTCTCACTGATTATACATTTAAGGGTATGAACACAATCTACAGAGGGCTGAGATGACAATCCTGGTGAGAACCGTACTCCAAGACTGGAAGGCTGACTGCTAGGGTCATTATACCACTGCAAAACCGCGGTGGGCTGTGCTGAATAGAGAAGGTAACAGCAAATGCCAGCTAATGGCAAAAGGCGGTAGCAACGGTTTAAGTTAATCTGGAAGAAGAAGAAGAAGAAGGAGAAGCAGAAGGAGAAGAAGGAGAAGGAGAAGGAGGAGAAGAAGGAGGAGGAGAAGGAGAAGAAGAAGAAGGAGGAGGACGAGGAAGAGCAGGAGGACGAGAAGGAGGAGGAGGAGAAGGAGAAGGAGGAGGAGAAGAAGAAGGAGGATGAAGAGAAGAAGGAGGAGGAGGAGGAGAAGGAGAAGGAGAAGAAGGAGGAGGAGGAAGAGGAGAAGGAGAAGAAGGAGGAAGAGGAAGAGGAGAAGAAGAAAAAGAAGGAGGAGGCGGAGAAGGAGAAGCAGAAGAAGAAGAAGGAGAAGCAAAGGAGAAGCAGAAGAAGAAGGAGAAGCAGAAGAAGTAGGAGAAGGAGAAGAAGGAGAAGGAGACGAAGAAGGAAGGGGAAGAGGAGGAGAAGGAGGAGGAGAAGAAGGAGAAGGAGGAGGAGAAGAAGAAGAAGAAGAAGTAGACCTGCCAATGTTCAAGCCTAAAAGGTGATGAACACAATCCACAGAGAGCTGAAATGACAGTTCTAATGAGAACGATACTCCAAGACTGGGAGATTGATTGACACCCAGGAACATTGTACCACTGCGAAACCGCGGTAGGCTGTACGGAACAGAGAAGCAAACTAACTAAAGGCAAAAGGCAGTAGCAATGGTTTAAGTAAATCTGGAAGGAGAAGACCTTCAAATGCTCAAAACTTAAATGTGATGAACACAATTGACGGAAGGCTGAGATGACATTTCTGATGAGAACCATCCTCGAAGACTGGAAGATTGACATCCAGGGTCATTATACCACTGCTAAACCGCTGTGGACTGTGCGGAACGGAGAAGGAAACAGCAAGTTCCAGTTAAAGGCAAAAGATTATTTGCTTTCCAGGACCCTGAACAACCTTCAGCAGAATGAGTTAGTCAGTGGACTGCTAAACCTTATTGATGATACATGTCCCATATGACTAGAATCCATGGTATATATTTATTTGCACAGTAAATGTTTTGTTCCCGCTATTCAAGTCACACAAAAACCAGTAACTTCTAAAGAATCAATTAAGCAAATACAGATGATATTTTTTTTGAATAATTCGATTTTTCCGTTTTTTGTAACTAGAAAAGTGAATTTTTTTGCGTTATAACTTTTAACAATTCACGTTAACAGTTTACTATAATTTTATAGTGAATTGCTCATTTTATAATAGAAAAACTTTCTAAAAAGTTTTTTTTTTAAGGAGAAAAGCACATTAAGGCTATTATCGCCTCCCTAAATGTAAGTGTGAGTGTAAAGTGTTAAAGTAGTAAGTGTAGTGTTGTAAGTGTAAGTGTGTGTTAGACTCGGGTACCGCGAGGAACGTCTAAATCCTCTTAATAGGTGTAGCTAATCTGCAACCCCTGCGGTTATTAACCATCTATTTAACAGTTT
>CM040189.1:113296736-113314236 GCA_022606455.1 Callitettix versicolor
TTTGTTTACTTTTAAGAAAAGCCGATAAAAAATATTTTTCTTTAATGAAAACACTCTTTTCTCTAATTATTTCTCTTTTTAACATTTTTATTCTTTTAGGAGATAAATTCAGAAAAACGTTGAAATCTGTGTGTTTCATTATTTGTGTTTCATAGCATATTTCTAGAATATACGATCATAAAAATATTTTTTCAATGCAAAATTGTATACCCCTTTTTTACACTTTCTACTCCTTTGAATCCCTTTAGGCGATGAGTTTTGGAAATAGTGAAAAATATATTTCAGTACTTATATTGAAGAGTGACTATTTTAAAGTCAGACAAAAAACATATATTTTGCAATAAAAGTTGTTGTACCCCATTTTTATCTCTTTAGGGGTTGAATACTGGAAAATCTTTTTTCAGATCATCCCCACACGTGGTGGTAACTTTGAAAATTTCATGTCTCTAGCTATAATAGTCTCGGCTGTACGTTGATTATTAAATTTGGACTGGGAGAGTTGTTTAATGGCATTAAAATCAAATTTTAGTGCACCTCGACATTGTTGTAAGAAGATGTCCTGAAAATTTCAAGTCTCTAGCTATAATAGTCTTGGATGTATGTTGATTATTAAATTTGGACTGGGTAAGTAGTTTAATGGCGTTAAAATCCAAGTTTTGCAAAATCCTTTCTTATTGCATGCCTGTATGGTAACATAAATATACCCTCAAAACTTCAAGTCGCTAGCTAAAATAGTTTTGTCTCTGCTTTGATTATGAATATGAATCAGTCAGTCAGTCAGGACATCTTTAAATATATATTTCTGATATTTCTGATCTGCTATCGAGGGCTTCTCTGGCGATGGGGATGCTCACCAATTTCGGTTGGAGGGTACTGGGGAAATAAACTACCCAGTGTAGACAAAAATCAGTGAAGTGGTCAACGGCCTCAATGGCGGATGAAGATGTATTTCTCAAAAGCAAAGAGGGCGGATGAACCAAGAACACCAAAATCCGGGGTGCGTCTGTAATGGCAACCACCGGCTACCTGGTCAGCGTCTGTTCATCCAGAGGATGCGGCTGTATGTAACGCTCCAGGAACTAAAAACTCTGTAACGCTGTATGTAACTCTGGTTCTAAAAATCCCAGTGGAAACACTGGACCTTCAAGATTACAAGATAGACTCAACAGACATTGAAGACAGGAACGCATACAGGAGAAAGATGCTCGGTTGGAAGGTCCCAGAAAATGAAATCCCAAAGAGAGCAGGGGTAAAATGGACGGAGGAGCGGAAGAGGATCCATGGGGACAGGATGATTAGAAGGATCCATGGGGAGGTTTGGAGGATTAGAAGGAACAAGACATGAGTCGGAGTCCTTTGCGTGATCCAGCAGGGTCTATAAGCAAATAATAATAATAATAATAATAATAATAATATATATACACATATATATATATATATATATATATATATATATATATATATATATATATGTGTGTGTGTGTGTGTGTGTGTGTGTGTGTATGTTTTAGCAAGCTTAAGTTCGCATTTGTCGTCTGATTTGATTCAAACTTAGCATAAAAATCGATTTCGATAATAACGTGAACATGTTTATAATCAGTGAAATTCCTTCCGCAGTTTCAAAATAGTGTTTAGTTCAAATTTTTTAAAAAATCATAAATTTTTAGTCTTAAAGGTTATTTTAAAATCTAATTTCCTCAATGTTATAAGCGTTTAAAAGTGCGTAAATTATGATTTGGAATTTTCTGAAATCCGTTAAAATGAAGAAATGTTTTGTCGGTGGTCAGGGTTCGTATTTCCAGTGCAATTTGAAAGTTTGAAGAGCTAATATGTGCCGATTGTAATTCACATTGTGTTGGTGGAAATAGAATTTCATAAAAGAAAAGGCAAAGGAAAATACTTTTGGAAATTCGCTTCTATCACGTCAGCGAAACAAATGCGTGCGTGAATATTTTCATTAAGTTGCTAAATTATCAATAGATATCAGTAAGTTATAATGTTTAATTATACTCGCAGATACAGTATTTGTTACACTATTTGGGACTGGCAGTGGAAGGTATCATCAATGACCTTGAGCAACCTTCGACAGTTTTCCCCTCCCTTCCCCTCAATTCGTTGCCTTCAGCATTTACCTCAACAATCAGTAGTCGCGTATAACCGTACGAGTTTAGATAATTTGTAGTGTACGCTTTTTATCGATGTTTGTGTTTTGTGCGTTTTGTGAATTTATATGCTGAACTGTGTTTATCGAGTGCCTTTACTTAAAACGAAGTATAAGTGTAACACTTTGAAAACGGTAAGATTCTATTTAGTTTAATATTAAATTTAGTTTTACGGACCTAACTGCAGTTGGTTTTTAAGTACGCGTTATTACTTTAAACTTTAAATTTAAAACGACTATAATCACACACAGTCTGAATACTTTTTGCAGAATTAAAATATTTCAATTAGAATTTATTACAATTTGCAATTACTTGGTCTACTACTAGGTTTAAGTTAATTTTTTTTTGTGTTTAACGTCCGACTATTGTGCACATTTGGGCTAATGCAGTCGATGGGATGATTTATAGCGTATGAAAGTGCCAAGCCCTGGTCGAGAATCGAACCCGAGTCCTCGGGGAAAGCCCAGTACGCTATCAACTAGGCCACCGAGGCGGCTAAGGTTAAGTTAAAATGTTTCTGTTTAAAAAAACTATGCACGAATTTAAAAAAAACAGTTATAATTTAACCTAAAATGTCTCAGGTTCACAAAAATTACTTTCCATTACATGTTTAATAGTTTGGATAACAGATTATGGAAACAATTCTTAATACCTAATTTCGCTTCCAAAGTTAAAATTCGGGTAAATATGCAGTGAAGGTTGTTTTCGATTTTTCCGTAATGTTTTCACTAAAATGCTTTATTACATGCGCAAAACCAATAATCCAAAATTACTTTCAGCGCGGAAAACAGGGGAAACACGATAAAAATCGAAAATAAGTCACCTGCATAACCTTAAAATTGCTACCGCGCGAAAGTAGGTAACGTGTTTTTGATCGTTAAAACGATAAAAATCCTTTTACTTTTTAATTGTCTTGTTTTAGGGTCATCCTGTGTTTGGGTGGATTTTAATTTCCCAATTTTGAAGCCCTTCCCGTGATCCAATCGCTCTGAAATTTTGCATGCTCACTTCCGGTGACAATCAATCAATCAATTGAAAAATTAATTATATAACAATTGATTATTAATTAATTAATAATAATCGATATTCAACAACTTCCCATGATTTTGTAGTACTAGTCTAGAGTAATTAGTCTAGAATAATTTATTTCGTAATTTGACTTAATAACCTAACCTAATCTAACCTGACCTGACCTGACCTAACCTAACCTGACCTAACCTAACCTAACCTAACATAACCTGACCTGACCTAACCTGACATAACCTGATCTAACCTAACCTAACCTGACCTAACATAACCTAACCTGACCTAACCTAACCTAACCTGACCTAATCTGATCTAACCTAACCTAACCTATCCTGACCTAACCTTACCTAACCTAACCTAACCTAACCTAACTACACCACTTCAAATGGTTATACTGTTTTCAATCTTCTAACCGAGCGTTGTTGAGAAGCTGGAGAATTTCGACACTGATGTGTTGATGTAGTCTTTGTTCGTGACTTTTTCCGACTTATCGACAGAACTTCTAGATCTTTATGTAAGTTGTCATTTCGGATGGACCAAGGAGTATCAAACAAAAAATACTTTATTCGAAAACGTTGAATAATATTTCGGCGTATACCGCAAGTCCATACTGGTTGAAGGACCTGGTGATAAAGCATTAGCTTTTTGTACAGTGATAAGGGAAAACGACAATCCGTTAACCAATTTCAGTTTCAGCTCTCCTTGTTTTCCAACTGACTTTGGCATCTGACATCAAACCAAGATTTTTAGCTTAATTTTAGTCGTGGATTAGTATAATACACTTCTTTAATTATAACACATTAAATGTTTTAAATGTTTATAACTACGTTAAGTTCAGAAAATGCACTAAACCTAATCTCCAAACGGTTAGGTTTCAAAAAAAGACACATAAAAGACTCAAATGTAGTGACCAACACAATAACAAAGTACTGGTTTTGTAAGAAATTTCAAAAGTTGTTGTCGCATTAGGAAATTGTTATTATTTATAACATAATTTAACAAAATACTAGTTTTAATTTTAATACATGTTTTAGCAAATATTTCAACACACAAAGTACGATTCTTAATATCCCAAAATAAAAACATTTTAAGATTGATAGTTACATTTTCTTTTAAGTGTTTTTTTTTTTTTTTTTTTTTTTTTTTTTTTTAACGTCCGATTATTGTTCACGCTTGGGCTAATGAATTCGATGGGATGATTTATAGCGTATGAAAATGCCAAGCCCTGGCCGGGAATCGAATCCGGGTCCTCGGAGTGAAAGCCCAGTACGCTATCAACTAGGCCACCGAGGTGGCTTAAGTGTTTTAAAGTTCTAGGTTCACCTAGAATAACACCTCGAGCAAATTGTAAATAGAGGTGCTAACATACCTCAAAACGTTGTAGCTACGTAACAACGGACAAAAAAGAAGAAAATTGTTAATACGGAAAATTTAAGGAATCCTTACGGTTTTCACTTTTTCCTCTGGCAAAATTAAATTCCAGAACGCAAAAGTTTCACCTCAAATTACACCGAACAATAACTAATGCGGTAAAAGTTTTAAGAATTTTCCCAAGTTTGAGGTCAGGTCAAATTATCCCGAACCGTAACTTCTACCTTTTGGATCGTTAACGGCCGAAGTTTCTGTAAACCGATCATCTCGGGGTACTAAATTATTGAATAAACATCAACCAACCATCACCTGCAGCTCTAACATATACACGTTGTAAAATTCACGACAGTTTGTTTCAAGCAGTTGGAGATTAATAATAAATCGTACATTTTCCACGAGTATAGACCGTCATAAAACTTTGTTTTAACAGCATTTTATGTTTTAACACATTTGTTTTAAAAATTTTAGTTTTATGACTTCCAGGGCGCTACATTAAAATGGCAATATGGCTTGACCTCATTCATCTGAAATAACCAGACATGTAATACTACAATTTCAGTTATGGTCCACTAAAACGTGTTGAGTAAACATACCGCCCACTAATTTGCTTTAACAAAACACATCAATTACTGATTTATACTAAACTGGCATATTTTTGACTAATCTGTGTTAAATAGACATATTGTTCTCTAACCTGCGTTAATTGTAGGCTATGTTCTGTTCATCAATCTACGTTAACCAGACGTACCGTCCACTAATCAGCATTAACTAGACATATAATCCACTAATCTGAGTTAATTATATAATTTAATAATCTGCATTATATAGATAATATAATGTTCATCAATCTGGTATAACTAGACAGCGTCCACTAATCATAGTTAATTAGACACATAATCCACTAATCTCAGTTGGTTACATCATTCACTAATTTGCATTACATAGATATGATGTTCATCAATCTGCGTTAACCAGACGTACCGTCCACTAATCAGCATTAACTAGACATATAATCCACTAATCTGAGTTAATTATATAATTTAATAATCTGCATTATATAGATAATATAATGTTCATCAATCTGCGATAACTAGACAGCGTCCACTAATCATAGTTAATTAGACACATAATCCACTAATCTCAGTTGGTTACATCATTCACTAATTTGCATTACATATATATAATGTTCATCAATCTGCGTTAACCAGACATAGCGTCCACTAATCATAGTTAACTAGACATATCATCCATTAATCTCAGTTGGTTAAATCATTCAATAATTTGCATTACATAGATATGATGTTCATCAATCTTCGATAACCAGACAGCGTCCACTAATCAGCGTTAACTAGACATATCATACATTATTTTGTGTTGGCTATATCATTCAATAATTTGAATAACATATATTTAATGTTCTTTAATCTGTGTTAACCAGACATAGCGTCCACTAATCATAGTTAACTAGACATATAATCCACTAATCTCAGTTGATGATATCATTCACTAATTTTCATTACATAGATATAATGTTCATCAATCTGCGATAACCAGTCATACCGTCTATTAATTAGCGTTAACTAGAAATATAATCCACTAATCTCAATTGGTTATATCATTCACTAATTTGCATTATATAGATATATAATGTTCATCAATATGCGTTAAACAGACATAGCGTCCACTAATCATGGTTAACTAGATATATCATCCATTAATCTCAGTTGGTTATATCATTCACTAATTTGCATTATATAGATATAATGTTCATTAATCTGCGTTAACCAGACATAGCGTCCACTAATCATGGTTAACTAGATATATCATCCATTAATCTCAGTTGGTTATATCATTCACTAATTTGCATTATATAGATATAATGTTCATTAATCTGCGTTAACCAGACATAGCGTCTACTAATCATGGTTAACTAGATATATCATCCATTAATCTCAGTTGGTTATATCATTCACTAATTTGCATTACATAGATATAATGTTCATCAATCTGCTATAACCAGACAGCGTCCACTAATCAGCGTTAACTAGACATATCATCCATTAATATCAGTTGGTTTTATCATTCACTAATTTGCATTACATAGATATAATGTTCATCAATCTGCGATAACCAGACATACCGTCCACTAATCATAGTTAACTACACATATAATCCATTAATCTCAGTTGGTTATATCATTCACTTATTTGCATTACATAGTTATAATGTTCATCAATCTGCGATAATCAGACAGCGTCCACTAATCATAGTTAACTAGACATATCATCCATTAATATCAATGTTGGTTATATCATTCACTAATTTGCATTACATAGATAATCTGTGATAACCAGACAGCGTCCACTAATCAGCGTTAACTAGACATATCATCCATTAATCTCGATTATTTTTTTTTGTCATTCCAACTCCAAAACTAGGTAAAAATATATAAAATTGAAATTGTTAAACAAAAATTGTTTAATGGATCTGCTGCCGCACAATGTACATGCGTAGCCAGCAATGGAACTGAAACGGAGCACAACGTTAAACAATTTTCCAGCTGATTTGGTTGCCTAGCAACCAGCATTTGACTAACACTTATTAAACGGCGTTAGGAAGTGGAATTTCATTTCATTCAGGGCGTTCATTTCATAGAAAAAATTCTACTCGGTATATGGAGGTATAGAATGTAGTCAACTGGAAAAACGTGTATGTCATATTGGTTTTCGTTTAGCATAACAGAAGGTTATTCAGTCATTTAATATTTTTTTAAATTACAAAATTCTTGTTTTGTGAGAATATTGCATTTGTTTTCGTAGTTAAATATTATATATTTCAGGCTTATTAAACAATAATTCCTATTTGATTTGATTTGGAAAAACCTTGACGCAATACACAGAAAGCCGGGTTGTCTGAAGTGGATTACGACTTTGACGTGCCAATAAGGGAACGAGTTTATGGGCGAGCTCGGAATTCTGAAAATAAAGGACAGTGAGTTGAGGACAGAAGATAGATCCCTTTTTTTGAGGAAGCCATGGTTTTTATACACCTTTAGCTCCATTGTGAAAGGAATTATTTATGTAACCTATCTGGGAACATTGAATACGTGAAAATAAAGAACAGTGAGAAAAGGACAGAGGATAAATCGTTTTGTTGTGGAGGCCAAGGTTTTGCAACGCCTTTAGCGCTTTTTTTATCAGGAATGATTAACGTAAGCGACCTAGAATCCGTGACAATAAATAACGGTGATTAGAGGACAGGGGGTGAATCGCTTTTGTGTCGTAGTTCAGATTTCTTACTAGGTCCTTAGCGCCACTTTTTATAAGGAATGATTAACGTAAGCGATCTTGAATCCGTGAAAATAAATAACAGTGATTAGAGGACAGAGGGTGAATAGCTTTTGTTTCGTAGTTCAGAGTTCTTATTAGGTCCTTAGCGCCACTTTTTATAAGGAATGATTAACGTAAGCGATCTTGAATCCGTGAAAATAAATAACAGTGATTAGAGGACAGAGAGTGAATAGCTTTTGTTTCGTAGTTCAGACTTCTTATTAGGTCCTTAGCGCCATTTTTTATTAGGAATGATTAACTTAAGCGACCTAGAATCCGTGACAATAAATAACAGCGATTAGAGGACAGAGAGTGAATAGCTTTTGTTTCCTAGTTCAGAGTTCTTATTAGGTCCTTAGCGCCATTTTTTATAAGGAATGATTAACTTAAGCGACCTAGAATCCGTGACAATAAATAACAGCGATTAGAGGACAGAGAGTGAATAGCTTTTGTTTCCTAGTTCAGAGTTCTTATTAGGTCCTTAGCGCCATTTTTTATAAGGAATGATTAACTTAAGCGACCTAGAATCCGTGACAATAAATAACAGCGATTAGAGGACAGAGAGTGAATAGCTTTTGTTTCCTAGTTCAGAGTTCTTATTAGGTCCTTAGAGCCATTTTTTATAAGGAATGATTAACTTAAGCGACCTAGAATCCGTGACAATAAATAATAGTGATTAGAGGACAGAGGGTGAATCGCTTTTGTTTCGTAGTTCAGATTTCTTATTAGGTCCTTAGCGCCATTTTTTATAAGGAATGATTAACTTAAGCGACCTAGAATCCGTGACAATAAATAACAGCGATTAGAGGACAGAGAGTGAATAGCTTTTGTTTAGTAGTTCAGATTTCTTATTAGGTCCTTAGCGCCATTTTTTATAAGGAATGATTAACGTAAGCGACCTAGAATCCGTGCAAATAAATAACAGTGATTAGAGGACAGAGGGTGAATCGCTTTTGTTTCGTAGTTCAGATTTCTTATTAGGTTCTTAGCGCCATTTTTTATAAGGAATGATTAACGTAAGCGACCTAGAATCCGTGACAATAAATAACAGTGATTAGAGGACAGAAGGTGAATCGCTTTTGTTTCGTAGTTCAGATTTCTTATTAGGTCCTTAGCGCCATTTTTTATAAGGAATGATTAACGTAAGCGACCTAGAATCCGTGACAATAAATAACAGTGATTAGAGGACAGAACGTGAATCGCTTTTGTTTCGTAGTTCAGATTTCTTATTAGGTCCTTAGCGCAATTTTTTATAAGGAATGATTAACGTAAGCGACCTAGAATCCGTGACAATAAATAACAGTGATTAGAGGACAGAGGGTGAATCGCTTTTGTTTCGTAGTTCAGATTTCTTATTAGGTCCTTAGCGCCATTTTTTATAAGGAATGATTAACGTAAGCGACCTAGAATCCGTGACAATAAATAACAGTGATTAGAGGACAGAACGTGAATCGCTTTTGTTTCGTAGTTCAGATTTCTTATTAGGTCCTTAGCGCAATTTTTTATAAGGAATGATTAACGTAAGCGACCTAGAATCCGTGACAATAAATAACAGTGATTAGAGGACAGAGGGTGAATCGCTTTTGTTTCGTAGTTCAGATTTCTTATTAGGTCCTTAGCGCCATTTTTTATAAGGAATGATTAACGTAAGCGATCTTGAATCCGTGAAAATAAATAACAGTGATTAGAGGACAGAGGGTAAATCGCTTTTGTTTTGTAGTTCAGATTTCTTATTAGGTCCTTAGCGCCATTTTTTATAAGGAATGATTAACGTAAGCGACCTAGAATCCGTGACAATAATTAACAGCGATTAGAGGACAGAGAGTGAATAGCTTTTTTTTCGTAGTTCAGAGTTCTTATTAGGTCCTTAGCGCCATTTTTTATAAGGAATGATTAACGTAAGCGACCTAGAATCCGTGACAATAAATAACAGTGATTAGAGGACAGAGGGTGAATCGCTTTTGTTTCGTAGTTCAGATTTCTTATTAGGTCCTTAGCGCCATTTTTATAAGGAGTAAGCGACCTAGAATCCGTGACAATAAATAACAGTGATTAGAGGACAGAGGGTGAATCGCTTTTGTTTCGTAGTTCAGATTTCTTATTAGGTCCTTAGCGCCATTTTTTATAAGGAATGATTAACGTAAGCGATCTTGAATCCGTGAAAATAAATAACAGTGATTAGAGGACAGAGGGTAAATCGCTTTTGTTTTGTAGTTCAGATTTCTTATTAGGTCCTTAGCGCCATTTTTTATAAGGAATGATTAACGTAAGCGACCTAGAATCCGTGACAATAATTAACAGCGATTAGAGGACAGAGAGTGAATAGCTTTTTTTTCGTAGTTCAGAGTTCTTATTAGGTCCTTAGCGCCATTTTTTATAAGGAATGATTAACGTAAGCGACCTAGAATCCGTGACAATAAATAACAGTGATTAGAGGACAGAGGGTGAATCGCTTTTGTTTCGTAGTTCAGATTTCTTATTAGGTCCTTAGCGCCATTTTTTATAAGGAATGATTAACGTAAGCGATCTTGAATCCGTGAAAATAAATAACAGTGATTAGAGGATAGAGGGTGAATCGCTTTTGTTTCGTAGTTCAGAGTTCTTATAAGGTCCTTAGCGCCATTTTTTATAAGGAATGAATAACGTAAGCGATATTGAATCCGTGAAAATAAATAACAGTGATTAGAGGACAGAGGGTAAATCGTTTTTGTTTTGTAGTTCAGATTTCTTATTAGGTCCTTAGCGCCATTTTTTATAAGGAATGATTAACGTAAGCGATCTTGAATCCGTGCAAATAAATAACAGTGATTAGTGGACAGAGCGTGAATCGCTTTTGTTTCGTAGTTCAGATTTCTTATTAGGTCCTTAGCGCCATTTTTTATAAGGAATGATTAACGTAAGCGACCTAGAATCCGTGAAAATAAATAACAGTGATTAGAGGACAGAGGGTGAATCGCTTTTGTTTTGTAGTTCAGATTTCTTATTAGGTCCTCAGCGCCATTTTTTATAAGGAATGATTAACGTAAGCGATCTTGAATCTGTAAAAATAAATAACAGTGATTAGAGGACAGGGGGTGAATCGCTTTTGTTTCGTAGTTCAGATTTCTTACTAAAATCTTAACGTCATTTTTTATAAGGAATGATTAATTTAAGCATTCTAGAATCTGTAAAAATAAATAACAGTGATTAGAGGACAGAGGGTGAATTGCTTTTTGTTTCGGAGGTTAGAGTTCCAACTAAATTCTTAACGTCATTTTCTATAAGGAATTATTAACCTAAGCGACTTAGATCCTGTGAAAATTAACAGTGACTAGAGGACAGAGTTAGAATGCTTTTGTTGCGGAGGATAAATTCTTCTATAAAGCATGCATACAAACAAGAAAGAACTAATTAACGATACACGAATATTTCTATAAACTTTCACCACAATGTAATTGATTGAGCGTGGCATGTGTGAGCTTTACTAATCCAATTTCAGAACAAAATAACCCTTTCCCCCTGAGACTCAGGTGCGCCGAGTCCTTCACGATAATCCACTTTACGAATACGTACTTCGCTTTTGTAAAACACAAACGTAACTGTACGATAATCAAATGTATTTTTATCATTTATTGAATGGATTCATGATAGTGTACTAGCACAGTGACGTAATGCACACGAATGTACAAAAATTATAAATACTACGAGGACCGTGCGATTTTTTGCAGTTAATGTGAAAAAGTAACGAATAATTTACAACGATGTACAGCAAAAAAGTTCAACAGCGTTATAATACCTCAAATAATACAATTGGCTGGTATTTAGTGACTGTAATACATTAATTTTTCATTAAATACTTGTATTTTAAGATTTATGTACTTATCTTAAGTACAATCGTTGCAAAACCACGTAGGCCTGCTGTATCTCGTCAATATGAACGTCAAATAAAATAGACGTTATAGTTATAGGCTAATTAATATTTGTATGACTTTATGATAGAGCAGTTTCCTTAATTATATTTAAATTATTTAATTCAATAGGCCTTACTTTCTATTTAAAACTGTAACCTATAAAATTATTGACTGAATTCTATAATTGTACCTTATATCAATAAATTCTTACTTTTTGTACCTTAAGAATCTGATTTTATAAAACTTATGCTCAAACATAACACTGTTAATTGTACAAATATTTTTTCTTTTAAACTTAAGCTTATTTTAATAATCAAAATAAAACGTTTTTAATATTAAATCAAAACAAAATGTTTTAATATTAATTCTTTACCTTGTATGAAAATATTTACGAATGAAAAGTACTATAAACGGATTACATAACTAAATGATACAGTACTACAGAATTGTTTTTTATAATAGGAACACTGTCCTAAACATTTTTTTAGTGTTGGCAATGACATTTCTATATTTAAAATATTAATTGATGCTGATTATTAAGAATGAAATCGATTTTTTTTGTGTTTAACTATTGGGCAAAATAATGCATACGATGGGGTCATTTATAGTACATGAAAATGCCAAGCCCTGGCTGGGAATCGAACCCGGGTCCTCGGAGTGAAAGCCCAGTACGCTGTCAACTAGGCCACCGAGGCGGCTTGATGAAATCGAGTGAAATGTAAAAGATAAGAATATATTTTTGTTTTTAAATATTGAATCGCATTAACTTCGAAACAGTTTCACTGATTTTTCTCTTTGTAACGGATATGTTCTTGTTATTAGCCAAATAAGTGTTTTGCAAGGTTGAAAAAATATGATGTATACCTATTTGTTTATTATAAGTAGTGATGTCGCAGACTAGCTGCACCCTTTGGGAGGATTTAGACGTCCCTCGTGGTATCCCAGTCTTACACTTACAACACTACACTTACGACTATAACACTTTACACTCACACTTACATTTAGGGAGGCGATAACAGCCTCAATGTGCTTTTCGCCTAAAAATAACCAAAAAAAATGTTTTGGCCACATTAAATTCTTATTTTTTGTACCTTAAAGAATCTGATTTTATAAAACTTATGCTCAAACATAACAACACTGTTAATTATATAAATATTTGTTCTTTTAAACTTAAGCTTAATTTAATAATCAAAACAAAACGTTTTAATATTAAATCTTTACCTTGTTAATTTTCTGTTCTTGACAAAGTCGTAAAATTAAACGAATGATTAATTAATAATTAATAATTAATGTTAATTACTTTGATCTAACGCCTCAGCAATTAGGCTACAAGGTGTGAAGTCCGAAGGTATCGGAGTGAAATATTTCTGTTATTGAACTAAAAATCAAATAATGTATCACGTTTTATATTCCTTTTTTTATTTTAATTATGATAATTTGTTCGAAAACACGATAAATTAATTATGTTGAGTATAATGATATGCCTTCTCTAGCTTCGTCAATTATACTTTTGTTTAGGGAGGCACTTACATTTAGGGAGGCGTTAACAGCCTCAATGTGCTTTTCGCTTTAAAATAACAAAAACAAATTATAAGTAGTTTTTATTAAAACGGCTTGTGTGAAACAAGTGTTGAGTGTAATAAATAAAACAACGGTCACGGTAAATAATTAATTAGAATAATTTTATATTTATTTGCAAAATTAACTATTTCAGAAAATTACCGGAGCACCATTAATGAGACGTGTATAACCCATTAGTATAATCACAATCATGTACATACGCGAACTTAACCGTTTGACCTTGTCTCGGGAGTGTTAAGGAAGGTGGTGAATAAACAATGCTGTCCAATGGACCGAAGATAGCAGTACAGCGTAACTTTTCAAAGTACACAAAGTTTATAGGCCTTTATACAAGGTTCACTTATTTCAGATTTCGATCGTTGCACAATATCACTGACGTGTTCACAGTGTGACCAAAGTTAATGATTTAGTTAAAATTCCGGATGTAATCCTACGATTCGCGTACACAGTTTTAGAAGTTTGGCAAGTTATTGCCTTATTTATATTGTACAAGCAAGTTAGAGAAGATATTCTGTTAGTACTAGTGTTCGGATTTAAGAAAATATTAATTTTTAGTTACTAGTCTTAAATATGATAATGAGGTGACAGCCAAAGAATGAACACTATTGACAAAAAAACAAAGGCGAAATTACGAAACTGCTGACATAGGTATGTAGAACAGCAGTTTAAATAAAAGCTTGGGGAAGACGTAGGGGAGGGACAGTCGATTCCGAGGGGACCGGAACGTTGGTAGATTCCGGGAGACGGTCGTTTCTGTGAAGACCCGAAGACTTGCGTCGGCACGATCTGCGGAAGAGCATTCCATCCGGGCGGTGCAGAGAAGTGGCAAATCGGCGGTAAAAGTAAGCAGACAATTATTGGCGTACACTTCTTCCCCTTTTACTTTTGGTCTGAATACATTAGGATATTTTGGGGAACGTTCTGAAGAATAATACAGTAGTGTTCATTCTTGGTGTTGTCATCAACCTTAGTAGTAGCCGTTATAAGATAAATGTAAAGTCACACATCTCAAAGTATTAAAGGTATATTTCTGATGAACCACCGATTAGTAATTGTTTGAAGGACCCGAGTAGAGTAAAAGAGATCCCATACCCCTAACACTAAAAGATATTTAAGCGCGGTCCGCTGGCGGGAGCGCGTGACTATCGTACTAAGACGAGAGTGGTAAAATTTACCGCAAACAATTCTAAGAAAAGAGATTGTTATATTTGATCTAACGCCTCAGCAATTAGGCTACGAGATGTGAAGTCGAAAGGTATCGGAGTGAAATATTTCTTTTATTGAACTAAAAATAATAACAATGTATCACGTTTTATATTCCTTTTTTATTTTAATTATGATAATTTGTTCGAAAACACGATAAATTAACTATGTTGAGTATAATGATCTGCCTTCCCTAGCTTCGTCAATTCTACTTTTGTTGACGCGTTTCGGAGAACCTCCATCTTCAAAAACTATGTCTATACTCTAATACTCTGAGTATAGATATAGTTTTTGAAGATGGAGGTTCTCCGAAAAGCGTCAACAAAAGTAGAATTGACGAAGCTAGGGAAGGCAGATCATTATACTCAACATAGTGACAATAATCCTAGCAGAAAATAAGAAGAATATAAAAAGAATTTCAACGATAAATTAACATTTCTAGTTTTAAACAACAACATAAAACTTATTATAGCCTATCAGCTGTTAAGTGAAATCAGCTGTTCTTTACGGATTAATATAAAACAACTGACCTTTTAATATAACCACCAAAATAAAATTAACGATTCATTTCATATACTTAAATCCTCAATTTTCTTCATAGTTTCCGCAGTGTAGTGGTTATCGCATGTGCTTCACGCGCGCAAGGTCCCCGGTTCAATCCTGGCGGAAAAGCAGACATTTTAAATTATAATTATTTCAATATGAGACTAGCGACGCGCAAAATATACCGTTATATATCAATATAAACGTGTTCCTCGCATCACGCGTCCCGCAAAATCCAACATCACAAACAGCCCCAAAACATGGCGTGATAATACGGCGATTTAGCGCACGTGGCTGATCAGAAACACTATACAGTGATCCTTGCGTATGATTGCTGAACAAGTAAGGTGTTTAGGTTGTCGTGGGACGCGCTAGGTTGTGACCTTGATCGTTGCTGGTTACCATGAGTTTTGATGAAATTCCTCTAACTATATAAAAGTAACAGAACCCATTTAATCGTGCATTTTTATTGGTTATGACGGTTGGCGCTACGAAGTGATGTAAAAACGAAACTTTTTCTCTTTAAATGAATTAAGTATCTAGTGTTACTTCCCACCCCCACGTGGCCAAATGTTAAAGATAAGCTCCGATTGGTCGAAGGAGCTTTAGTAAACTGTCACTGTTCAAAGGTTTTCTAACCAGAAATTGTGAAGTTACCTTACGTATGGTACAACGAGTATGGTGAACATGTTTAGTTCATCCTTTTAAGCAGTTCTAGAAGTACAAATAATTAAAAAAACTTAATGGATCCGATTAATAGCTAAAGAAAGCGTTACTTAATACATATGACTTTGATTGCTCTACCTATATGTGTAATTTTCCAAAGGATGTGTGCTAATAATAAAATATTTATTTTTGTTTCAGGTAAATATATGTTAGAAAAACATTGGCCAGTAATCCTAGCAAGTATGTATATATTAATGATGCATGAAAATAACGTAGTATTAGAATAGATTTTTCTTTATGATAGACATACTTACTTTGTACTGTAGTTTATAAAGTAAGAAATTAAAACAGATAATTATCACCCTTCAAAATAAGTATTATTGTTGTGTTTACCATTGAACTGTAATCTGTAACACAATTGTTAATCCAGTGGCCGGTTTCTGGAACGATATTAAGTCATTAAACTTGATCTTTAATCAAGTTCAGTTTTTACAATAACCATTAACTGTGTGTTAATCAAAGATTAAACACATTAATTTCGCAGTACTAGTCAGTTAAAATATTTTAATTGTAGATTAATAATCTTTCATGCATTATTGTACCAAAAATGCGTTTTGAAACCTTGTACATGAGGTATACACATTCGTCACAACACCATAGAACACTCACGCCTTGAACGTTTTCCATTACGGCTTCACAAATAAATAAAACTAACTTAAAACCGATAAACGATCTGTAAACAAATAGCAGTTTAAAGTGTCTACGTGAGAGTGCAGCACAGTGCACGCAACTGTATGTATACCAGAACAGCTGATTGTTAAAAAGAAAAACAAGTAATATTTAAATTAAAACTGTATCCAAAACTTAAATAATTATTGAACGAATCAGTTTAGAAAGTAGACAACCTAGGTCAGTTCTAATACGTAAATCTTATTATACCCTCCTTCCAGTAAACAATAATTACTGATATTCAATTAGGATAACTATTTCATTAAAAAACTTCTAACATTTGTTTTATTTTTCATTCGTAAACCGACAAAGAAAGTTATAATTGTCATATATTTCATAGGTCATGCATATTTATAGTTTATATAAGAGGTGCTGTAACACTGTTCACCTTCTTGCTTTTTTGAATTATATGTTTCTTTTTCCAAATAATTTTTTTGTATTTTAAGGCGAAAAGCACATTGCGGCTATTATCGCCACCCTAAACGAAAGTGTGAGCGTAAAGTGTTAAAGTCGTAAGTGTAGTGTTGTGAGTGTAAGTGTGTGTTAGACTCGGGTACCGCGAGGAACGTCTAAATCCTCTCAATAGGTGCAGCTAGTCTGCACTACCTGCACGGGTTTCCAAATAACTGCGTGGCCCACTAGTTTTTCATTTTGCAAAATATACTACGTTGTTGTACTTTGATTTATGACTACATTTTCAAAATTTCATTGAAGTTAATATTTCATATTGTTTTACTTGAATGTTTAAATTTGATTTACTATATTTTTATTTTTCTCGAGTTTTTTTCCAAATTATTTATTAGCAATAACAAGATATGTTTTAAATTGTTTCGGCCTTAATTGTTTCGGTCAAAGGATTCAAAGTATCTTTGCTGCACTACTGCTACGAGCGTGAAACTCACCCCCCCCAAAAAAAATGTAGCCTACGGTATTCAAAAATATATTACACAATGTAAACAGAAACGATATGTTTTCCAAAAAATAAAAACATCCAACATAA
>CM040189.1:113319236-113329236 GCA_022606455.1 Callitettix versicolor
AAGGCATTCCCGTGAAAATCGGACAAACGTTACAAAAAAAACCTAGATTTTCATGTCCTAGAATTATCTAAAGCACTTAAAAAAATGATTTTTTAAAAATCTAACCCAGTTTTGTTACACACCGTAGGGGGAACCGTGGTGCAATTTTCTGTATTGAGATGCAGTGATCAATGATTTAGGGTTATACGAGGTAGGGTCAGAAAGTTTCCGTAATTGGTCAATGACGATTTATTGAAAATATGTATAATATTTTAACTTTATTTTCCTCGAAAATACTCTCTTTTTGCATGTTTCTTCACCATTCATTTGTTGCAACTACTGAGACCAACAAAAACAAACACACAATTTTTTTTTCATACGTCGTCACGAGTCCGGAATGTAACGACGTACGAGTCGCGTGTGTAGCTTGGCCAAGCCGAATTTCATGGTGAATATTTTAAACGTGTAATTGTGCTCAGTGTTTGTGATGTGTGTTTTAACGTTTTGTTTGACTTTGTGATGAGCTCGACAGAGGGATTTAACATTTTGTATAACGGCCTGAAGATGAAACGATAGAGTTTCGAAACCGCGATAGCCTTTACGAGGTGAGTGGATAGACCACTGACGGGAAGAATAGGTCATAATCCTAAATTTTTTTTGAAAATTTCGCTTCGTCACATTTACCATCATCTCTTTTGAGTCAGCAACTATATCTCTTCAGCATCATTTTCAGTCGTGGAAACAGGTAAACATCCAGTGGAAAAAACATGGTCGCTTCTCTTACAACCCTCAGACGAATGTCAATGTTCTGAATGGAGATGAAAACATCACCAACAAAGAAAAACGTTCCGGGGTAAAGTTCTGTTGGAGGTGGTTTTTCTTTTTTTATTACCAGGGTATCATTTCGAGTTTATTTTTGATGACAAAACAGTTAACGAAAAACTGTCAAAAGAGATCCTGAAACAGCTACGAAATGCAGCTATACGAAAAAAGTCAGGGAGCTTTTTTTATTTTTTTTTTTTTTTTTTTTGGTTGACAATGCCCGTCACATTGATGGTGAAGCATTACTTTGGAAAGCACAATCAATGTTACCACTCTGGAACACTCCCTATTCTACCGACCTGCATCTTCTCCCGAATTTTTACCTGTTTTTACGACTGAAAAGTGACAAGGAGTCTTGATTCAAAGGAGATGATGGTAAATACGACGATTCAGCTAAACATGGCTTTCAGAAGTGTTTCCAACAATTGTATGAACGGTGGAAGATTTTTTATTGTTTAAGGCGCTATAAATTATCCCATCGTCTGCATTAGCCCAAGTGTGCACAATAGTCGGACGTTAAACACCAAAAATAAAAAATACAGAATTCTTCCAAAATTGTGTTAAAAGAAGTAAAAAAGTAAGTATAAATGTATGTTCTAAAATAATTATATTTTAATCTATTCACCATTTTGTGTTAAGGAAAAAGTCACATATTTTGTCGGAGGCAGCTGATGAACTAAAATATACGTCCCACTGTACTTCCAGCTTTTAATACACCCATCTTCTCAACACACACGCACGCGCACGCACACACACACAACTCTTTTTTTTATTTTAAGACGAAAAGCACATTGAGGCTATTATCGCCTTCCTAAATGTAAGTGTGAATGTAAAGTGTTAAAATCGTAAAGTGTAAGTGTGTTAGACTCGGGTACCGCGAGGGACGTCTAAATCCTCTGAATAGGGGTAGCTAGTCTGCACCACCTCTATGCGGATTGAACGGTGGAAGAAGTGTGTATATGCAGGAGGAAAGTATTTTGGAGAAAAATAAGGTTAAAATATTAGACGAATTTTCAATAAATTTTCATTGACTGATTCCAGGAACCTTTTTGATCCTACTTCGTGTATAATGTATATATATATATATATATATATATATATATATATATATATATATATATATATATATATATATATATATTATTATTATTATTATTATTATTATGCGAATAGACCCTGTTGGTTCACGAAAAGCACTCCGACTCATGTCTTGTTCCTTCTAATCCTCCACACCTCCCTCATCCTGTCCCCATGGATCCTCTTCCGCTCCTCCGTCCATTTTACCCCTGCTCTCTTTGGGATTTCATTCTCTGGGACCTTCCAACCGAGCATCTTTCTCCTGTATGCGATCCTGTCTTCAACGTCTATTGAGTCTATTCCTGCGTCATGTAGGTCTATTCTGACTTGTGCGATCCACGACCTTGTTGATTTGACACCTTGTATATACTTAAAGATTCTGTTGGCAAGTCTCGTTGTTGGGAGTCTACGGATGTGTCCATAGAACCGAAGCCTCCTTCTTCTGATATCTGCTGCCAGGTTCGATATCTTCTCTGTGGTCTTCCGGGAGTGCAACCTGTATCCATCTACTGTTAATCTCGGGCCAAGATTTTGCATTCTTCCTTCAAAATATCCTCCATGGTAGCTTTTGTGTGGAGTGTTAGCGTCTCGCTTGCATATAATACCTCCGGTTTTATGACTGTGTTGTAGTGTCTGATTTTTGTGTGCGTCGACATACATCTCTTATTGTAGATATCACGCGTTATACCAAGAGCCCTCTTCATTCTCAGTAGCCGAATCTTTTGCGCAGCCTTCTCGCCACCCGTGGGTTCAAGAATTTCTCCCAGATATTTGAAGTGCTTGACTCTGTTTATCTTAACATATTTTGTGTTTAGTTCTTGAATATTTAATTTTGTAGAGAAGAATTCGGTTTTTTTAAACGAGATCTTGTACATATTCGATCCTCTCTGCACATTCCTTTAGAACTTCTATCTGTTTAATCGCTGTTTTTTCATTATCTGTGAGTATGGCCAGGTCATCTGCAAAAGCTAGGCACGTGATTTTTGTGTTGTCCTTATATATATATATATATATATATATATATATATATATATATATATATATATAAAACTATGCAAAGGGTCGAGTTAAAGTTCACTAAAACAATGATTTTACACTACATGTCATGTCTTCCTTTTGTACTGTTTAAAATGAGTGTATGTTTATTGCTATTGTTTACATTGAATATGAGATAGTAAAAAAAAATTAACAGTATTAAACTATAATTAAAAACCATTATCAATTTTACTATTTGTATTAATGAAATACCGGAAATAATTAATGCATTTGACTACCGGAAATACAAAAATATTAAACAATTATTGTAATTAATTGTTTTTTTAATTAACAACTTGTTCTTAATGTAGATAGTGTTGGGCTTATGATTTTTGAAGACTAAATCGGTCGAGTGTATTTGACATATATGTTTGTAGACGGAAGTAGTTTGTTGACAGAAGTTAGCGACTACAGGATTTAGATGGCAGAGACTTTTAGTAAATATTAGTTTTCTTTAATTCAAACTGGGTACAAGTCGTTATATAGTACAATCCGTGTTTAAATAAGCGACATAGTTAAGAAAGTTTGTGCTACATCAATTTGTTTCAGTAACGTCTGATTTTACAAGTAACCGGCGTTAGAAGTCCGCATAAAGTTGCATTTTGAAATGTTCAAATTTGATGTAAATAGAAACAAACTTTATGGGAGACAAAGTACGTAACCATTTTTGACGAATAAGGCCATTTTTATGCTGTACGTAAAATTTAAAATATTTCGGAAATATTTTGCTGGGAAAAATTATTTTCCCTTTTTACTTACGTCTTTTAATGCACTTTGTATAAATATTAGAGAAGGTTTGGTGCCGCTAATGGAGAGTTAAAAAAAGTTTAAAACATTGAAAATATTTAAATCGATTTTTTTCTCTGATTATCTCGGTACCAAAGTCGGAAATTTCAAACTCGCGAAAGAAACAATGAATAACGATGGTAAAAAGAATTATTAACGCTATTCTTTCCCTTGCGAAACAGTTTCACTACCGAAGCGTTCTGTCAAGTAAAATGAGTTGGAAAATTAATTACCGCACGGTTTGAATTCGATAAACCTGGATGAAAAGTTTATCCAAACTAATTTCCTCGCTGCATAACGATGTTTCGTGGTATTATACTAAGATGACTGTAAAGTAACGAATTGCGAATAATACTAGGGATGTCCGTAAAGTAAGGTTCCCAAGGCGCTATAGCCTCTGCGAACGTTGTTACGCGGGAACGGTGACCTTGGATTGCAGCTTGGTTCCTCCACTCCCAATCCCCACTCCGCGATCGATCTGCAACGCTCAGTCATGGCTAGGTAGCCGTTAATAATGGAGTTTTTGTTTCTGTCTCCCGCCAGGTACGAATTACGCTCTGTTATTCGTTTTTTTTTTTTTGTGCAAAAAACACTGCGCCGGTGGACATTCATATCCAAATGTGTGAAATCAACGGAGAAAAATGTATGAGCATACAACACGTGCGCAAATGGTGCAGAGAATTCAAAGACGGACGTACAGACTTTCATGATGAACAGCGTTTCGGATGAAACGATTGCGAAAGTGGAAGAAACAATGCTGAACGATCGAATGGTGACTGTTCGGGAGCTTTCCGAGATGATTCATGATGTCAGAAAGATCTGCATTGATAAAATTTTGACAGACCGTTTAGGGTATAGCAAGTTTTGTGCAAAATGTGTCCCAAGCAGACCACAAACGGCAACGGATTGATGCGGCAATTAAATTTTTTCACGCCTACGAAACCGATGGCAAGAAATTCTTGGACTCCATTGTCAGTGACCTGGGTACACTATACGACATCAAAAAGGATAGAACAATCACGTCATTGGAAACATCCAGAGTCGCCGAAGCAGTGGAAGTTCAAACAAACACTGTCTGTCGGCAAAGTCATAGCGAGCGTGTTTTGGGGCAGGAAGTGGTTATTGTTGTGAAAATTCATGGATACCGGCACAACAATCAATGCTGATCGTTACTGTGAGACGTTAAAGAACCTTCACCGCGCGATTCAAAAGAAGAGGAGAGGAATGCTCACGAAGGAAGTTTGTTTCCATCAAGACAACGCTCGTCCGCATACCGCCCGTATAACAACCGATCTCATCAACCAATTTAGATGGGATACTGTCACACATCCGTGCTACAGCCCGGACTTATCCCCAAGTGACTACCATCTCTTCCATAATTTGAAGAAACACGTAGGTGGGACGCATTTCAGTACTAAAGAGGAGCTGAAAGAAAACGTTTTAAGCTACCTTCGCGATGCAGAAGGAGTTTTTCGACTCAGGCATATAAAAGATGGTTCACCGTTTGCAGAAATGCATCGATCTCAACGGCGATTATATCGAAAAATAGAAAAAAGTGTAAGCTTTTCAAAAAAATGTATTATTTAATGCAAATAAACATGTTTTTCATTGTGAAAA
Organism: Callitettix versicolor; assembly: GCA_022606455.1. Lineage (NCBI taxonomy): Eukaryota > Metazoa > Arthropoda > Insecta > Hemiptera > Cercopidae > Callitettix > Callitettix versicolor. The sequence continues at coordinate 113,324,553 of CM040189.1, forward strand.
ATAATTGGGAACCTTATTTTACGGACATCCTTACTACATTAAAAAAGGAATTTTTGGCGTACACTTAATATTTCTTGTCTTCTTTAATATTGTTTGTTTTGATGTTGTGTACAAAAGGGTGCTTCACATCCATGATTTCTCGGATTGTTATATTCTTTATCTTTTCTCGTTTGAAGCGAACATTTCTGTAGCTTCAAGGCATTTCATTATTCGCAATACCTGATCATAATGAACCATTAGTATTTAATAAACCCAGTGATTCATTTTGAAGAATAATTTGGTTAAGTAATCTTTCTTTGGATCGATTCTGTTCTGTAAAAGAAAATCGTTCTCTTAAATGAATTATTATTTCTTTTTATATTCTTTTTCTTTTCTGCTAGGATTATTGTCACTATGTTGGGTATAATGATCTGCCTTCCTCAGCTTCGTCAATTCTACTTTTGTTGGCGCTTTTCGGAGAACCTCCATCTTCAAAAACTATATCTATACTGGTCACAAATATTATGGCCCGTCCTATTTATAATTTTCTATCTCCACCTCGTACCCCTCCTCTGTTCAATACGTGTACATTTGAAGAGCTAATCAGAAGCGAGCACGTCAGGTTTAAAGTAAACGTTAAATATAGGAGGGGTACGAGGTGGAGGTAGAAAATTATAAATAGGACGGACCATAATATTGGTGACCAGTATAGATATAGTTTTTGAAGATGGAAGTTCTTCGAAACGCGTCAGCAAAAGTAGAATTGACGAAGCTAGGGAAGGCAGATCATTATACTGAACATAGTGAATTATTATTGCACTGAACCATGTAGCAGTAACCGTCTGAGTAGTGTATCGATCAGTCCGGAATGTAACGACATAGAGTGTTTGGCCATCCTAAATTTTATATTTTTGTGCTTTCTTATAAAAATCGTGTAATTGTGCTAAGTGTCTGTAACGAGTGTTTTCAATGTTTTGCTAATTTTGTGACGGTCTTGATAAAGGGATTTCACATTTCGTATTACGGCCTGATGATGAAACGTGAGGTTTCGAAACCGCGGTAGCCAAAGACCACTACACGGAAGAGAAATCCTAATCCCAATTATTTAAGCTAGTAATGCAGTTTATAACGCAAAACTAAACATTTTTCTAAATTATCGGTAATAAAGTTACAATCACTGTTTTGTTTAGACAATTAATTGTCTTGTCACATAAAGAATAATTAAAGAAAACAAAAGCAAGACGCGGAGGGCAAGCTTGAGGAAACATTTGACCTTATTCGCCCTTGAGAATGTTCAGTCGCGCGCTAAAGTGATTTTGTTTTGTTTAAACAACCTTTGTTTCAGGATAAACGTTGTTTGCAACGTTAACAATGCGCTGCCAGGTAAGGCATTGCTCAGGGTTTATCAGTTTACAATAAACGTTACAATTTCCGGCACTTATAGTCACGGCTGGCACTGGCAGACGTAACGAGAAGACCATATTTGTTTTACCGTACAGGTTAATCTGATTTTACTTCCAATAGTCTGCAATATAGTCTACATATAAATCAGCAATTTAAATTTTCACATTACATGTAAAGTGCGATAATACCGGCACGCACTGTCTCGCTGACGTGATGGAAGCAAATTTCCAAAAATATTTTTTTTTAATTTTAATTGTTTTTTTTTTAAATACCGATTTCACCATCTTAATCAGCTTTAAATCTTGACATACCAGCTTTTTTTTACTTTTAAATTACATTGAAAATACAAAAAAAAATAACCCTGACCGCCGTCAAAATACATTTCGTAATTTCAACGATTTTGAGAATTGAAGGTGATAATTTATGCAGTTTTAAAACAAAAAGCAACAAAACACGCACACGTATTTTGTTGTTAAGAACTGTTGCTCATTTCAAGGCCCTAGGGTTCTGTGACCACGATGACAGCTCTAATCGATCACTTACACTTTTGGCTGCGACGAGTCCCGCGAAACCTTTCAGTTACTTCGTTATGCAGTCTAGACGACGAACAAAACCGACAAAACGAGACTACGTATTGATACAACGTATTTCTGTGTCTGTATCGAAATCTTTAATTTTTACCGTTTAGACCAGTCTGTGTTTCGAAACAACTGCCAAGTATTAGCCCGGGTGGCCATCAAATGCGGAACGGAATTGTGCTGCGCGTAGCGGACCACGCGTTCAAAACCGAACGTATTGTAATGTAAGCGCGGCTACTGACTCCGATCTGCGTAGCTTCAACTCGGTCTAGTTTCGGTTATGAAACGGACCCAGTTTCCCCCACCACTTTGGCCACGCCTCAGAGTTATTATTTCTCGTTGCCTAGTATTACGTTCCGTAATAAATATTTAATTCTTTGCTAGCTACGGAGGAGAAGGGGTGTGGGCCATAACTAATTTTGTCTTATTTCAATGAACCATTTGTTGATCGCCACGTTGTCTTTAATTTTAATATAATTTATACCCCATTGTTTAGGCCAAGACAACGAGAATGCCTGTGCGAGGTTACAGTGCTCAGGGTGACCAAAGAAATGAAAGTTGTTCCTTTTCAAAAATTTATAGTTGTCTTGTTTTTTTAATATGCCACATTAAAAGTTTAAAAAAACAAGTAGTGACAGGCAAGAAAATATTTAAATTAATGACTTCTGTTTTCATGCAATATTGAAAAGGAAAACAATAATTAAAGAAAAGAACACTTATAACGATAAATTAGTTCAACTTTCAGCAAGGCAAACAACAAAAATCAAAACTAAACTTTAACTTTAACTTAAACTAAAAACTAAACTTAAATCTTTACTAACCTTTTGGAATATAACTTTAATCTTACGGATGTCAGTTGTCCACCAAAATAAACTTTAACAAAACAAAACTAACTCTTGAACTAAAATATATTCTTCTGGAAGATATAAGGTTCACTGAAAGTAACAAATTATCAGTGACGTCACTATGACTAACTAAAATAATACGCCAGGGCCCTTTACAAATTCATTAGTGAAAAAAAATGAATTACAGATACAGACTTTAATGGTATTAAACAGGTCGATTGTTTTTTTCCCGCCAATAAGAGTTTAGTGGTTCCCCCCCAGGTTATACGATATTTCTTTTCTTAACAACGGAGCTACAAAATCGGTGAAAACACCCAAGTTCGCACTGTCAAAATTTGTTTATAAAATTCTCTTCTTACTGGCACTACAACCAAAAAAATAGGCCTTACGCATGAAATTTATGACGGTTCGCGTGTCCGCGAGAATGTTCTATATCCACAATTTGAACAATTTCACGTATCTAAGCGCAGTAGCCTTGCGCGAACTAGCCTTAGCCTCACTCCAGAACAGACTGGTCGGTCGTCTCAATCGTTCCTTCCGAACAGCTGTTTATTCAGCGTATCATACTTATTGATATTGCACAATTCAACTTAGATATCTAATTGAGGATCTGAGATGTCTCACTAGGTTACCGTAGTCTAGGTTACGGTACTTAATCACAGAAGCTTTCTAGAATCCTGTTACAGTAGGTCTAATTTTATATTTAAAAGATACAAAACGCCTTTTTTAAACTGACAACTTCGCTTCCGGTTGTCGTTAGTCTTTATTCCGCTCTGCTTCGCTCTGCATTTGGTGACCTTGACATAAAATAGCTAATATTAATTTAGAATTGTATAATAAATAATCTAGCTATTTATATAATCCAAGAAAATATTTACAGGAAACAGTGTACGTGTTTGAGTACTTTATTGACTGACTGACGGAATCGTAAATATTTGGTCGCGACAGAAAGCTCCGCCACGGCCCATTGTTTAACACCCCCGCAACCAATTTATATCAATTTAAGATGTTCTCTACTCAGGGGAAATTTCGTTCCTCCGAAACAGATTATTCAGGAAGCGTTTCAAACGATTCTGATTAAATTTCGCTTCGGGCGAGTTTTCCGGAATAAAGTGAGTTGTAATTACTGGCTTTTAAAAAAAAATGTGCACGCAGCTGTTTCGCTAAAATGTAAAAGCGCAAGTAAAACGACTTTATCTTTTTATATTCTTCTTCTTTTCTGCTAAGATTATTGTCACTATGTTGAGTATAACGATCTGCCTTCCCTAGCTTCGTCAATTCTACTTTTGTTGACGCGTTTCGGAGAACCTCCATCTTCAAAAACTATATCTGTACTCTATACATATAGTTTTTGAAGATGGAGGTTCTCCGAAACGCGTCAACAAAAGTAGAATTGACGAAGCTAGGGAAGGCAGACCATTATACTCAACATAGTAAAACGACTTACATTGAATAAGCAAACGTTATGACATGCAGCCTTCAAATATAACTTTGTAATAGCTTAGAAAAAGTCGTTCCAACGGGCATTGTAATTGCCGAGCCATGTAAAGTTTCTGTTTCAACGCGACCGTTCGACGTTTGATTTTTTTTGGTTTTGTTACGCAGTTTTGGCCGAACGCATTGACCGATTGTTTTGAAATTTGCTACGAAAATATCGTGTACAAAACCAAAACGTATGCAAAGTATTTTTTCCTATTTAATTCCGTTTCAACATGGCGGCCTGTGATCTAACGATGCGTGTACGCAATTTCAGTCAACCGCTTCGACCGATTGTATTGAAATTTAGTACGGAGGTATCTCGAATAAAGCCCAGAAGACGAATGCGTAAGATTTTCCCCATTTAATTATGTTTCGCAATTTTATGACAAGTACAAGAAA
>CM040189.1:113334236-113336736 GCA_022606455.1 Callitettix versicolor
GTAGAACTGACGAAGGCAGATAATTATACTGAACACAGTGATAATAATCCTAGCAGAAAAGAAGAAGAATATAAAACAAATTTCAATAATAATAATAATACAAATTTATGTTACAATAAAGACACACTAATGGCCGTTACGGTAGTTGCCTTTCACAAATCTATTGTGAAGAATAAAACATATTCCTTTCACTTTTGTTTACAAAAACAGTAAATCTCAGTCTTCAAAGTTATATATACAAAATGTAACAAATATCATTGTTTTTATTTTATAAGTTTTAAAGCGTTTTAAACAATAATCCCTTCTCCAACGTTTTATTGATTTTGAATTAAATAATAATTACATCCACTCACTACACCAGATCTGTACTGCCACGCAAGTTGACGAGTGAAGTCCAGTCTTTCCCATCTGCCTTCCCTAGCTTTGTCAATTGTACTTTCGTTGACGCGTTTCGGAGAATCTCCATCTTCAAAAACTATACCTATACTTTGAATGTATAGTTTTTGAAGATGGAGGTTCCCAGAAACGCGTCAACGAAAGTAGAATTGACGAACCTAGGGAAGGCAGACCATTATACTGAACACAGTGGTAATAATCCTAGCAGAAAAGAAGAAGAATATAAAACGAATTTCAATAATAATAATAATACAAATTTATGTTACAATAAAGACACACTCATGGCCGTTACGGTAGTTGCCTTTCACAAATCTATTGTGAAGAATAAAACATATTCCTTTCACTTTTGTTTACAAAAATAGTAAATCTCAGTCTTCAAAGTTATATATACAAAATGTAACAAATATCAGTGTTTTTATTTTATAAGTTTTAAAACCTTTTAAACAATAATCCCTTCTCCAACGTTTTATTGATTTTGAATTAAACAATAATTACATCCACTCACTACACCAGATCTGTACTGCCACGCAAGTTGACGAGTGAAGTCCAGTCTTTCCCATCTGCCTTCCCTAGCTTTGTCAATTGTACTTTCGTTGACGCGTTTCGGAGAATCTCCATCTTCAAAAACTATACCTATACTTTGAATGTATAGTTTTTGAAGATGGAGGTTCCCAGAAACGCGTCAACGAAAGTAGAACTGACGAAGCTAGGGAAGGAAGATAATTATACTGAACACAGTGATAATAATCCTAGCAGAAAAGAAGAAGAATATAAAACGAATTTCAATAATAATAATAATACAAATTTATGTTACAATAAATTTATGTTACAATAAAGACACACTCATGGCCGTTACGGTAGTTGCCTTTCACAAATCTATTGTGAAGAATAAAACATATTCCTTTCACTTTTGTTTACAAAAATAGTAAATCTCAGTCTTCAAAGTTATATATAAAAAATGTAACAAATATCAGTGTTTTTATTTTATAAGTTTTAAGACCTTTTAAACAATAATCCCTTCTCCAACGTTTTATTGATTTTGAATTAAACAATAATTACATCCACTCACTACGCCAGATCTGTACTGCCACGCAAGTTGACGAGTGAAGTCCAGTCTTTCCCATCTGATTTCAACCATCTTCTTTTCAATTTAGTTAAAATTGGTCATACGGCGAGGAAATGGAACAAATCTTCTATTGTCTCAAGTACTTTTAAACGGGCTGAAGTCAAGTTTTAATGAATCACCTCTTAGTTTCAATAACCACCTGCATTTCTCCAACGACATCTCAGCTTGCGGATAATTTTCATTATTGTAACATAGCCACCGGACCACATATTCAAATGATTAGGATTATGACCTATTCTTCCCGTCAGTGGTCCATCAACTCACCTCGTAAAGGCTACCGCGGTTTCGAAACTCTATAGTTTCATCTTCAGGCCATACAAAATGTTAAATCCCTCTGTCGAGGTCGTCACAAAGTCAAAGAAAACATTAAAACATACATCACAAACACTAAGCACAATAAAATATTCATCATGAAATTCGGCTTGGCCAAGTTACACACGCGACTCGTACGTCGTTACATTCCGGACTGCGGAGTCTCCATCATTAGTAGCGCGCCCGTCGTTATCAGTTACGGTGCGTCTGTTGGTTTTTGTTACTTACTCAAATCACTTATCCCTAGAGCCATGTCATATATTAAGTTTGATTTAAATGAAAGTGTTCCATTGAGGATGTTCTGGGGGTCTGATTTTTTGCTCTTGTAAATCTCAAACTCTTCAATCGCATTCATATAACTGCTTTTATGACACAAATGTAATATTTCCATGTTGGTATGGATGTCTTCAATTTATGGTTTTTGTCCATAAGATGTTCTACAAAAGCCGAGTTCGTCGATAATGCACTTCTGGGTATGTGCTCTTTAAATCTTTTCTTAAAAGAGCGAGATGTCTGACCGATATAGAAGCTTAGGCAATCACTACATTTCATTTTGTATATGCCAGTTTTTTCAAAGTTATCTCCACTTGTATTTGCAACTGGTTTCTTTGATAATGTTGACAACTTATTACTTGTTCTGAAAGAGACATTTATATTTTCTTTGGC
>CM040189.1:113339236-113356736 GCA_022606455.1 Callitettix versicolor
ACAACACACACACACACACACACACACACACACACACACACACACAAACACACACACACACACACACACACACACACACACACACACAAACACACACACACACACACACACACGAACATAAACATACCAAGACAGAAGTTTTAACTTTTGTTTAATCAGTACATATTGCATTTAAATTGGTAATGAATAGAGACTGCAGTTTTTCATTGCATGAAATTCCATTTGCATATTGGCATTTTAAACTTTCAAATTACATTAAGAATTCTAAAATAAAACCTGACTACTGATTGGTTAAACTTCGAGTGTTCTGAGTAATTTACAAAGTTGAGATCAAATTTTTAAAAAAATATGTGATGTAGAAAATATATGACTTTTTTAAGGTTTTGAATGGTAGCGAATTTGGAAGTTTTAATAGTTCTTTTCTTGAATTCGCCCAATAACTGCAAATATTAATTTATTAAATTTAATTAGAATTTGACCAAAAATCGAAGAATTATAATTGGATTTAAAATTTCGAATGTGAACTGCCTTCGTACATTCGAAAATACCAGATAGCAAAGAGTGTGTTTTGGATGTGTTTGTGTGTGTGTGTGTGTGTGTGTGTGTGTGTGTGTGTGTGTGTGTGTGTGTGTGTGTGTGTGTGTGTGTGTGTGTGTGTGTGTGTGTGTGTGTGTGTGTGTGTGTGTGTGTGTGTGTGTGTGTGTGTGTGTATGTGTGTGCGCGCGCGAGCGCAGATAGCAAAGAGTATGTTTTGGATGTGTGTTTGTGTGTGTGCGTGTGTGTGTGCGTGTGTGTGTGCGTGTGCATGTGTGTGCGTGTGCGTGTGTGTGTGTGTGTGCGCGCGAGTGTGTGTGTGTGTGTGTGTGTGTGTGTAGGTGTGCTAGGCCTGAGTCTGGCCTTGATGGGTGCACGCAAATAACACTGTTACGACAAAATCTTATTTGTAGCATCTTCGAGGTGTTCTCGCTTCAAAAGTCTGAAGTCGTAATTAAATTTGAGATTTTTTAAAAAATTGACCCCTAAATAGTGATTTCGAGGTTAAGATCGGCGCTTATTTCAACTTCTCGGGCCTTATCCAATTTCTGACCACAATGGTTCATCTTCGAATTGTAATCAGTAGTTGTAAAAGAATAAGGCCGATTTATATCCCGTGACTACAGATACATCAGCCCTGCCTCTAGCGGCCGATCGATACATCGTGCAGTAAAACAAATAATAACCACTTTGCAATAAAAAGAACAAGTAGTTGCCTTATTTATTTTGCTGTGAATGTTTGCTTTCAATCCAGAAGGAGCCTGAGATTGACGTTCCCGAGTGTTTCCCTTGGGAATGGTGCCGTACACTCCGGCCGGGAAGTTTCTAATGCGGACATCACGTTAGTGTTTACAATTAGTGTTCACTGAAGGGTACTGATACTGATTATACACGCGACTAATGGAACAATTAAATTTACAAAGCAAGTTTAAATGTCTCTTTTTCAAACATCGTTTCGACCCGCCGGGCATTATTTTTAATGGATTTTTAGCTAATTTTAGCAAGTAGTAAAATTGAGATTAATTAATAATATTTTTTTATTGACTGCAACTAAGTACAAACTTATAACCTAAAATATACCACTGTGTGTCAGGTGGTTTTTCCACAAAATGGCTCTGATTGTCAGCTACAGCCAATTACCTTGATATGCTATCACTGCACCAAGTTGATAGGTATAGGTTGTTAGGTTAGGTTACGTTAGTATAGGTTGTGCTGAACACTAGTATCAGTTCGGGTTTGTAGTCGTTTTTCACGCTTATATACTACTGACGATTTCATCAATCGTTTTCACTTTAAGGTCTCTGTGAATATTTTCATTGCGTATGTACCGCGGCGTGTTTACAATTATGCGAATTATCTTGTTTTCAATAAACTGTTCTACATTACGTCTCTTGGCACATCCTCAAATTTTCAGTCAACACCTGCTTAAGAATTTGATTGTATAAAAGTAATTTATTATCAAATCCTCAAATTTTCAGTCAACACCTGCTTAAGAATTTGATTGTATAAAAGTAATTTATTATCACATTCTCAAATTTTCACTCAACACCTGCTTAAGAATTTGATTGTATAAAAGTAATTTATTATCACATTCTCAAATTTTCACTCAACACCGGCTTAAGAATTTGATTGTATAAAAGTAATTTATTATTTATGCTTAATCCTGCATTATATCCAAATAGCCAATACATACGAGGTGTGTTCAGAAAGTAACGAGAATTTTAATTTTTTGAAAAAAATATTTATTTATTCTTCTACGTTGATGTTGTCGCCTTCAAAATAGTCCCCATTGGAGATTATGCACTTGTGCCAGTTTCTTCCAATCCTCGAAACACTTCTCAAACTCGATCTTTGAGATAGCCTTTAGTTCTTTCAGCGATGCGCTTTTAATGTCATCTACTGCTGTAAAACGACGGCCCTTTAAGGTTCTCTTTATTTTTGGAAATAGGAAAAAGTCACACGGAGCCATGGCTGGCGAATATTGGAGACTGAGGCATCGTTACAGTACTGTTTTTGGTCACAAATTCACGAACAAACAATGAAGTGTGAGCTGGTGCATTATCGTGGTGCAAAAGCCATCAATTGTTTTTCCACAGATCCGGGCGTTTTTTCGGATTGCTTCACGCAAACGGCGTTGAACTTGTAGGTATTATTGACCGTTTCACCTGGTGGCAGGAATTCATGATGCACTATGCCATTAATATCGAAGAACACAGTGAGCATAACCTTCACGTTCAACCGCACTTGTCGAGCCTTTTTCGGTCTTGACGAGCCAGAATGCAACCACTGGGATGATTCAGCCTTAGTTTCGACGTCATATCCGTAAACCCATGTTTCGTCACCTGTTATAGTACGTTTCAGTAATTCTGCATCGTCGTTGACTTCATTTAGTGACTCCTGAGCAACTTCCATCACCGCTGTTTTTTTTCAAAATTCAACAATTTTGAACGAATTTTGCTGCCACGCGTTTCATACACAAAACATTGGAAACAATGTCATGACATGATCCAATCGATATGCCAACATCATCAGCGACCTCTCTAATTGTGATTCGGCGATTGTTTGTAACTATTTCTTTCACTTTTGCCACGTTTTCATAGGTTGTTAATGTGCTGGGGCGTCCAGGGCGTTCGTCATCTTCAACGTCTTCACGGCCTTCTTGGAAACGGTTATACCACTTGTAAACTCATAGGCCTTTGTTAACATTTCACACACTTTGTTATACTTTATTCCATTTTTACGCATAATTTTATACAAATTCTTTGATCAATTTCTTTTAACAAACGAAAATCTCCGAGCTCATAAAACACGTCTAACCTTAGTGGCTGTCACAGACAAAATCAACAATGAAAACAGCTGAAAATTTTATCATACCTCAAGAGCATGTATACCAACATAATAAAAAAATGTTTGACAATCGGACTCTCCAAGCCCGCGAAATTTAAAAATTTCTCGTTACTTTCTGAACACACCTCGTATTCTTGAACTTTATCTAAAGCTCCTTTTTTTCTTTGTAATGTGTTAAATCCAGTTAATCTTTAAATCCGAATAGATTACCATATACGCGTATTTAATTTCTGTACGGAATATTTTTACTGTTTATTAGTACTGGCACTTCTTTCTCTTTTTTTGTAAGTAAAATTAAAATGGGTTTACTTAGAGTCGTTAATTTCTATATGCCACATTTTGATCCACACCGCGTGGATTTCTGCAGTTTTTCTCTGTAACGTTACCGCCAACAGCTTTTGCAGAAGTATAGGCTGCAAATGCAGCCACTGTGGTTTCTTCATCTATCGCCAGATATCGCCTGGATATAATTAATTATTTAGCAATATTTATGAAATTTTCCTCAGTATAGACATATTTTTTTAACTTAAAAAAAATTCCGAAGCGGTTTTAGGTAAACAATTTTTACAAGTTTTTTTTTTAGTTAATACTTAATTAAGGCAAATTTTGTTTTCTTGGACGTTATCAACAATCAGCCGAAAAATATAAAGGTATTTTTCTAATGTAATTTTGTTTTATGCCATTAAGTTACTGGTGATTTTAAGGTTGGACACAGTGCCTCAAATTTGGTTTTAACCATTCGGAACGTTTGATTTTAAAAAGTGATAAAATTTTCCAAAGAACCTAATGACTTTTAGACAATGGTAAACGAAAAATTTTATTTGAAAAACAATAAAAAAATATCTTTAAAAACTTTTGTGCGGGCTTTAAATTGCATCAAATTGTATGTATGAAATAAAAACTACAACAATAAAATAATGTTTATAAAACAGCAAACTAATAAATATTAAATGTGATTTTTCATTAAAATAAAATGTACAAAATCTGTCGCTACAGGCAAATATTATCATTATTGCACAACAGTTTACCAGTGACCAAAATAGCCTGTAAATGCGTGGGATAGGTGAGATCAAACAGGCACATAGGTCCTGTTATAAAGGAAGGTTACTGATATTGATTCCCCGCTGGGGTCACTGGGCCGGTCTCATTGTTAGCTAACTTTCATCTTAGCCAATAAATCTCGAAACCCGAGGGATAGATTCAACGAGATCACCTTAAGGACAAGCTGAGTGCTGCGATACTGGATCAATGATTTTGTTTTACTGTCTCGCTGACGTGATGGAATCAAATTTCAAAAGTCGTTTTGTTATATATGATACACTTTTATAATCAGCGCTGAAATATGCATTTATTAGTTTTTCAACACTGAAATCGAACTCTGACCACCGTCAAATTAAATATCTTAATTTGAACGTATTATAAAAGTTCATAATTCTAATTATAACGCTGATTTTGGTGGTGAATTAACATTAAACAAAAATTTGATTGAGAATGTGCTCATTAAAAGAAGATACTAACAAATGCCTTCAACACTTAAATATTCATTCGGTTTCTTTTTGAAATTCATCAATTTTTTTAACTTTGTAAAATCGATAAAAAACCCATTTTACAAACAGAAATAAACGACCCATTATAACCTAAAAGTTACACAAACATCTTCAAAACATCTGTAATACAACACTTGCATATAACTATAGTTTCTATTATTATTACAAAAATTTATAAGTTATAAAAATATTTCGTTTATTTTATGACTTTAAGCTTTTATACTATTACTTTAATTAATATTTATTCCACTCTCGTAATTTTTTTACTCGAACTGTGTAGTCTATCTATGGTAGTCTATCTATGGGATATTGTACTGCATGTTATAGTAAGACACTGGCTAGTATAAATAATATTTCACTTATTTTAACATTTTAAACGTCTAATGCTACCGTTATTTTTATTTTATATTTATTCCGTTCTCGCCTTTCCGTATTCGTACTGAATAGTTTATCTATGGTTACGTCGATTTTGTAATGCATACTACTGTTATTCACTGACCGGTATCTCTGTGATAACCAGCTGTTTCAACTATCAGCTGGTCTGTGAATTATATTCTGTTTTGCCATTACTCTTAATGCGATTTAACTGAACGCAACATTTGTCATCCCGGGCGTAAAGAATTAATTGTTCGCTTAAAAAAATTTTTTTTTTTAACGTCCGACTATTGCGCACACTTGGGCTAATGCAGACGATGGGATGATATACCATCGTATGATGGTATATACCATCATTTTCATTTGGCGTATGAAAATACCAAGCCCTGGCCGGCAATCGAACCCGGGTGCTCGGGGTGAAAGCCTAGTACGCTATCAACTAGGCCACCGAGGCGGCCACTTAAAAAAAAATTATAAATTTAAAATGCACGAGTAATTTTAAAATAGATTGCACTTCCTACAAAAAAAACTAGAGTAAAAATACACTATATAAGAAATAAATAATGCTATTGAAAAATATTTCTCAATTTATTTTGAAAAAAAAGGTTTTTACTAATTTTTTAAAATTATTTTTATTCACTTTAAAAAAATCAATAAAAATTAAAATAGTAAAAACCATTTTTTTTCAAAATAAATTGAGAAATATTTTTCAACAGCATTATTTATTTCTTATATAGTGTATTTTTACTCTAGTTTTTAGCAGGAAGTGCAATCTATTTTAAAATTACTCGTGCATTTTAAATTTATAACAAAGTTAGTGTAACAAACTGAATGTGTTAGAAAGAAAAACGAGGAAAATAACCCAACCACTATAGCATAGCAATGTGTGTAAATTTAACTTTGTAAAATCGATACAAACATAAATAAACGGCCTTTTATAACCTAAAAATTATACAAACACTTGCTTCAAAACATCTGTAACACGACACGTATATAATTATAGTTTCCATTATTATTAAAAAAAATGTATGTTATAATAATATTTCGTTTAAATTCTTTTTATATTCTTCTTCTTTTCTGCTAGGATTATTGTCACTATATTGAGTATAAAGATCTGCCTTCCCTAGCTTCGTCAATTCTACTTTTGTTGACGCGTTTCGGAGAACCTCCATCTTCAAAAACTATATCTATACGTCTTTCTTATATATATATATATATACACACAAAATATGGTAAGATAAACAGAGTCAAGCACTTCAAATATCTGGGAGAAATTCTTGAACCCACAGGTGGCGAGAAGGCTGCGCAAAAGTTTCGGTTACTGAGAATGAAGAGGGCTTTTGGTATAACGCGTGATATCTACAATAAAAGCTGTATGTCGACGCACACAAAACTCAGACATTACAAAACAGTCATAAAACCGGAGGTATTATATGCAAGCGAGACGCTAGCACTCCACACAAAGGGTATCATGGAGAGTATTTTGAAGGAAGAACGCAAAATCTTGAGAAAGATCCTTGGCCCGAGATTAACAGAAGATGGATACAGGTTGCACTCCCGGAAGACCACAGAGAAGATAACGAACCTGGCAGCAGATATCAGAAGAAGAAGGCTTCGGTTCTATGGACACATCAGTAGACTCCCAACAACGAGACTTGCCAACAGAATCCTTAAGTATATACAAGGAGTCAAATTCACAACGTCGTGGATCGCACAAGTCAGAATAGACCTACATGACGCAGAAATAGACTCAACAGACGTTGAAGACAGGCACGCATACAGGAGAAAGATGCTCGGTTGAGGGGTCCCAGAGAATGAAATCCCAAAGAGAGCAGGGGTAAAATGGACGGAGGAGCGGAAGAGGATCCATAGGGACAGGATGAGGGAGGTGTGGAGGATTAGAAGGAACAAGACATGAGTCGGAGTGCTTTGCGTGATCCAACATGGTCTATACGCAAATAATGATAATAATAATAATAATTATTATATATATATATATATATATATATATATATATATATATATATATATACATATCGTTTACTTCATTCATTTTAAGACTTTAAACTTTTAATTGTACCCTTATTTTATGTTTTATTGTTTTATGTTTATGTTTTATTTCATGTTTAGCACTGTTTTTTCGTTAGTAAAAACTATAACTCATTCCGCTTCAAGTAAAAATGTTTCAGGACATCAATCACATGCCATCCTAATTGAAAGTGTGTCTTGTTGTACTGATTACAAAAACTGGTCACGCCATTCCAATGCTACTACGAACTACTATATACACTTAGGATTGTATAAATCACTCACCCATGTAGGACGCGAGCAGTGCACTGGAGTGTTGTACTCCGCGAAAGTTTAATTTATTTAGAACATCTACGGCCATTTTATCACACGTGGTGTTCTATTGTTCAATACGTACGTTTCAAAATCGGCTTGACAGATTTTAATTGGCGCACAAATCCTACGTTCTAGCTTTCCCATTATGTAAAAATTTTATTTTACAAGCACGTTAGGGTAGATATATAAAAAAGTGAAAAGTTCTAAAAACCAGGAGGCCGTGCGAAATTTCGCATTATGAAAGTTTTAAGTAAACACAGCCTTTTGGATAAGAGTAGTTGTTGGGGTCTTTGGAAGGAAGGGAAAACGTGTTTAAAAAATAAATCAAACAGCAATCGGTTCGAAATAATAAACACAAATTTATGATTGTCATCGACCCTAATATTTACATTAACCTGTTGTTAAAGAGGCGTAATGAGGAATCGTAATATTCAAATACAAATAAGTAAATAAATGCGAAATCATAGAACATTATGTCTGCTTCTTACCTGGTGTAATACAGTCCACAATAGCCTCTAAGCGTATTTTGACATTTTAATTGTACTTCATATTTTATGATGTCCGTATTAACGATAGATAAATGCACGATGGAAGGAGAAATATATTTGTGTAAAATCAGTGTCCAAAATACTTGTTTGGTATTCGAAATGCTTGTCACGGCTTGTACGACGGGCAGGGATAGGGGACTGTCAGTAGGGTCACGTAACCTATAAGTTTAATGACTTTTAAGTAAATATTGAAATTGTTCTAAGTGCGTTATGCATTTGTAATGGGATTTTCTATTCGTGATTATTAAGTTAGCGGCCGCCTCGGTGGCCTAGTTCATAGCGTACTGGGCTTTCACCCCGAGGACCGGGGTTCGATTCCCGGCGAGGGCTTGGCATTTTCACACGCTATAAATCACCCCATCGTCTGCATTAGCCCAAGTATGCACAATAGTCGGACGTTAAAAAATAATAATATTAAGTTAGCTTCGTAGAATATACAAAATATTGTCTGATTTGTGATGCCGTTTTGCTTGTGACAGGTAAAAGTGTCTTTTACGTTAAACTTTTCCACAGACAGGTTTTAGGGCAAAATCGTTTTGCAATGTCAGAAGCCGGTTAAAAAGTCTTTGAAAAGATACCTCATTTATGCCTGTATGAATAGTATGGGCTGAAAAAAGGGATGTTGACTTGAGAAATAATATATATATATATATATATATATATATATATATATATATATATATATATATATATATATATATAAAATTTTACCGTTAGAGAGTTAAACCTGAAAAAACAAAATCATAACAGCAGCCGTGGGTTAGTTGTGCTCTTCAATATGTTCTCTAATTGTAAATTTGTTTTATTTCAAATTTAGTGCACCGAATTGAGTTCATTTCCTCTTGTAATAAAAAAAGTAGAAATCACCACATTTTTGTTTTGTTATTATTATTCCTTTTATTGTAAGATTTTTAATTTCCAATTAAATGTTTAGGTAATTACACCTAACGTTATCTAGGGACTTTTTTCACAACTATTTTAATTTAGAAGCAATAAATAGAACCATTGTAATTCATTATCTCATGCTCATAGGTGTTATTCTTTCTTGGGCAATACCGTGCGGGTAGTGCTATTTTAAAATAAAAATATTTTGTTTTCTTTTGTGATAAACTCGAAAAAACTAAAATAGTTTTTACCACTGGGTTATTTTCCTATTTCACTAGACCAGTCATTTTAACATGCATGTAGCCGCCTCGGTGGTCTAGTGGATAGCGTACTGGGCTTTCACCCCGAGGACCCGGGTTCGATTCCCGGCGAGGGCTTGGCACTTTCTTCATACGCTATACATCATCCCATCGTCTGCATTAGCCCAAGTGTGCACAACAGTCAGACGTTAAACACCAAAAAAAAAAAAAAAAAAAAAAAAAAAAAAAAATTAACATGCATGTATCATGTTTTAGGACTGGTTATGTTGGATTTTGCGGGACACGTGATGCAAGGCACATGTTTATGTATATAACAGTATATTTTGCTCGTCGCAAGTCTCATATTAAATTAATTGTAATTACAAAATTACCGTTTCCGTCCGGGATCGAACCGAGGACCTGGCGCGTGATAACCACTACACTACGGATACGTCGAAGACATTTGACCGATTTAAGTGTATGAAAAGAAACGTTAATTTAATTGTGGTAGTTATATTAAAAGATCAGTTGTTTTATATTAATTCGTAAAGATCAGCTGATTTCATTAAACAGCTGATAGGCTATAATAAGTTTCAGGTTATGTTGTTAAAAACTAGCAACGCTAATTTGTCGTGTTTTCGAACTATCATAATTAAAATAAAAAAGCGAGAGAAACATGAAACATGATTTTTATTTTTGGTTCAATAACTCAAATGTGTTTTAACTTAAATTCACCCCTGTAGATATACAAATAATACTTGAAAAAAAATATTTTTAATTAATTTTGTGTTAATTAGACTGACACGGGTTTTCCTTTTATAGTTTTGAACCGCGTTTTTCGACGAAGGCCTAGGCCTAACATATAATTCAAAGTGTTAAAAATCTTTTTCAGTCTAAGAAGGAAGTAATGTACAATTTATGACTTGTTATGGGGAATTTGTCGTTTTGTTTATAAAAAATAAATTTTATAATAATTGGCGCACAAACTAGTTTTATACTGTATGAATTATAATAATAAAGCTGTACGGTTTGTACTGTCGAAGTCAAAGGACTGATGAACTATCGATTTTCAAACTTGATAACCAAAAACTAAACGATATATATTGATAAAACAAACCATTAGGCTACAGATAACGTAAAGACGAATCATTTCATTGTTATAGTTTTATAAAATCAGGTATTTATTGAAACGTTCGTTGGCTATTTTTCTCAACATTAATTTTATTAAAACAATCTTTAGTTTCAATCTTGGCTTTCTTATGAGCGTTATTATTGAATAATTATTATTACATTATTTCTAAAAAAATCTAATTATTAGAAAAATTCCAATGAATATTATAGATACTAGTTCATCTTGAATCATGACATGTTCTAGAACATAATCTGAAATGTTAAAAAACGTTTATATTCATGACTACCGTCGTAGTTTATTGTGTGTGAAATATGAAAATTTAAGATGTTTATATTTCGAAGTTTTAACGCCAAGTGCTTTTGTGAAATACGATTTTCAATAAAAAATAAATTACAAAAGTCCACGAACTTACGGCACGGATATTTTTGCGTATATATTGTAAATTAAAATACTAAAAAAAATTGTACAAAAAGAATATTTTGTTTTCAACAAAAATCTACATGTTTGAAAGAAACCGAATTGTATTTTTTGTGAAATAAAATAATAAGTGACAGAGAGAGTGAAATCGATAAACAGACGTGGAGGGGAAGTGCGAGAGATATATGAATGTCATGGGATTCGATATCCACGTGTTTGGAGTAACAATGTAGTAACCAATCGATTGTTGGAGTGCCTGTGTGTTATCAAATTTAATTAAAGTATTGGAGTGCACTCATCAACCGTCTGGTAAGCAGAATGTTTGAAAAGTTGTTTGCAAACGTAACGCTAATGAAACGAGGGTTCAGCTTTAACGGTAGCAAGTGCGTCTGAAACTAAGAACCTTGAGGTGTGCAGTTCTGAGACGCAGCAGACTGACCGGTGCTTTAGGCACATCGATCACCGAATCCTCTAGAGAAATGTAATTAAAATGACTTACGAGGTGTGTTCAGAAAGTAACGAGAATTTTTAAATTTCGCGGGCTTGGAGAGTCCCATTGTCAAACATTTTTTCAATTATTTTGGTATACATGCCCTTGAAGTATGATGAAACTTTCAGCTGTTTTCATTGTTGATTTTGTCTGTGACTGCCACTAAAGTTAGACGTGTTTTTATGAGCTCGGCGATTTTCGTTTGTTAAAAGAAATGGATCAAAAATTTGTATCAAAATTTGCGTAAAAAATGGAATAAAGTGTATGAAATGTTAACAAAGGCCTATTGTGAGTCTGTTATGAGTAAAGCAAGAGTTTACGAGTGGTATAAGCGTTTCCAGATGATAAAAGACGTTGAAGATGACGAACGCCCTGGACGTCCCAGCACATCAACAACCGATGAAAACGTGGAAAAAGTGAAAGAAATGTTTATGAACAATCGCCGAATCACAATTAGAGAGATCGCTGATGATGTTGACATATCGATTGGATCATGTTATGACATTGTTTCGAATGTTTTGTGTATGAAACGTGTGGCAGCAAAATTCGTTCCAAATTGTTGAATTTTGAACAAAAACAGCGGCGAATGGAAGTTGCTCAGGAGTCACTAAATGAAGTCAACGACAATGCAAATTACTGAAACGTATTCTAACAGGTGACGAAACGTGGGTTTACGGATATGACGTCGAAACTAAGGCTCAATCATCCCAGTGGAGGCATTATGGCTCGCCAAGACCGAAAAAGGCTCGACAAGTGCGGTCGAACGTGAAGGTTATGCTCACTGTGTTCTTCCTGATTAATGGCATAGTACATCATGAATTCCTGCCACCAGGTGAAACGGTCAGTAAGGAGTACTACCTTCAAGTTCAACGCCGTTTGAGTGAAGCAGTCAGAAAAAAACGCCCTGATCTGTGGAAAAACAATTCATGGCTTTTGCACCACGATAATGCACCAACTCACACCTCATTGCTTGTTCGTGAATGTTTGGCCAAAAACAATACTGTAACCTTGCCCCAGCCTCCATGTTCGTCAGACATGGCTCCGTGTGACTTTTTCCTATTTCCAAAAATAAAGAGAACCTTGAAGGGCCATTGTTTTACAGCCGTAGATGACATTAAAAGCGCATCGCTGAAAGAACTAAAGACGAAGTTTGAGAAGTGTTTCGAGGATTGGAAGAAGCGCTGGCACAAGTGCATAATCTCCAATGGGGACTATTTTGAAGGCGACAACATCAATATAGAAGAATAAATAAATATTTTGTTCAAAAAATTAAAATTACTTGCTGAACACACCTTGTATTTCTTATCAATCATATCATTCAAATCAAACATCTCTCAAATTATTTAGTTATTTAAAACATGCATAACAGCCCAAAAGATTAAAAAACTAATTCACATTTTATCAAATTAAATTATGCAGTTCTTTATGCATTTTTCTTTTAAATATATTAACGTAAATCTGGCATTGATTTAAGCACTTGCTGTTCCAACAATATGAGAGTGTCGTGAGAACTCAATGTTACGGTCTTGGGAATCCAGATTAACTCTATACTGGGCCTTTTAGGGCGCACAGGGGTTGGAGGTAATTAACAGGACTAGCTTGAGTAGAGGATTTTTGTATCTGGATGGGTCAATAAGCACCGCCAGGAAAGGTGGGATAACCTTAGAGGGCATTCCTGCTCTAAACATTTTTTAAATTGATACCTTTAAGAGGTCTTTGAGGAACAGTAGGAAATTTGACAGAAGACAACTCAGATAAACTATGGACTAATTTTAGGTACTGTGGTCTAAAGGCACACGTGAACGGGATACGACAGAAAAAACTTGTGTAGGCTGTGCAGAAAGGAACTTGAAATGTCAGGCCGTATGGCTTACAATTGTGAAGCACTTACCAGCAGAAGGCTAAGGTGTGTATGGTTTTCCATAACCCTGACAACCTTTAGTAGAATGTCTTATTCAGTTTACTGATGAAATTAACTGTGGATACCAGTCTTCTGGAGAGGCTTGCAGTGCGAGGGGGATACAAAACCTCATGACTTTTAGAACTTGATGAGATGTCACGAAATAACATGAATTAATGAATGGATGGATAGATGGATGGACGGATAGATGGATGAACAGAATAATGGGCGGACGAACGAACGAAAATCTAATGAACGAGCGAGCGAACGAACGAATGAACGAAAATCTAATGAACGAGCAAACGAACGAACGAATGAAAATCTAATAAACGAACGAACGAACGAACGAAAAACGAACGAACGAACGAAAATCTAGTGAACGAACGAACGAACAAACGAAAATCGAATGAACGAGCGAGCGAATAAACGAACGAAAATCTAATGAACGAGCGAGCGAATGAACGAATGAACGAAAATCTAATGAACGAGCAAACGAACGAACGAATGAAAATCTAATAAACGAACGAACGAACGAACGAAAATCTAGTGAACGAACGAACGAACAAACGAAAATCGAATGAACGAGCGAGCGAATAAACGAACGAAAATCTAATGAAATGGCAAACGAACAAACGAACGAACGAACGAAAATCTAATGAACGAGCGAGCGAACGAACGAAAATCTAATGAACGAGCGAGCGAACGAATGAACGAAAATCTAATAAAATGGCAAATGAACAAAAGAACGAAAATCTAATGAACGAAGAACGAACGAACGAAAATCTAATGAACGAGCGAACGAACGAACGAAAATCTAATGAAATGGCAAACGAACAAACGAACGAACGAACGAAAATCTAATGAACGAGCGAGCGAATGAACGAAAATCTAATGAACGAGCGAGCGAACGAACGAAAATCTAATGAACGAGCGAGCGAATGAACGAAAATTTAATGAACGAGCGAACGAACGAACGAAAATCTAATAAAATGGCAAATGAACAAACGAACGAAAATCTAATGAACGAAGAACGAACGAACGAAAATCGAATGAACGAGCGAACGTACGAACGAAAATCTAATGAAATGGCAAACGAACAAACAAACGAAGGAACGAACGAAAATCTAATGAACGAGCGAGCGAACGAACAAACGAACGAACGAACGAAAATCTAATGAACGAGCGAGCGAACGAACGAAAATCGAATGAACGAAGAATGAAAGAACGAAATCTAATGAACGAGCGAACGAACGAATGTGTAGGGTTACTGGTCTATTGCGAGTTTTGTTGATCTGTTATGCTCTGTTTCTATATTCCTGAGATGCTCAGTTATTGTGCCTTCTCCATTCCTAATCTCTTCGTAACGTCTACAATTTGGGGCGATTCAACGTCAGTAGCTTCCCCTCTTCTAATTGGTGACTTTTACTAAGGTACTTGCTCTCTTATTTCCCTTTCAATTTTCTTTCTCTTGACCCTTATTACGGAGTTTTTCCGCCATTTAGTTTATTTGTTTGCTAACGGTTGTGATCCCGCCTATTCTACTTTACGTTTCTTATTTATGGGAACACCCACAAGTAACCAAGGAAATGACTCCCGCCTTTACAAGATCCATGCATGGGTAACGCTAAGATACACTGAGAGGTTGCCATGTGTTAGAGTGAAACACCATAAAGCCGGTGTCATTCACTTTATCACCATGAGTTACTTTACAGTTAGACTTAGCCAATCTACGTAATGAGTGTGTCTTCAAGTACATGAGTGAGAATAGTATGAGCTGGAGCTAGGGTGGGTTGCTAAGTCTAACAGCTGCTCACTTCAGCAGCCTCCGACGGATTCTAAACCTTGAATAATTATTCAAATAAAAACAGTTATTCTACATCGCATTCACTTGCTGGGATTCGAGCGGTTTCCTGTTCATAGTCCCACTAGAGTAGTTCGTACTGAAGTGGGAATTGCACTATGATTTGAGTTTGTACAAATATAGACAATGCTTTCTGTACAGTTTACAACTCAATTTTGTTGGAAGAAAATTTGCAAACATGAACTAATTTCAGTTATTGAACCAAAAATAAAAACCATACTTGTTTCTATCCTTTTTATTTTAATTACGATATTTGTTCGAAAACACGATAAATTATAATAGCTAGTTTTTTTAACAGCATAACCAAAAACGTATAAACAGCCTATCAGCTGTTCAATGAAATCAGCTGATCGTTACGAATTATTATAAAACAAATGATTACTACAACATAGCTAGTTTTTAACAACATAACCTAAAAGTTATTACAGCCTATCAGCTGTTCAATGAAATCAGCTGATCGTTATGAATTACTAATAAAACAAATGATTACTACAACATTGCTAGTTTTTAACAACATAACCTAAAAGTTATTACAGCGTATCAGCTGTTCAATGCAATCAGCTGATCGTTACGAATTAATGTAAAACAGCTCTTTTACTATAACTACCAGTATAAATTTGTGCACTCGCAAAATCCATTACAAGCAACCCAAAACATCACACATAAATAAATTATCCAAAATTATAATTAAACTATAATAATAAAACAATAATCATCTAACTTCAATTATTGTAGCTTGTGTTATGGTCGTTAATACGAGTGTTCAATTTGTTGGCAGTATCCCTGCACAGTATCTTTGCGGATATGTTTGTCTGGTAGGGAAACGAGTTACATTGATACGGCTTCAGAGCCCGTATTTAATTAACGCTAAGTTAGCCTAAATAGTGGCTGCCCGACTTGGGCTGCGCTTGCGGTCGTTCGCAATTACTTAGCCTTACGCTGTGAAAGCAACCTTTGAAGAGACAACTGGAACAGAGAAAAATTACAACTTGAAAAGATAAAAATAATATTAGAGAATTTACATTGAAAAATGACGCTCTGGAGCAGCCATAATGGTAAACTTAGGACCGGGAACCTTGAAATGAGGCCGTTTCTGACCTCTAGATCACATCTGTAGCGGTCGTTTATATATGTGTGTGTGTGTGTGTGTGTGTGTGTGTGTGTGTGTGTGCGTGTGTGTGTGTGCGTGCGTGCGTGCGTGCGTGCGTGCGTGCGTGCGTGCGTGCGTGCGTGCGTGCGTGCGTGCGTGCGTGCGTGCGTGCGTGTGTGTGTGTGTGTGTAGTATGTCTTAGCAAGTTCACGTTTAAAATTTTTGAATTGTTGTCCAAATTGATTTAAACTTGGCACCAAATATCGATTTTTGTAATAGCTTGTATAATTTCGTTAACTGTACAAAAAATTCGTTTAACAATGTAAAAATGACGACGTTAGAAAATGTCTAAAATTAATATATTTTTCGTCCTAAAAATTTTTGAAAATCAGCAAAGATATCGTTAACAAAAACTTCGCCTCTGACAGTAACTTCCAAAGTTTTCTCAAAAACGTGATGTTAAAAGGACAAATCGATATACTGGTTTAATTGTATGATAAACAATTTGAATAGAACATTAGAAAGGCTGTTTGATTAAATTTTACTCGTTAAAGAATAAGTCATAAACCCAAAAAATATATCCATCATATCGTAGTACATGTACGATTAAAATTTAATCTTGTATTCTTTAAGATTTAAAGAAGCTATGCCATTGAATAGTTTACGCGCCTTGAAAGCCTTAATTGTTAAGAATAAGTTCTTTAAAATAATTTATTCCGAACAGGGTATACGCTCGGAAGAATGCAATATGCTTAAAATTTTTCATTGTTGGAATTCACGGAATGTTGGTGACGTCAGCCGTTGCTAGGCGACGCGGCAGCTTTTATCAATTTGCATTAGAGGCTAAGTTGCATAAATTGTTCAGGCTTTTTTTATTTTCTGCTAATTTAGCAATGCCATTAGCCGCTTTCCGTATTGTAATACAGTTTAGAACCGAGCACAGTGTATCTTGCAAGAGAAAATATTTATTTTTTTTAGTTATAAATTTGGATCGCTCTGAAATTTACTCTTTGATATTACTGCACGCATCTGACTCGCTGAGATTATGTTAATTGACAGATGTTAAACGCATCGAATAAGATCACTTTAACTACTGATAAACTGTACAAAAACATTACTAAAACTTTCTCAGTCCATAAAACGAGCTGATTCGAAAGCTAGCCAATAAATCTGAATAATCGCGCAGGCAGCTGCCTTTTGGACGTGATGGAAGCAAATTTCCAAAAAAGTATTTTCTTTATCAAACCTATTCTTTTGCACTACTAATTTACATATCATAATCAGCATTGAAA
>CM040189.1:113359236-113446736 GCA_022606455.1 Callitettix versicolor
GTTGCATTTAGGGAGGCGATAATAGCCTCAATGTGCTTTTCGCCTTAAAATATCAAAAAAAAAGCAAGATTGGTCAGTTTATGTCAATAACCTTATTCGTGTAGGCCCCCCTCCACCCGGTGTTGGCAGTTACAAAAATCAGTCGTTTATGCATTGTTGTTTTGTACCCAACTTTTACTGATATTGTATTTGTCATTTATTTTTGTGTGGCATTTTCGTTTCGTTTTCTTGGTTGACTTATGGTTTCCTGATCACATTTATCTTAGTTTAATTCTGGTTTGACCACTCACGGATTGCCCCGAGTGTTTTTTCTTAGTTTTTAAGTATTTTAACATTAACCTATGTATCTAGGCACTTTAGAACTAGAGTTTTTCTGTACCTTTATGCACACATATTACCACAAAAACTTTAATATTAACATGAATATCCCATCATTAAGTGATAGTTTTAAAAACAGAATAATAAATATATTTCTGGTGATATCATACGATCGATTGTTACAGTGTTTGCCCGTATAGATAGCGCTGAAATCGCGAATACGCCAATATAAACAACTGTTCAACGTTTACCTTTAAACTTTGTCGGAAGTTCCTGCCAAGATCCTCAGGCATTATAAGCACTTTATACTTTAAGACACAACACTCATCGATTCAGATATCGCAGCAGAGATAATGATAAATTAATTTTTAACGCTAGTAGTATAAATCGAACGCTCAAAGAAACTTTGAGAACCTTCTGTTTTCCTCAAAACGGTGAAAATATGCACTCCGTTATAAGATTTCAGACTATGTTTCTCTTTAAGTCTTAATGATACGGTCATGTTTAATTATTCCTATATGTTGGACGTTTTTGTTGTGTATCTCATGATAGAAAAACATAAACCATAAAAAACAGTTGAACAATTTTAAATTATCTGTTAAGTGGTTTCTAATAAGTATTTACATATTTCAACTTAATAACAATAAACTACCTTATAGTAAGAATCAATAACTTGAGAGAAATGTGCAACTTGGAGCAACGACTTGAGAGCAATGTGCAACTTGGAGCAACGAATTGAGAGCAATGTGCAACTTGGAGCAACGATTTGAGAGCAATGTGAAACTTGGAGCAACGAATTGAGAGCAATGTGCAACTTGGAGCAACGAATTGAGAACAATGTGCAACTTGGAGCAACGATTTGAGAGCAATTTTGTAACTTGTAGCGACGAATTGAGAGCAATGTGCAACTTGGAGCAACGAATTGAGAGCAATGTGCAAATTGGAGCAACGACTTGAGAGCAATGTGCAACTTGGAGCAACGAATTGAGAGCAATGTGCAACTTGGAGCAACGAATTGAGAGCAATGTGCAACTTGGATCAACGATTTGAGAGCAATTTTGTAACTTGTAGCGACGAATTGATAGCAATGTGTAACTTGTAGCAACGAATTGAGAGCAATGTGCAACTTGGAGCAACGAATTGAGAGTAATGTGCAAATTGGAGCGACGACTTGAGAGCAATGTGCAACTTGTAGCAACGAATTGAGAGCAATGTGCAACTTGGAGCAACGAATTGAGAGCAATGTGCAACTTGGAGCAACGATTTGAGAGCAATGTGCAACTTGGAGCAACGAATTAAGAGCAATGTGCAACTTGGAGCAACGAATTGAGAGCAATGTGCAACTTGGAGCAACGAATTGAGAGCAATCTGCAAATTGGAGCGACGACTTGAGAGCAATGTGCAAATTGGAGCAACGACTTGAGAGCAATGTGCAACTTGGAGCAACGAATTGAGAGCAATGTGCAACTTGGAGCAACGAATTGAGAGCAATGTGCAACTTGGAGCAACGAATTGAGAGCAATGTGCAACTTGGAGCAACGAATTGAGAGCAATGTGCAACTTGGATCAACGATTTGAGAGCAATTTTGTAACTTGTAGCGACGAATTGATAGCAATGTGTAACTTGTAGCAACGAATTGAGAGCAATGTGCAACTTGGAGCAACGAATTGAGAGTAATGTGCAAATTGGAGCGACGACTTGAGAGCAATGTGCAACTTGTAGCAACGAATTGAGAGCAATGTGCAACTTGGAGCAACGAATTGAGAGCAATGTGCAACTTGGAGCAACGATTTGAGAGCAATGTGCAACTTGGAGCAACGAATTGAGAGCAATGTGCAACTTGGAGCAACGAATTGAGAGCAATGTGCAACTTGGAGCAACGATTTGAGAGCAATTTTGTAACTTGTAGCGACGAATTGAGAGCAATGTGTAACTTGTAGCGACGAATTGAGAGCAATGTGCAATTTGGAGCAACGAATTTAGAGCAATGTGCAACTTGGAGCTCTCGGTTTCAACTCAACCTTTAATTTGTGTGTTTGTTACGCTGTTTTTGTCAAACGCGTAACATTGTATAAAACCCAAACGTAGTATGTGTAAGATTTCTCCGTTCACTTCCGTTTCAAGATGGCGGCTTCTGATTTAACGATGACGATTGTACGCAATTTTAACTAAACACTGTTGTTTTGAAATTTAATACAAGCCCTTGTATAAAGCCCTAACAACACATATGTAAAATTTGTTCTCATTCATTTCTGCTTCAAGTTGTGGTTACCCGCCTTCGCATTGGCCACTCCATGCTAACACATGGATTTCTGATGGAAGGTGGGGACCTGCCTCGATGCGAGTTTTGTAGAGAAACCATCACAGTAAGACATATATTGCTAGACTGTGATGGTTTTCAAAATATACGGCGTGTATGTGGTCTGGGAAATAGTATGCAGAGGACGTTGGGAGATAGTGTCTCGGCCATTGACCAGACACTGAAATTCTTTCATCGTCTGAATTTGTTAAATCAAATTTAACTTAAAAAAATATTGCAGGGCCTCTTTACAGCCCTGCAACAAGTTGTATATTTGTGGATATTTATTTATCTGAATTTGTTATTATTAATCTAATGCTTTGTTTTCCTTGTTGTTTAGTTTTATATATTTTTTTATTTATTTGTTGTTATATTTTATTGTTAACTAGTTTTAGGAAATAGTATTTATAGCTGTTATTTTATATTATTTTAAATTAGAGTTATTTTCAAACTGTGATATACCAAAATTTTATTTTATTAATATCGTGCCTCGGCGATGATAACCTTAACGTTTTTCGCCGGAAAAAAAATTTCTGCTTCAAGACTATGGCCTTTGATTTAATGTTACAGATATAGTTGTTGGCAATACTGGCTTCGTAATTGCAACCGCTTCGTGAAGAAAGAGCATAAAATTTCCAATAAAATTACACCAAACAGTTTCCCTAAATGTTAAGTTACCGGTTAAATTGGCAGAAAAGTTTACGAGCGCTGTCGTGAAGCAGCGGCCAAGCATTTAATTAAGAATGTACTCCGAGTTCTGCTGTTCTTTGAACCACTAGTTTAGATGGGACGAAACAGATACGACGCTACATTCTTTGGTTCAGAAGAGTTTTAATTTGTATAAACAGTATCGCCTCATTATGCCAAACTAAAACTAATGGAAAACGTCATCCGTAAATCTAATGGACTTACCGAAACAGGTCCCCATTGATTTATATCTTGGTGGTAGCACGTAAAGGAGCATATAAACAATAGAAAAGTGGAGTCTGGCTCAACTTTAGAACAAGCCAGAATCATAGAAAAAAAAATCAGAGATCCGAATCGAGTGATAGGATCGGATTGCCAAACGACACAAGGTCCCTTGACCTTTTGATGTCAAGATGACATTTGAAGAGGAAAATTGTGTGTTGCGAGACCTTGTCAGGTATACCGATATCTCCAAGACAAGGATACTGAAGAGTATTACTTGAGATCAAGAGTGAAGACAATTGTTACTTTGGGATAGTATCCAAGCAGAGGTAGTGGTCATTAATGACCGTTTTCGGGAGAATTTGAAATGGTCCTTGAAAAAGACTGGCAATCATATTTATACCGACAGTCAAGCAGTAATGAAAGCACTTGCAGTTTCCATAATTCAGTCCAAGTTGGTGTAGCAGTGTCGGAAGTACTTCAACACTTTGTCACTGAGAAACCGAGTCACTCTTCACTGGGTTTTGGGGTATAAGAAGATTAAGGAGACAGACCGATTGTCTGGACTGGGATCTAAATTTGAGTTTATTCGACCAGAGACGGCTTTAGAAATTTCTTTGTCGTTGACAGGCTCTGTTATCAATAGGTGGATAAACAAAGAATACCAGGCAAATGGCAAGAATACCAGGGTATTGCCATGGAGGACGTAGAGGGGCAGCAAATATCTTGGGCGGAGCCAAATCCAGGAAAACTATGTGTCTCTGGTCTGAGGGTGCACATGAACAGGATAAGAATGTACTGATCCGTGTGTAGATTATAATGGAAAGAAAAGGAAACTGCAGATCAAATAATTTATGATGTTGAGTTTCTAGTTAGCAGATAGTTAAGCGTATTTGACTTCCAGGTCAGGAATGAGCTAGTCAGTGGATTGTTGGAACTTGTTAAGGGCACTAATCCGCTAAACTAGAACTGAAGAGGTTTATTTGAACAATAGATTGTTTGATCACAGAGCCTGTGGTTTTCATTAACCCGTACTCTAGTATTCTATCTGTCTATCGAAACAGCCATAATGTTTAGTGAATCCCTAATACTGCAAATTGAATATTTAGACTTGAAGGTTACCATAAAGTCGCTATTAAAAAAATAACCAAATACTGCAAAGTAACAGTATTCGTGAATGAATTTTTTCGTTACATTAATATCATCTCAAAGTTCTTTAACACCAATCCGTAACACAGCGTCTCTTCGTGTACTCACATATGACATTTTTCACAACTTAATATCACGCGAGTGCCTGTAGTAGCCGCTATTAAATTGCCGGTACTTTAACACTTTGTTACATTAAAGCGGCTATAAAATTCACAGTGAAACAGGCTAATGTGACAGAAACTTTATGTAACCATAAACCCCAATGTCTCGACTATATCGTTTATTTATATCCCATACATTGAACTTACACACTCTTGTGCGTGTATGTTTTATGTATCTGTGGCTATAAACTTTCCACTGGTCTAATATTGTGCAGTATACGAGCCTGCAAAGTGTATTACACTATTTAACCTGTTACCGAAATCGATTTTGGTCAAATCGAAGTTTAAATCAAATGGGACTAAAATTGCTAATATGAGCACTGCGCTATATGAAGCACTATCACTACGGGTTTGGCATACCCGAGGTGTCCAGACAATTTATCGTCTTTTCAACATCACTTCATTCCTAGCCGATGTTTATCAGCGTACAGTGTAGGCTGCGCTGCTAAGGGCTGCCCAAGTATGTGGGCTGTGGATTCTAGGCGATCTCCATTTTTAATCTAGCCTTACGTATGCACACGGGATTCTGTATGGGTAGAAGTTCTGTTTCTCTAGCTACTTGCGGGATTCTGTATGGGTCGAAGTTCTGTTTTTCTAGCTACTTGCGGGATTCTGTGTGGGTCGAAGTTCTGTTTCTCTAGCTACTTGCGGGATTCTGTATGGGTCGAAGTTCTGTTTTTCTAGCTACTTGCGGGATTCTGTATGGGTCGAAGTTCTGTTTCTCTAGTTACTTGCGGGATTCTGTATGGGTCGAAGTTCTGTTTCTCTAGTTACTTGCGGGATTCTGTATGGGTCGAAGTTCTGTTTCTCTAGCTACTTGCGGGATTCTGTATGGGTCGAAGTTCTGTTTCTCTAGTTACTTGCGGGATTCTGTATGGGTCGAAGTTTTGTTTTTCTAGCTACTTGCGGGATTCTGTGTGGGTCGAAGTTCTGTTTCTCTAGCTACTTGCGGGATTCTGTATGGGTCGAAGTTCTGTTTCTATAGCTACTTGCGGGATTCTGTATGGGTCGAAGTTCTGTTTCTCTAGCTACTTGCGGGATTCTGTATGGGTCGAAGTTCTGTTTCTCTAGCTACTTGCGGGATTCTGTATGGGTCGAAGTTCTGTTTCTCTAGCTACTTGCGGGATTCTGTATGGGTCGAAGTTCTGTTTCTCTAGCTACTTGCGGGATTCTGTATGGGTCGAAGTTCTGTTTTTCTAGCTACTTGCGGGATTCTGTATGGGTCGAAGTTCTGTTTCTCTGGTTACTTGCGGGATTCTGTATGGGTCGAAGTTCTGTTTCTCTAGCTACTTGCGGGATTCTGTATGGGTCGAAGTTCTGTTTCTCTAGTTACTTGCGGGATTCTGTATGGGTCGAAGTTCTGTTTTTCTAGCTACTTGCGGGATTCTGTATGGGTCGAAGTTCTGTTTCTCTAGTTACTTGCGGGATTCTGTATGGGTCGAAGTTCTGTTTTTCTAGCTACTTGCGGGATTCTGTGTGGGTCGAAGTTCTGTTTCTCTAGCTACTTGCGGGATTCTGTATGGGTCGAAGTTCTGTTTCTCTAGCTACTTGCGGGATTTTGTATGGGTCGAAGTTCTGTTTCTCTAGTTACTTGCGGGATTCTGTATGGGTCGAAGTTCTGTTTTTCTAGCTACTTGCGGGATTCTGTATGGGTCGAAGTTCTGTTTCTCTAGTTACTTGCGGGATTCTGTATGGATCAAAGTTCTGTTTCTCTAGCTACTTGCGGGATTCTGATTGCTGGAAACTAGCTGATAAAGCCCAAAAAAACTGTGCAGTGAAAATAACATGGAGGTTGGAGAAACTGAGGCTGTATTTCATCTCATGGAATATGCAAGCAGTGAATTTTAACAGACAGTTTGGATGCTAGGTTAACCTACTCAGCTTGCATTGGTAGAAGTGGAGGAATCAGTGAGGCGACGGTCTTTATCAAATCTCGATAAACAAGTATCGAGAGTGCAAAAGCCCAAACGGGGAAGAGGCAAGCCAATAGCAATGGGGCTTTTAACAAAAACTAGATGTGAGACGGTGTCGAACGTCTCAAATCAGTGAGGCGACGGTCTTTATCAAATCTCGATAAACAAGTATCGAGAGTGCAAAAGCCCAAACGGGGAAGAGGCAAGGCGGTAGCAATGGGGCTTTTAACAAAAACTAGATGTGAGACGGTGTCGAACGTCTCAAATCAGTGAGGCGACGGTCTTTATCAAATCTCGATAAACAAGTATCGAGAGTGCAAAAGCCCAAACGGGGAAGAGGCAAGGCGGTAGCAATGGGGCTTTTAACAAAAACTAGATGTGAGACGGTGTCGAACGTCTCAAATCAGTGAGGCGACGGTCTTTATCAAATCTCGATAAACAAGTATCGAGAGTGCAAAAGCCCAAACGGGGAAGAGGCAAGCCAATAGCAATGGGGCTTTTAACAAAAACTAGATGTGAGACGGTGTCGAACGTCTCAAATCAGTGAGGCGACGGTCTTTATCAAATCTCGATAAACAAGTATCGAGAGTGCAAAAGCCCAAACGGGGAAGAGGCAAGCCAATAGCAATGGGGCTTTTAACAAAAACTAGATGTGAGACGGTGTCGAACGTCTCAAATCAGTGAGGCGACGGTCTTTATCAAATCTCGATAAACAAGTATCGAGAGTGCAAAAGCCCAAACGGGGAAGAGGCAAGGCGGTAGCAATGGGGCTTTTAACTAAAGATAGTTGTCAGATGGGGTCGAACGTCTCAAATCAGTGTGGCGACGGTCTTTATCAAATCTCGATAAACAAGTATCGAGAGTGCAAAAGCCCAAACGGGGAAGAGGCAAGGCGGTAGCAATGGGGCTTTTAACTAAAGATAGTTGTCAGATGGGGTCGAACGTCTCAAATCAGTGAAGTGACGGTCTATTTCCAATCTGACAAACATCTATCGAAAGCCCCAAAGTACAAACTGGGAAGAGGTAAGGCGGTAGTAACGGGGCTTTTAGCTAAGCTAGAAGCGAGATGCGTGACATCTCAAATCAGTGAGGTGTCGGTTTATGTCAAATCTTGACAAACGTCTACCGAGATCGCAAAAGCGTTTGCAATAGGCTCTAAACCGGGAAGAGGCAAGGCGGTTGCAATGGGGCTTTTAACTAAAGGTAGAATCGAAATAGGGTCGACCATCTCAAATCAGTGAGGCGACTGACGGTCTATGTCAAATCTTGACAAACGTCTACCGAGATCGCAAAAGCGTTTGCAATAGGCTCTAAACCGGGAAGAGGCAAGGCGGTTGCAATGGGGCTTTTAACTAAAGGTAGAATCGAATAGGGTCGAACATCTCAAATCAGTGAGGCGACTGACGGTCTATGTCAAATCTTGACAAACGTCTACCGAGATCGCAAAAGCGTTTGCAATAGGCTCTAAACCGGGAAGAGGCAAGGCGGTTGCAATGGGGCTTTTAACTAAAGGTAGAATCGAAATAGGGTCGACCATCTCAAATCAGTGAGGCGACTGACGGTCTATGTCAAATCTTGACAAACGTCTACCGAGATCGCAAAAGCGTTTGCAATAGGCTCTAAACCGGGAAGAGGCAAGGCGGTTGCAATGGGGCTTTTAACTAAAGGTAGAATCGAATAGGGTCGAACATCTCAAATCAGTGAGGCGACTGACGGTCTATGTCAAATCTTGACAAACGTCTACCGAGATCGCAAAAGCGTTTGCAATAGGCTCTAAACCGGGAAGAGGCAAGGCGGTTGCAATGGGGCTTTTAACTAAAGGTAGAATCGAATAGGGTCGAACATCTCAAATCAGTGAGGCGACTGTCTATGTCAAATCTTGACAAATGGCCGCCGAGAGCGTTCATCGGTAAACTGGGAAGGAGCAGAACTAAAGCTAGAAGCACAATTCTGATATGTGAAGAACACAATACCCATAGGGCTCTAATTCAAGACTGGAGAGATGTCCGTCATGGACATTATGTTTGGGCTCTGCAGGACTGATAAGAAAACTGCAGGTCATATTGTCTAAGATCCTGATACTTTTGTCAGCAGAAGGTGTTTGTCTTCCAGGACCCTGAGGACCTCCAGCTGGATAAGCTAGTCTGTGGAATGTTGCAACTCATTGACGGAACCAGTCTACCGAACTAACACCTGAGACACTTAATTACACTACAGAACTGTTGGTAGCCGTGTAACTACCAAACCCCGTAATCTCTAAATAAGTACAAACAAACATACAATAAAGATTCTACATGATTATACTGGAAGGCAGGGTCAATCCACCATTAAATGAGCAGCTGACCAGGCATTCAAGACTGAACATGTTGTTTTTAAGGTACGTACGGTCACTGAAAGCGTAACAGAGCTGAGCGTCAATCGGTATTTCCGGGCTCCGCTCCGCGTAGCTTCGACACTGACTAGGCTCAGTTATGAAGCTGACTGCGCTTCCCCCACTACGCTGACCACGCCTACAATCTTATTATTTCTCATTACCTAGGTTACGGTTTTTAATTATAGTACTATTTATAAAGCATGTTCTTTAAAATGCTTCCGTTTCCGGTTGTAGTTCATTACGCTTCTGTCGTCTCAGCTTTGGTGGCCATTCTTCCTTAAGGATAGTGTATAACTATTATGTGACCACTTAAAACGTTAAAAACCGATCTATTCGTATTCCGTTTGTCTGATAACACATAAAATATTATTTTGCATCTAAATATTTCACAACTATTTTGTCAAACGTTGTTTTTACACACTCTATGAATTTCACATAAAAAAATTACGTAGTTTAATACTTACCGAGCACGTACATCATTATATGTGTGGCAACAGTTGGTAACACTGTTACACGGGCGGTAAGGATACATTAGTAAACACTGGCTCGGCCTAATTAGTTTCAAATTGTTTCAGAATTACATTCACCAACACAGTAATGAGGAAGTTAAAGTGGCTTCTCATACGTAGAACATTTTATTACGTAATTACTGCGCTGTATATACGGAAAGATTGTAATTAAAATGGATATGAAAACCACTATGCTGCAGCTGAATGACGTAATGCCAACGTGAATAAATATCACAGAACTTCCTCTTTCGTATTGCTAAGCCCGTATCTATCGATATGAAACAGGAAAATCGAACAATTTGTCAAAACGGATCATCAGATTTAACAAAAACTTTGGATACATTGAAAGATTCGTCAGTCGATTCAGTGTAGAAATTTGTAAACAAACAAAAACAACACTATTTTAGTTTGAAAAATAATTAGTTCGAATATGTTTACAAATACCTTGTTTTGTTTAGATAAACAAATACGTAAACCTAGCTTAGATATTTAGTTATAATAAAAGATCAGTTCTTTTTTATTAATTCCTAAGGATCAGCTGATTTATCTGAACAGCTTATAAGTTCCAGGTTATGTTGTTAATAACTAACAATCTCTCTTTATTTGTTTCACTCAACTTTGGGGTACACTAAATCAATCACTTTTTAATGTTCTGTGCCTTCCTCGTAGCCCAGTATTGCTTCATTCGTTGTGATCTTGCTTTTCTTTCTTCGTCAGAGATTTGGATCGTTCGCTTGGATTTGACTTTGCTTTGGAACCGTTGCTTCTTGTCCTTGGTTATTGTTTTGGCTGTTCTGTCCATGAGCATAGTGTCAGTGATTTGTAGTTCTGTTATGTCTTTCTCTGTTTCTCTAAACCAAAGTGGTTTGGTTCTTCTATTGCAAAAGTAGTCAAATATTTTTTTGGTTAGTCTATTTTTGTCCATTCGGAGGATGTGCCCATAAAAATCAATTCTCCTTTTTCTTATTGTGTCTGATAGTGTTTCAGTTTTTTGGTAAAGAGTTTCATTACTGATGTGGAATAATTGGTTGTTACGGAATTTGGGGCCTAAGATTTTTCGTAATATCTTTCTTGCTTTGATCTCCAGCCTAAAAACTAACAATTATTATAAACATTTACATTAATTTCGAATGTATTACAAACGGTTACAACGTACACGTGATCTTCAACTAAAGAGAAATACCGAAACCAAAGCAACACAACGTTTTCTTATAACACGCGTGTACTGTTATCGAAAAGGAAGAAGAAAAAGAAAGAGACAGAAATAGAGAGACGAAATTCGTACGCGCGTTTGGGCAGGCTTTTTTCTATTCACTCCTCCAGCCAAAGCTAACAATAAAAATAATTGCAGCAGAAGTTGTACAGCTGTCTCGCGGTCAAAGTTAAATTTTGTGTTTTCATTGCAATTTTTAAAAATGAAATGCTAAGTCATGCAGATTCAATGCTGATTACAGGTCGAAATAAAATTTTAATAAACGAAATTAAGGTAGGAATTCACTTACATCACGTCAGCGAGACAGCTGCGTGCCGCTGTTTTATTAAATATGATATTGTTGAAGCAGTGTAACCGATAAAGAAAGGAACGTTAAAACTAACAAAGAAGCAATCCAGTTTTCAAGTTTCGTGTTCGGAAAACATTTATTCAGCATTTAACGGATAATGAAAAACAAACTCCGGGATTCCTAGCGGCACTCGACAACTTTGGCGCTCGTAACAAGAAAAATACAGTAATGTTATACAGATTTGGCTTCTATAAATCTCAGCTTATTAAATATCCATTAGAAAATATGTTATCGTAGCAGCAATTACTGAAAAACCAAGATCATGACGATCAGATTTCTTTTTTAAGTTTTAACTTATTTATTACACAAAGTTCTTATGGAGAACGATTATGGTTACACTGATTTTGAGACTAATCTGGAGGCGCCAGATTGACGTTTAGACTAACCTGGAGGCGCTGCACTGATTTCAGTACTAACCCTGAAGGGCAACACTGATTCTGAGACTAACTGGAGGCGCTACACTGATTTTGAAACTAACCTAGATTGACGTTTAGACTAACCTGGAGGCGCTGCACTGACTTGTAGACTAACCTGGAGGCGCTACACTGATTTCAATACTAACCCTGAGGGGCAACACTGATTCTGAGACTAACTGGAGGCGCTACACTGATTTTGAGACTATCCTGGAGGCGCTACACTGACTTTTATATTAACCTGTCGGCGCTACACTGATTTTGAGACTAACCTGTCGGTGCTACACTGATTTTGAGACTAACCTGGCGGCGCTACACTGATTTTGAGACTAACCTGGAGGCGCTGCACTGATTTTGAGACTAACCTGGCGGCGCTACACTGATTTTGAGACTAACCTGGAGGCGCTGCACTGATTTTGAGACTAACCTGGCGGCGCTACACTGATTTTGAGACTAATCTGGACGCGCCAGATTGACGTTTAGACTAACCTGGAGGCGCTGCACTGACTTGTAGACTAACCTGGAGGCGCTACACTGATTTCAATACTAACCCTGAGGGGCAACACTGATTCTGAGACTAACTGGAGGCGCTACACTGATTTTGAAACTACCCTAGATGCGCTACACTGGCTTTTATATTAACCTGGAAGCGCTACACTGATTTTGAGACTAACCTGGAGGAGCTACACTGACTTTTAGACTAACCCGGAGGCGCTACACTGACGTTTGACTAACCTGAAGGCGCTGTACTGATTTTGAGACTATGCTGGAGGCTCTACACTGATTTTGAGACTAACCTAGAGGCGCTACACTGATTTTGAGATTAATCTGGAAGCGCTACACTGATTTTGAAACTAACCTAGGGGCGCTATAGTGACTTTTACACTAACATTTAGGCGCTATACTGATTTTGAGATTAACCTGGAGGCGCTACACTAACTTTTAGACCTCTACACTGATTTTGAGACTAACCTGGAAGCGCTACACATACGAGCGCCATTATGGATGTCATTGAGGAGTTCCAGATTTACAGAGCTGACATGGAAGAAACAAATCGCTCATTGAATGACCATTTAAATTTCAGATTCCCCCGGTTCCGAAGAATCTGTCGGTTCCTAGACCCGACGTTGGCGTATTTATTGTAATGTTTCATGTAATATGTGTTGTGTGTTTCTTTACAAATTTTAACTTTTCGACGACCTTCTGGAGTAAATTTTGAAGATGTTGCACTTTAGTCCCGAAACGCGTCAATAATATGACTAAGTAAATCAAGTCACAGACGGTTAAATAGATTAAATTTCTACGGTAATTCTCTCTTCCTTCACGCCAGCGAGACAGCTGCGTGACGTGATTATTACTTTTAATGGAGTTTGGCGCAGTAAACAAAGTTGCGGGATAGAACTTTGCTAATTTGACAGTGAACATGTTTGGTGTAGCGTTTTGTCGCGTGAGGGTTTGTAATACTTTCATAAACACATCGGTTACCTGACTGTGTTCGGGTTTGTTCTTCTTACTCCTTTACCATAACTTCCTGTGAACACAGTCTTGGTATGTTCTACTGTGATTTGATTTACACACAATCCACGTTAGAGCAAGCTGTTGACCTGGCGTTGTTTCCCTTTGCGTCAGCTGTAGAATGAATTTGTTCTGATTTCATTAGTAAATTCCTACTGAAAAACAAACTACTAAGCGGCCATCTTGGGCCGTGAAGTGAGCAACTGATTTCTAGATCACTTTTGGGGGTGTCTTTAAAATTTATATGTATTGTTATAAATACAATTGGGTTTTTGTTATAAATACAGTTGTATAAATACAATTTGGTTATACCCAATAGGTCTAGCCGGTTAAGATGGTCAAAAGTGCCCCCAAACCTTTTACGAAAAAAAAATACCCACTTGTAGAGGATCAAAAACTGTCACTATCCTGAAATTTTCAGCCCCCTAGAGTCAAACATAACCTCAAAAAAAATATAAACATGATTTTCAGTATTTTTGCGATATCTCGGCTTCTAATAATGTTAGAAAATTCTTTTTTTTTCATTTTGTAGGTTTTTGAAAGACATCTTGGCGGCAAGAGATATTAGGCCCTCTCTACATAGGAGCGTTTACGGACGTTTACGCGCATTCTTCCAAACTTATCCATTCGCTAATGTTGTAAATTCGTATAAAGAATTGCGCGTCTATGTTATTTTATTGTTTATACTCAAATACATTAACTGAAGATTGCGCGTATTGATTAACTTAACTATCAGTAAAACAAGTTAAAATAATCGAAATTCGATACTACATAGAATCGTTTACCTATGAGTGTACACACACTGTGCGCTAGATGGCAGCTACAAACGATAGGCACCTATTAGAACATCGATGGCTCTATAACTAACGTTAAAAGCCAATAAAAATATATTTAATGTAATGTATTACAACATCGAATTCTATAGGTGTTTCTTAGATTACAATTTTTCTATCTAGCTGCCATTTCCTACCTTGCTGAGATTATGGGTGAAAATGAAACGTTGAAATTAGAATACTTGAAAGAAACTAGTAATATCATAAAAGTAAAAGTACAATCACGGCATATCAGTAAAAAACATACAGTTGCTATATTCATTACCAATCCAACTCAATAGGATACGGAGGAATTTTGCGATACTGCTGCGAATGCGCAAATGGCTTGAGAACAATTGGCTGTTGTTCGCATGTTGCTGCAGTAGTATATTACCTCTCCCATGGAAGATATCTTTCAAAAATAATAAGACCAGCAGAGCATTTAACTAAAATCTTTCAAAAACGGACATTGTTACAACTATTATGGATGATAGCGATGAGGATGATTAAAATAAATTGTTTGCTATTTATCTGAAGTTTTTTAGTTTTTTTTTCTTTCATTTTTATAATTCTAGCACCAATAATATCGAAAAGAGAGATAAAATCGCTTACCTTTTTAAATATGCAAATATTTTACAGAAATAAAGATAGAAGGGACTTTTCCAATGGCTAACGTAATTTTCGAACAATCTTTCGAGCCTGAAAACAGTGGAAAAAATGTATACATATAGTTTTTTACCCGAAAAAATTGTAAATGATTCTATATTTTATATTTTTTGATGGGTTTTGACAGTTAGTGCTGTAGAAATACATCTGAAAAATTACAAAAAAGTAAAAAAAATGACATCGGTATGACTTGTAATGTTTTATAGATGGATAAAACCGGAAAATAGCTGAAAATATGGGTTTTTGATGGTTTTTGGCGTTTTTTACTATGTTCCCCCAACTCGAAAAATTTGAAAAAATTCACAAAAATATTAATTTAAGTAGAAAATATTACAAAAATTATTTCGTGATACCACCCCAAAACCTCGAATTACTGTGAATTTTTTAAATTTTCAAACGCTCATAAAAATTTGAATTTCCCGCCAAAACATTTGAAAAAAATACTAACTTTTAGGTCTTTCAAAAACCTACAAAAT
Organism: Callitettix versicolor; assembly: GCA_022606455.1. NCBI lineage: Eukaryota > Metazoa > Arthropoda > Insecta > Hemiptera > Cercopidae > Callitettix > Callitettix versicolor. The sequence continues at coordinate 113,374,314 of CM040189.1, forward strand.
GAAAAAAAAGAAGTTTCTAGCATTATTAGAACCGAGATATCGCAAAAATACTGAAAATCATGTTTATATTTTTTTTGAGGTTATGTTTGACTCTAGGGGGCTGAAAATTTCAGGATAGTGACAGTTTTTGATCCTCTACAAGTGGGTTTTTTTTTCGTAAAAGGTTTGGGGGCACTTTTGACCATCTTAACCGGCTAGACCCTTTACGAAGATTTATTCAAACGTGACACAAAAATCGATTTTGGTAATAGCCTTTATTTTTGTACTTCGTTCACATCATTTAGTCTATAATACATAAGAGCTCACAGGCAATGTTCAAAACAGGATGATAGAATGAAACATAAAATGCATGTAGTACAAAAACCCAACGCCAGAGCGCTCTGGACTCTTTTTTCTACTACCGGTCAATCCTTGAGTCTATTATATATACAGCTCCTGCCCAATGTTAAAATCGGAATGTAAGAATGAAAAATAAAATACATGTAGTACAAAAACCCAACGCCAGAGCGCTCTGGACTCTTTTTCTCACTACCGGTCAATCCTTGAGTCTATAATATATACAGCTCCTGCCCAATGTTAAAATCAGAATGTAAGAATGAAAAATAAAATGCATGTAGTACAAAAACCCAACGCCAGAGCGCTCTGGACTCTTTTTTCTACTACCGGTCAATCCTTGAGTCTATTATATATACAGCTCCTGCCCAATGTTAAAATCGGAATGTAAGAATGAAAAATAAAATACATGTAGTACAAAAACCCAACGCCAGAGCGCTCTGGACTCTTTTTCTCACTACCGGTCAATCCTTGAGTCTATAATATATACAGCTCCTGCCCAATGTTATAATCAGAATGTAAGAATGAAAAATAAAATGCATGTAGTACAAAAACCCAACGCCAGAGCGCTCTGGACTCTTTTTTCCACTACCGGTCAATCCTTGAGTCTATAATATATACAGCTCCTGCCCAATGTTAAAATCAGAATGTAAGAATGAAAAATAAAATGCATGTAGTACAAAAACCCAACGCCAGAGCGCTCTGGACTCTTTTTCCCACTGTCGGTCAATCCTTGAGTCTATAATATATACAGCTCCTGCCTCAATGTTAAAATCAGAATGTAAGAATGAAAAATAAAATGCATGTAGTACAAAAACCTAACGCCAGAGCGCTCTGGACTCGTTTTTCAACTTCCAGGATTGACCATCCTTGATAATACTTAAAGCTCCCACCTAATGTTAAAAACAGGATAATAGCATGAAAGATAAAATGCACGTAGTACTAAGACCCGACACCAGAGCGCTCTGGACTCGTTTTTCTACACCCTTCCCATGCATGAGTCTATAATTCATAGAGCTTCCGTCCAATGTTAAAAACAGGATATGTAGGAATGAAAATAAAATGCACGTAATACCAAAACCCGACACTAGAGCGCTCTGAATTCGTTTTTCCACTGCCTGCCCGTCCTTGAGTCTATAAATTGCTGAAGTGACGTGAATTTATCTCACACTCGATTAAGATGTCTAATATCATTAGTGATGCATACGTTAACAAGTAACCTAATTGTACTCTCAAAAGCTAATCTAAAATTACATGGTTCATTTCCCTTCCGACAGATAGCGTTCTCAGTTTTCAGTCACACAATTTTCTACGCAGTGAGATGTTTATTTATTGAAGTATGGGTATGTACCCAATGCTTTAAGATAATAGTTTAGATTGAGTACACTGAATGGTAATAACTTGGAAACGCTTTCAGGAAAATTCGTTCAGTTTCAAAATGGCTTCCATTTCGAATCTTTCAAAATTCATAACCGTGTTATCGTACACACTTCAGTGCGTTTTCTTTGCGTAAAGTCACAATGTGATTCTGTGTATAGGTTAGTATTGTTTGGAAACAGCTATAATTACAGTTTGCGTTTAGCTGACAGAAACGTTTGGTAGCGCGTGATGGGAGCCAGTGAATAGCGGGATTGGGTCGATAAACTGACGGAAATATTAAGACAGGTAAAGTTGGAGACGCGCGGGAAACTTTTAACGAGATGCAGTGGCCATTAAGATGTCCTTTAACGTTCCACACAATGTTTGTATGTCTACTGGTAGGTATAGTCTCCTGATACCATCTACACTAAAATACCGGTTTAATATATTAGTAGTTTATTATTATCAAATTTTCATTGGAAAAATTTGTCGTAGTTATTTTGGTCAGTCATGGTAAGACCCACAACCGGTACGAAATGAGCGCTCTCCAGTTTGTGTCATTTTTTGAGGGGTTTTAACAATTTTTTAATTGTTAGCGCACTCATGTTGGCAATATTAGTTTTGATTCAAACTATGCGCGTATAACGATTATGGTTAACCAGCGAAATTAGTTCAACAGTTCTAAATTAGCGGGTACTTCAAATCTTAATTTTTTAAAACTTTATTTTTTAATCCAATTTTGTCCTTGTAATTAAAAATAAAACTGCATAAATTAGCATTTTCATTTTCCTTAATACGTTTGAATTTAGGAAAATTTTTTGACGGGGTCAGGGTTCATTTTCATATTTTCAATGCAATTTGAAATTTTAAAATGACATTATATGAAAATTTAAATGTTGATTATAATAGTGAAAACAGGCTATTAAAAATGATAATATAGAGACAAATACTTTTTGTAAATACGCTTTAATCACGTCAGCGAGACAGCTGCGTGCATCGATTGTTATTTTCTTACTATAAGTAGTATAAAAAAATATGGTGATCGTGGAAAAATCGATCTTTGGCGTTCGCAATTTTCGTCCAACTTGATTCACACACGTCACAACAATCGGTAACTTCAGATAAATACTTTGATACAAGAATGAGGGAAAATAATTTTGAAATTCGCTTCTTTGTTGTTTTTTTGTTGTTGTCGTTTATTTGTAACTTTTTTAAAAATAAAATAGGCATGGTGTAAACTAATTGGAGCCGCCATCATGGTAACACCCAGACACTACGTTTTGAAACAAGCGTCAGTTCTATACAGTTGTTACAATACAAATTATTGTTGATAATATGTTTCCGTTTATGTCCGTGAGAGAGCATTGTGCCATCTATATTTTAAAATCTCATATGTGTTTAAGGTAAGAACAATGACTTCTGTTAATGGGAAATGAAAGTTATGATCAGACAAAATTACTTTTATTACAGTAAAGAGCTTGAGAAGAAAATATCTATAAGACAAAGCAATAACGCTGCAATAACTAAGAACTTAAGTAATATATTTCTTAACAATATTGTTTCTGTTCTTTTATTATTGTCAAAACATTTCTTCTCTCTCTCTCTCTCTCCCCTCCCCCCCCTCGTAGTGTAACCTTTACAAAGTATAGTGGTCGTGATAAATTCTATTAATAAAAATTCTTCTAATTATAAATAATAATAATTATTATTATTATTAGCGTTCTGATAGTTTTGTATCTAGATTTTGAAGTCTATATAAAAATTTTCTGTATTATGCTGTATTATTCTTCAAAACTTATTGGCATGCGCATAAACACAGGTGCGGATCGTAAATCAGTCATTGTACAATAGGAATGGAATGTAGTTAAATTTGAGTTTTATCAGTAGAGATCCTTCGTCGGCAGGGGTACAGTTAATCAACAAAACCATTAATTCAACAAGAAAGTTGAAAATATAACATTTTCTCACAACCGTTGGTGACAGTTAAGTTAAAAAAACGCTGCCTTCTGACTGATGGTTTTGAACGACACGCTTGCTGCTATTGGTCGTAACATAATGGCATTGTGTCACTGAGAAATTGATAGAAGAGGGTGATTGCGATGAACGAGGTCTTTGCACCATTCAGTCAGCTAGGAGAGGTTTTTGTACCATGCAGTAAGCCAGGAGAGGTATTTTACAGCATGCAGTAAGCCGGGAGAGGTCTTTTGCACCAGGTCGGCAGCCGGGAGAGGTCTATTGCACCATGCAGTCAGCTGGGAGAGGTCTTTTACAGCATGTAGTCAGGCGGCAGAAGTCTTTTGCACCATACAGTAAGCCAGGAGAGGTATTTTACAGCATACAGTAAGCCAGGAGAGGTATTTTACAGCATGCAGTAAGCCGGGAGAGGTCTTTTGCACCATGCCGGCAGCCGGGTGAGGTCTATTGCACCATGCAGTCAGCTGGGAGAGGTATTTTGCACCATTCCGGCAGCCGGGAGAGGTCTATTGCACCATGCAGTCAGCTGGGAGAGGTATTTTACAGCATGTAGTCAGGCGGCAGAAGTCTTTTGCACCATGCAGTCAGGCGGGAGAGGTCTTTTGCACTATGCAGTCAGCTGGGAGAGGTATTTTGCACTATGCAGTCAGCTGGGAGAGGTCTTTTGCACTATGCAGTCAGCTGGGAGAGGTCTATTGCACCATGCAGTCAGGCGGGAGAGGTCTTTTGCACTATGCAGTCAGCTGGGAGAGGTCTTTTGCACTATGCAGTCAGCTGGGAGAGGTCTATTGCACCATGCAGTCAGCTGGGAGAGGTATTTTACAGCATGTAGTCAGGCGGCAGAAGTCTTTTGCACCATACAGTCAGGCGGGAGAGGTCTTTTGCACCATGCAGTCAGGCGGGAGAGGTCTTTTGCACCATGCAGTCAGGCGGGAGAGGTCTTTTGCACTATGCAGTCAGCTGGGAGAGGTCTATTGCACCATGCAGTCAGCTGGGAGAGGTATTTTACAGCATGTAGTCAGGCGGCAGACGTCTTTTGCACCATATAGTCAGGCGGGAGAGGTCTTTTGCACCATGCAGTCAGGCGGGAGAGGTCTTTTGCACTATGCAGTCAGCTGGGAGAGGTATTTTGCACCATGCAGTCAGGCGGGAGAGGTCTTTTGCACCATACAGTCAGGCGGGAGAGGTCTTTTGCACCATGCAGTCAGGCGGGAGAGGTCTTTTGCACCATGCAGTCAGGCGGGAGAGGTCTTTTGCACTATGCAGTCAGCTGGGAGAGGTATTTTACAGCATGTAGTCAGGCGGCAGAAGTCTTTTGCACTATATAGTCAGGCGGTAGAGGTCTTTTGCACCATGCAGTCAGGTGGGAGAGGTCTTTTGCACTATGCAGTCAGCCGGGAGAGGTCTTTTGCACCATGCAGTCAGCTGGGAAAGGTCTTTTACAGTATGTAGTCAGGCGGGAGGGGCCTTTTGCACATGCAATCAGCTGGGAGAGGTCTTTTGCACCATGCAGTCAGGCGGTGCATTTATATTTACAGTTGCAAAATTTTGATATTTATTACATTCAATTAGCTATATACTCAGTCGATAGGTATCGATTTGTTGGGAAATTCAGTTGTAATTCTTTTTATATTCTTCTTCTTTTCTGCTAGGATTATTGTCACTATGTTGAGTATAATGATCTGCCTCCCCTAGCTTCGTCAATTCTACTTTTGTTGACGCGTTTCGGAGAATCTCCATCTTCAAAAACTATATCTATACTGATCACCAATATTATGGCCAGTCCTATTTATAATTTTCTATTTTTATCTAAAATTTTTCAAAAATTAACAGGAAGGACGACCGTTGAAGAGAAAGTTTGAAAGGAGCCAATCAGAAGCGAGCGAAAAAGCATGATTTTGAAGAGCCAATCAGAAGCGAGCACGTCAAGTTTAATGTATACGTGTTGAATAGAGGAGGGGTACGAGGTGGAGATAGAAAATTATAAATAGGACGGGCCATAATATTGGTGACCAGTATAGATATAGTTTTTGAAGATGGAGGTTCTCCGAAACGCGTCAACAAAAGTAGAATTGACGAAGCTAGGAAAGGTTTATACTCAACATTATATTTACTCAACATTATACTCAACATAGTAAATTCAGCTGTATTTAATAGGCTAGTTTGTTGTGCATAGTTTGATCTATTGTTTTGTTGTATTGTTTGCAAATGCTGAGCCATCTTCTAAAGTGAGTTAATTGACCAACATAGTGTAGGCCTACACGAGTTTTTCTTCGTAAAAATTCACATCGCCACCATCTATGAGTTTTGTTTTTTTGTAGGCTTTATTTAATCAGTGCACATGTTGCTAAATAAAAACTTATTACTTGGCGTGGTTTTATTACAAAAATGTAGAATATTTGCTTTAAAAGGTACTACCATTGTGAAACAGAAATTAGCATTTGAAAAACGAAATTGTACAAGGGTAAATGCAGGGTGTTAGTCTTAAGAACTATTTGACATGTATGAGCACTTGTACGATCATACAAATTCCTTATCCCATACAAGTCCTCATACATGTATCCCATTGTAAACACTCCATAAGAACCACAACATGCACCAGTATGATACTGCATAAAAGGTAGCAAAATTTTTAACAGTGTTAAAAAGTCAAAAGATCAAAAGGCTTTTGAACTTTTTTATATAATTTGGCAATATGTTGAAACATTTTGGCCCGAGGTAAGTAAAAGAATTTTAAAATATATTTGCCTCGTAGCTTTGTTCTTAGTAGAATAAAAAAAGTGCTCCACTCCTTAACCTGTTAACAAAAGAATAGAAATGAATTAATAAACTTACTTTTGAATTCAATTATTCTTTTAAACATTTTTGCGTCAGAAAAAGAGGCTTCGGACTGCACTCAGTGAACCCTCCTTTGCATTCAATTCCGTACTGTAGCCTGGAGTGTTTATCATACAATGTTTGTATAGGAATATTTGTGCAAGGAATATTTGTACAGGAAATATTTGTACAAGGAATATTTGTACAGGAAATATTAGTACAAGGAATATTTGTACAGGAAATATTAGTACAAGGAATATTTGTACAGGAAATATTAGTACAAGGAATATTTGTACAGGAAATATTAGTACAAGGAATATTTGTACAGGAAATATTAGTACAAGGAATATTTGTACAGGAAATATTAGTACAAGGAATATTTGTACAGGAAATATTAGTACAAGGAATATTTGTACAGGAAATATTAGTAATATTTGTACAGGAAATATTAGTACAATATTTGTACAGGAAATATTAGTACAAGGAATATTTGTACAGGAAATATTAGTACAAGGAATATTTGTACAGGATATAGGAAATATTAGTACAAGGAATATTTGTACAGGAAATATTAGTACAAGGAATATTTGTACAGGAATATTAGTATTAATATTTACAAGGAATATTTGTACAGGAAATATTAGTACAAGGAATATTTGTACAGGAAATATTAGTACAAGGAATATTTGTACAGGAAATATTAGTACAAGGAATATTTGTACAGGAAATAGTAGTACAAGGAATATTTGTACAAGGAATATTTGTACAAGTAATATTTGTACAGGGAATATTAGTACAAGGAATATTTCTACAGGAAATATTTGTACAAGGAATATTTGTACAGGAAATATTAGTACAAGGAATATTTGTACAGGAAATATTAGTACAAGGAATATTTAGTACAAGGTAAGGAAATATTAGTACAAGGAATATTTGTACAGGAAATATTAGTACAAGGAATATTTGTACAGGAAATATTAGTACAAGGAATATTTGTACAGTGAATATTATTACAAGGAATATTTTTACAGGAAATATTAGTACAAGGAATATTTGTACAGGAAATAGTAGTACAAGGAATATTTGTACAAGGAATATTTGTACAGGAAATATTAGTACAAGGAATATTTGTACAGGAAATATTAGTACAAGGAATATTTGTATTAAATATTAGTACAAGGAATATTTGTACAGGAAATATTAGTACAAGGAATATTTGTACAGGAAATATTAGTACAAGGAATATTTGTACAGGAAATATTAGTACAAGGAATATTTGTACAGGAAATATTAGTACAAGGAATATTTGTACAGGAAATATTAGTACAAGGAATATTTGTACAGGAAATAGTAGTACAAGGAATATTTGTACAAGGAATATTTGTACAAGTAATATTTGTACAGGGAATATTAGTACAAGGAATATTTCTACAGGAAATATTTGTACAAGGAATATTTGTACAGGGAATATTAGTACAAGGAATATTTGTACAGGAAATATTAGTACAAGGAATATTTTTACAGGAAATATTAGTACAAGGAATATTTGTACAGGAAATATTAGTACAAGGAATATTTGTACTGAAAAGTTTACGCACAAAATAGAAAACTCTAATTTGTGAACGCGATTTTTTGCTTAATTAACGTCCATACATTATGTTAGTTAGACTAATGAGGACGAGGGATCATTATCATTAACGTAAAGGTAAAGGAAGGTTAAGGGTTAACGGTAAGGGAAAAGCAACGGGAACAACTGAGGCTCGAACTAAGAACCTTTTGGAACTAGAACCTCGAACTAGTTTAGAAAGTTCCTTTAAATTTGTTCATTAGAAAGTCAAATATATTAAAAATAATGTCACTGGTAGTACAGAACCTTGTGGACGCCTCTTTTAGCCGCTCTGTAGTCATTAACCTTAATTTCACATTATAATTCATACAGGCCCTACCGATTACTATGAAATATTTCCTCCATAAAAAACAGTAAGGAACTAAACAAAAAAATGCATGAAAGTATTAAAAACGATTTATGTTTTGTTTACTGGCATCGGAGTTACACCTAATGTTTGTTTACAGTTCAATAAATCAATCAACAATGATCTGCGTGTATGAGGCACTCTTCACTTTTATTACGCTTATAAGTAATAAACTTTAATGACAGTCATAAAATTTGTTTAATTACCGCCAGGAAGTACTTTGCACGTTGGAGCGTGTTCTGATCTTCTGTCTTGTAAAATGATGACCTTGTTTTGTAACTATGCACTGACGGGCATTACGAACCCGTTACTGTCAGTGACAACGGGGACGTTTAGATTTATTGCAACTTGAAAAGGAATATTAATTGTAAGAGATCTTACCATTGTGTTATGTATGAAGTAAGTAGAAATAGATTGACTTGTTTTGTGTTACACAGCTCGCTAGAGAAAAGTTTCAATGGGCAACCGCTAATAAATTTATGTGCATTTTATTTAAAAACAAGAATTTAAAATTTTTCATGACAACGTGCGTCACTAATGACGCACGCTGCAACTATCGGTAAGGTGAATGTGTGTCACCAGTGACGCACGCTCGACTTCGAAATAGGCGGCGTGTACCACGAGTGACGCATTTATTTTCTTACTTCACGAGGGCTTATTTATAATGACGTTCATGCTTGAAGCCTAGAATTGTGTAGTACGACCATTTTAAAGTGTGCTAGAGTAACTTCAGTCGGATTAGATTTTGGTCTATTGTATTGTTTTCTTTCACCCTGGCACATATTATAGGTAATTTAGCCGCCTCGGTGGCCTAGTGGATAGCGTCCACCGTGGCTATTTTCACATAGTTGAAACTTGACTATTCCGCCTGCACGCACTGCATTGGAACATAAACGAAGTCATAATGGCGGCCTCCAACATTCCCTCAGCGTCTTCAACTCTCGCTGTTTCAATATTTCTATCAGTTTATCGACCCAAATCCCGCTATTCACCGACTACCAAAGCTGTCGCATCAATCACTCGCTATCAAACAGGTCTGCCCAAACTTACTGCTAGTGCGATTAGTCTAGGTTCGTGACAGCTTTGGAACTATGCTAAGAGAGTAGAGGAGGCTGTTCTATCATCTTTCCCGATAACATTTGCCAATGTCAGTAAAACTGATCGCAGTGCTAAGAGAGGAGAGGAGGCTGTTCTATCATCTTTCCCGATAACATTTGCCAATGTCAGTAAAACTGATCGCAGTGCTAAGAGAGGAGAGGAGGCTGTTCTATCATCTTTCCCGATAACATTTGCCAATGTCAGTAAAACTGATCGCAGTGCTAAGAGAGGAGAGGAGGCTGTTCTATCATCTTTCCCGATAACATTTGCCAATGTCAGTAAAACTGATCGCAGTGCTAAGAGAGGAGAGGAGGCTGTTCTATCATCTTTCCCGATAACATTTGCCAATGTCAGTAAAACTGATCGCAGTGCTAAGAGAGCAGAGGAGGCTATTCTATCATCTTTCCCGATAACATTTGCCAGTGTCAGTAAAACTGATCGCAGTGCTAAGAGAGGAGAGGAGGCTGTTCTATCATCTTTCCCGATAACATTTGCCAATGTCAGTAAAACTGATCGCAGTGCTAAGAGAGGAGAGGAGGCTATTCTATCATCTTTCCCGATAACATTTGCCAATGTCAGTAAAACTGATCGCAGTGCTAAGAGAGGAGAGGAGGCTGTTCTATCATCTTTCCCGATAACATTTGCCAATGTCAGTAAAACTGATCGCAGTGCTAAGAGAGGAGAGGAGGCTGTTCTATCATCTTTCCCGATAACATTTGCCAATGTCAGTAAAACTGATCGCAGTGCTAAGAGAGGAGAGGAGGCTGTTCTATCATCTTTCCCGATAACATTTGCCAATGTCAGTAAAACTGATCGCAGTGCTAAGAGAGCAGAGGAGGCTATTCTATCATCTTTCCCGATAACATTTGCCAGTGTCAGTAAAACCGATCGCAGTTGACGCCATCATTTCTTGTGGCAAGTCACTCTAAATAGAGGCAGTGAAGTACTATCTATTTGCGCCAATAGTACTCACTTAAAATTTGCTAACTGTTGGTGTATGTAGCTGTTTGCATACAATACTAAGCAGCCGCCTCTGTGGCCTAGTTGATAGCGTACTGGGCTTTCACCCCGAGGACCCAGGTTCGATTCCCGCCCAGGGCTTGGCATTTTCATACGCTATAAATCATCCCATCGTCTGGATTAGCCCAATTGTGCACAATAGTCGGACGTTAAAAAATAAATACAATAGTAATCGATGCGTCTAATGTTTGTAAGCTAAAGCTAATTGTACGCACAAAAAACCAGTTGCCATTAGGTTCTATTTTCTATTTTCCCACTAATTCCTAACCTACGTTTTACGTACTAGCTCCATCTTTTGTTTACCGGCTAAATTCTTACGTCTTATCCACTAATTCCCGTTCTTTGTACACCTACTGATTTCTAACACAAGTGCTTCTCTATGGCTTATTGAATAAGCTCTGTTTTCTGTTTACTCACTGATTTCTTTGTTCAGTTCATGGACTAAGTCCACTTTGCTTTTATCCATTAAGTTCTATCAATTAAGTCCCTTTTCCTATCTTGCCTACCCACTAATGTTTACTCTGTCTTCTAATGTCTCCGCGGGTGAAGCTGAAGTGAACAACTGATGGGTTTAGCGATCCTGCACCCTATATCTAGCTCATTCTACTCTCCCTGATCTACTCGACACAAAATCATATACACTCGCGCGCGCGCACGCACGCACGCATTCACTACTACCCGAGCTAATGGAGTGCATAACACGGTGTATCAATCGGAGCTTTGGGATACTTGGCCTACTCACGGGAACAACATCAATAAGATAAAATAGAATGAACGGGAACTCACTGCACAACAAAATGCTGGCCAAATCAGGCACAACGTCTGCATCAAGGGTCAAGAGTAAGGGGATAAACATTGAAAGGCAATTAACGGTGCAAGGATCTGCAAATACCTCGGTAAAAAATTGTGAAGTCACCGATTCGAAGTGGGGGAAGTTACCCACCTTTATTCCTTTTCAAATCGTACGCGTTGTGAAGAGACTAGGGTTGAAGGCGCTGTAACTGAGCACCTCAGAAATATGAAATGGGGGTACATTTGATCTAAAAGGCCGCAGTGCAATAATTTCTCTAGAATGTCATTCATTCATTCATTCATTCATTCATTCATTCATTCATTCATTCATTCATTCATTCATTCATTCATTCATTCATTCATTCATTCATTCATTCATTCATTCATTCATTCATTCATTCATTCATTCATTCATTCATTCATTCATTCATTCATTCATTCATTCATTCATTCATTCATTCATTCATTCATTCATTCATTCATTCATTCATTCATTCATTCATTCATTCATTCATTCATTCATTCATTCATTCATTCATTCATTCATTCATTCATTCATTCATTCATTCATTCATTCATTCATTCATTCATTCATTCATTCATTCACTTCACTCACTCACTCACCACTCACTCCACTCACTCACTCACTCACCACTCACTCACTCACTCACCACCATCACTCACTCACCACTCACCACCACTCCACCACACACCACCACCACCACATCACCACCACCACCACCACCAATCCACCACCACCACCACCACCACCACCACCACCACCACCACCACCACCACTCACCACCACCACCACCACCACCACCACCACCACCCCACCACCACCACCACCACCACCACCACCACCACCACCACCACCACCACCACCACCACCACCACCACCACCACCACCACCACCACCACTCACACCACCACTCACCACACCACCACCACCACCACCACCACCACCACCACCACTCACCACACTCACCACCACTCACTCACTCACTCACTCACTCACTCACTCACTCACTCATTCATTCATTCACTCATTCATTCACTCATTCATTCATTCATTCATTCATTCATTCATTCATTCATTCATTCATTCATTCATTCATTCATTCATTCATTCATTCATTCATTCATTCATTCATTCTCACTATTTTCCGTCTTTTGTCTATCCACTAAGTTCCGTCTTCTGTCTACCCATTAAGTTCCGTTTTTTGTTTACCCACTAAGTCCGTCCTTGTCTACCCTCTAAGTTCCGTTCTTTGTTTACCCACTAAGTTCCGTCTTTTGTCTACCCTCTAAGTTCCGTCCTTTGTCTACCCACTAAGTTCCATCTTTTCTTTCTACCCACTAAGTTCCTTTCTTTGTCTATCCACTAAGTTCCGTCCTTTATCTACCCACTAAGTTCAGTCCTTTATCTATCCACTAAGTTCTGTCCTTCCTTTCTACCCACTAAGTTCCTTCCTTTGTGTACCCACTAAGTTCAGTCCTTTATCTACCCACTACGTTACGTCCTTTGTCCATCTACTTAGAGTTTTATTCTTATATTTACGTACTACGTACTTTGTTTTGCCTTAGTCTCTAATTCATATTCGATATATCCATTAAATTCTATTCTGTATTCTCCCACCACTGTGTCTTTTTCTACGTATACGTACTAAGTTCTGTTTTCTACATAGGCCTACACACTAATTTCTGTACTGTCTTCATACTGAATTCTATCCTGTCTAGTTATATACTTCCCACTTCTGCCTTACCACTCATTTCGTTTTCTATCTATTTATAAAGTTCTGAAAACTGTAAACACCAATACATTCTGGCAATTAAAAGTTTTTAAACATTTCCGTGTGAATAGTGTTACCGATAGTTGTAGCTAATATATTACTTATAGCACTATAACAATATTGTTTTTTTTTTTTTTTTAGGTAAGATTGGAAAACACTAGCTGTTTGACTTCAGCCAAATTGTATAAACAGAAATGCAGGTAATTGTAACAAAAGTTGTAAAACAGTAGATGTAATTTCTGCTTCGTGAGTAATTTTATGTGTATAAACAGAAAGAAAGACAAATTCACTAACAGAAATTTTGGTAAAAACATTATTAAGTACAATTATGTGTTAAAATTCATACAAATTTTGAAATCTAATTTTCCCATAATTACAAAACATTTTATTTCATTTGTACGGTAAGTAAAACGAAAAAGGTTTTTATTTTGAGTTTTTTTAAATAATGGGACTTATAAATAAACATGAGCAGGCCTAATTGCTTCTATTACAATTTCGATTTACATACTCGTTTAAAATTAAGTTAGGGAAACTCTTTACTTTCATAGCCAATTAAATGAAAACAAAGTCACTCTAAGTCTAAGAATTTACTCCTGGGCACTCTACGAATAAAAAGGAGTAAATTCTCGTTAGCGTGATTCTTCTTGACACCGCGAGTTTGGGCAGTAGCAAATTTAAATTTGGAAATGAAAAAGTGTCAATTAATTTGCGGCGTCAGAAGGGATTTTAAAATCACATTATTTACAGCGAAATTTCATTGAAGAAGTGAGCTATTGGACTGGTCTTCGTCCGTAGAAAACCATTCAAGGAATGACCATGTTAAAACACAGACCCGAGACATTGAAATGAGCACCGATCCTGATTTTTAGATTACATTTCGCTCACGTTTGTAATTCTGATCCGATTCGATTCAAACTTGGCACAAACACTGGCTATAGCAATATATTCATATGTTCGTTAACAGCAAATTTCGATCAACAGATTTAAAATAGCGGCCATTTTAAATCTTTATTTTTGTCGAAAATCATATTTCACTATTGTATCAGCGTTAAAAACCATGTTAACGTCAGTCAAGGTTCATGTTTTATTTTTCGATGACATTTGAAGGTTTAAAATGCTAATATATGCAGATTTTAATGCTGCTTGTGATGGTGAAATCGGAATATCACAAAGGGCAAGGTGAGGAAAAATACTTTTGGGAATTTGCTTCTATCGCGAAAGCGAGGCAGCTCCGAGACGCGATTATTTTTTGAAGAGCATTTGGGATCTTGCTAAAACACTGGAACATTCTACGGATTTGTGGATAACAATTTTATATAATTAGTTATTTAGTAATTTTATTCTTTTTATATTCTTCTTCTTTTCTGCTAGGATTATTATCATTCTGTTCAGTATAATGATCTGTTTTGACTAACTTCAAAAACTCAATTCTATTGTCGTTGACGCTTTTCGAGAAAAACTCCATCTTCAAAACTATATCTATACTCCTATAGATATGGAGTTATTTGAAGATGGAGGTTTTTGTATAATACGTTTTTGTCAACGAAAGTAACGAATTGAATTGACGAAGCTAGGGAAGGCAGATCATTATACTGAACATAGTAGTAATTTTATAATAATTAATTATAAATATATATTTAATGTTGATATTAATTAATTATTAATTGGTCTCAATATTTGAATTTACAAAATGGGAAATATGTTAAATTATGTTCATTTAAATGTACAGCTTCGCAATTTAAATTCACCAGCAAAATGTCACTAATAGGAAAATATTTGGTTTTTTTTTTGTTATTTTAAGGCGAAAAGCACATTTAGGCAATTATCGCCTTCCTAAATGTAAGTGTGAGAGTAAAGTGTTAAAGTCGTAAGTGTAGTGTTGTAAGTGTAAGTGTGTGTTAGACTCGGGTACCGCGGGGGACGTCTAAATCCTCTCAATACGTGCAGCTAGTCTGCACCCCCTGCGGGAAATGGGAAAAGATATAGACATCTTACGACAGTCAGAGTTAAGCTTCGAAATAACTGTCAGTGGGGGGGGAGGGGTTCAAATAGAGACAGTAGAGCGCATGCGCACAAATTTAAGCGCTAAAATTAGCGAAGAAGTCGAAAACAGCGTACATTTCTAGATTGGGAGGCACAATTGATATTAAATTCAATCATCGTTAATTAGTCAGTTTAGAAGATGAGGTTGACAATCTAAAACCAATAAAAGGGAACAAATCAAAAAGAATAGGATTTAGGCTGGAAGTCATTAAGGTTATATTAAACTTGCTTTTGGAAGGGTATATATTAGTTGACAAAAATTATATAATAACATTAACTGATTTGGAGAGACATTTGAGACAATAAAAGGGACGTATAATAAAACATTATTAGACCTAAATTCGGTTCCCGAACATTCCAATTTAAATAGCCGCCTCGGTGGCCTAGTGGACAGCGTACTGGGCTTTCACCCCGAGGACCCGGGTTCGATTCCCGGCGAGAGCTTGGCATTTTCATACGCTATAAATCATTCCATCGTCTGCATTAGCCCGAGTGTGCACAACAGTCGGACGTTAAACACAAAGCAAAATCCAATTTAAATGTTACACACACTGTTCCTAAAGATATCCAGTTGGCCACAGGATCAAAATCTCCTGAGACACTTCCCAGGTCCATTCTTGTTACACACATCCTAACAGTGAAGCAAACAACCATTAACGGACAAGTCGAACCTAGTAGCCGAAAACAAACCAGTTTTCACGATATACAATAAATTAAATTTCCCTAACTTAATAAAGCAGTAACTAATAATAAAACTGCACTAATATATATAGGGTTCATCATTTTACCGACATAACCTGCAGTAGCCTAACTTTCTGTTCTTATGGATATTGCAAGACTCATTTCATTAAAGAGGTGAATTTTGGAAAATATTTTAAGGATTCTGTACTTTAAAAAAAAAATGGAACTATTTACCAAATTGCATCGGTTTCGGCTTGGTTGAATCTGTAGGGAAATTTTATTTTATACATTAACAAAACAAAAAATTATGTAATGCATTCACTTTTATCAAGCATAATTCGAGGACACTTAATAAGACGTATTAGAATATGTGAAGTCTAAATTGTAAATTACCAAATTACCGGTGACAAACAATTAGTGGAGCGCAAACGGAAACAAAAATATACAAAGCCCTTTAAAATTTTTTAATTTAAAAAAAAATTTACAATTCACGTGAAATATTGCCATTAAGCATAATATTTTCGATTTGTCTGATGCCCTAAATACTCTACTAAAGCAAAAATTTCAAATTCAGTTTTTTACCATTTTAAGGCTCAAAAATTCTCCATTCTTCAATTCCAACGGCGTATTCGGATTCAGCGCAAAATTTCCTTTAAATTTGGCACCCCACTCGAAATAACCGGTACCTAACATCCCCTCCCCCGAAATTGTTCACCCTCCTGTAAAGCTTTGGTTAAGTGTTATAAATTTTTAGTCGATTGATCTATTTTTATAATGCTACACAGACAAACGAAATTTTGAAAGCTTTTATAAAAATCGTTCCTAGGAATAGGTATAAAAAAATCATTTTGAGGCATTTTTAACGATGCTAAAATTACCGTTAACGGGTAACGGTAACGGGTGACGGTAACGGATAACGGAGACAGGTAAAGGTAACGGGTAGCGTTAAAGGTTTACGGTAACGGGCACCGGAAACGGTCAATGGTAACGGGAAACGGTAACGGATATCGGTAACGTGTGAAGGCAACGGGTAACGGTAACAGGTAACGGTACTGGGTAACGGTAACGCGTAATGGTAAAGGTTAACGGTAAATAAAAACAATATGTTTATCTACGGAGCGTATAATACTAATATAATCTATCATTTTTTGTTGTTTTTTTTTTTTAATTTTAAGGCGAAAAGCACATTGAGGCTATTGACGCCTCCCTAAATGTGTGTGTGTAAAGTGTTAAAGTTGTAAGTGTAAGCATTTGTTAGACTCGGGTACCGCGAGGGACGTCTAAATCCTCTCAATAGTGCTAGTCTGCACCCCCTGCGAAGTATAATCTAACATCGCTGGTTAGTGCAGTGCTGCATTAAACGCACTCGTTGTTTTGTGTACAAAACTGGAGGGTTCGGGTTTTATGATTTAATAAAAATGCAGATACGAATTTAATAAGTTATAACTAAAATCAACAAACAGTAAAACCGTAAAATTCTTAATTAAATTCTGTATCGGGAACGTACAACAAAGCGATCGCCGCGCATTCTGTCGGATGTTCCTACAACTAAGAACACGGACACTTAGTTCCACGTTGTACGTAGAGAGAGCGCTGGCAGGTAGTTGACTGAATATAATAGTCTACAGTAAATATGTTTTAATTTAGAATTAATTGCTGCTCATTAATGTTAAATATACATAGAATAACAAAAAAATGTATTATTTGTAATTATAAAATATACTGTGTTACAATTTAGGTTTTTTGGGTATTGTAAACTATTCTAGTGCAAAATTCAGTAATAATAAACATAATTCAAAAATTCATTCTAATATTTTTCTAAAGTCGAATATATGTATATTATCATAAACAATGGCAATAGAGTTTGAATAGTACTATCAAAGGAACATCTGACATGCAATAACAGCTGTTTAGGTGAAAATTACCTCCACCTGAACATCATAACAGCGTAATAATTTTCTTTGCTTTGTTTTTACACTAATTTATAGAAATTTGTAAATAGACTCAAGGAACAGTTGACCTCGCAGTATATTGTTAATTAATATACGTAACGCTCAACGACAGCGCTCGTAACGTTTTCCGACAATTTAACCGGTAACTGTAATATTTTCAAAAAAATATCATTTGACCATGTTTATTGAAAATTGTATACTCTTTCTCCGTGACGTGGTCGAAATTACGATAGGTTTTGCCGTTCAACCAGTATTACAGGAAATAACCAGCAACTACTCAACGTTGAATCAGAGCCCGCCATCTTGAAACGGAAATGAATGGGAAAATCTTACACACACTTCTTTCGGGCTTTATACAAGGTATTTTCGTATAAAGTTTCAAAACAATCGGCAATGCGTTTGATTGAAATTGCGTACACACTTCTTCGATATATCAAAGGTCGCCATTTTGAAACTGAATAAGAAAAAATGTTACACACGTCATTTTAGCTTTATACCATACCAAGCTTTTATCTTCATACCGAATTTTAAAACAATCGGTCAATGCGTTTGGGCAAAACTGCGTACATTAATTACTGCAAATCAGAGGGTGACATCTTGAAACGGAAGTGAATGGGAAACAATTTTACACATACATTTGGGTTTTATATAAGGTAATATAAGGTATTTTCGTATTAAACTTCAAAGTAAACGGTCAATACGTTTGGCCGAAACTGCTTAACAAATTAACAAACACACACAAACCAAATGCCGAACAGTCGGGTTGAAACAGGGATCTTGTTTTGCTGGACCAATTAATTTTAAAATAAGTATCTTTTTTCATTCTCTTTTTATTGTTAGGTTAGGTTTTGAACTCGAGACGGTTAAATCATGACGCCCGAACTATAAACATTACACCAAGACAACATATAGCGTTATTAAATTAGTTCATCAGTTTTTTTATTTTATTAATTTCTTATTTAAATAAGTAAAAGAAATATCTGTAGATACATAAATTTATTTTCTAATAATATTGTTGTAAATAGCACTAATCGATTGAAATAGCACTAATCGATTGAAATAGCACTAATCGATTGAAATAGCACTAATCGATTGAAATAGCACTAATCAATTGAAATAGCACTAATCGATTGAAATAGCACTAATCGATTGAAATAGCACTAATCGATTAAAATAGCACTAATCGATTGAAATAGCACTAATCGATTGAAATAGCACTAATCGATTGAAATAGCACTAATCGATTGAAATAGCACTAATCGATTGAAATAGCACTAATCGATTTAAATAGCACTAATCGATTGAAATAGCACTAATCGATTTAAATAGCACTAATCGATTGAAATAGCACTAATCGATTGAAATAGCACTAATCGATTGAAATAGCACTAATCGATTTAAATAGCACTAATCGATTGAAATAGCACTAATCGATTGAAATAGCACTAATCGATTGAAATAGCACTAATCGATTGAAATAGCACTAATCGATTGAAATAGCACTAATCGATTGAAATAGCACTAATCGATTGAAATAGCACTAATCGATTGAAATAGCACTAATCGATTTAAATAATCATCACGAAACGCAGCTGTCACGCTGTATAAATGGAAGCGAATTTCCAAAAAGTAAGGTAATAACGATATATATTTACCTTCCACTTTCTTGAAAATCGCAGATATTTATTCCTTAGAATCCTCTTCTCTGCTCTACCTTCAATTTGAGGCACCGTTAAATTTAACTCTTCTAAATCACTCTGGATCTCTTTGAACCAATTATTCTGCGTTTTAATCTTCCCGAAATAGCTAAATAGCTGTTTCACCAGTCTTGTTTCTGGAAGGCGTGCTATATGGCAGAAAAAAGCAATTCTCCTTTTCCGCATCGTGTCTATTATTGACTCACTTTCTCGATATATCACTTCATTCGGTAGTAATCTCCATTGGCCATTCACTTGGTGTTTCTTGTAAGGATGATCCTTCTATCTGCTTTCTGCAGTTTATCAGTTGTTGATTTAATCTTCAACTTGAAGAGTGTTGCACTAGCATAAGTTGCCTCAGGTTTAACAACGGAATTGATATTCGAATTTTGGCGTTCAGTGATAGCGATTTCTTTTTGTAGGTTGGCAAGGCGAGTCGTTGCGCTTGTTTCAGTTTGTATGTTATTATCAGTCAATTCATTTTATTATTATTAATTTAACATAAGACTTGCGACGCACAAAATATACCGATATATATATATAATATATATATATATACTCACGTCATATATAGCCTTGTGCACTATGACACATGTTAATAAAACATTTAAAAATCATTAAAGTATTTTATTAAAACAGTGTTGCCAACATTCTCCAACTAATTAATAAACACTAATATAGATCAGTTGTTACATAAAAATTAACTTTCAGCCGCCTCGGTGACATAGTTGATAGCGTACTGGGCTTTCACCCCGAGGACCCGGGTTCGATTCCCGGCCAGGGCTTGGCATTTTCATACGCTATAAATCATCCCATCATCTGCATTAGCCTAAGTGTGCACAATAGTCGGACGTTAAACACACAAAAAAAAAATTCTCTTTTTGTTCCCTTTTCATGGACTGATTTTGCTGGTTAATTTTTTTTAATAGTTCTTAAGGTACCCTGAAAAAGTTATCTAGACTCAGGATTGACGATCTCTTTAAAGTTCTGGGTATATGTCTTACAATGATGGCCTTCCAACAGCTTATTTTCCATGTGAAATACTTTGCATTCGTAGGTACATAAAATGTGTAATTTCCCTGTGTTTCCAGTACTGTACAATGTTCACTGCAGAAACAAAAGTCACGGTAAATATTTAAAGTCCCGCATTGTAAAACAACACAACCGAGGCGGGACATAAAGCTGTGACGGTGGATTCCAGTAGCTTTGTTGGTGCATTGCGGCTTGTACTGCAGCTTACGTAACGGCATAGTGCTGCATCGCACGGGAGGAAATGGGAACGTTTATTTGGTTGTAGTTATGTGTACTCCTGGGCGGTAAATTTATTTATCAGCTACACTGATTATAGTTATCAGTCTTCGAGTGTGAGTGAAATTTGAACGAACCTGGTGAAATGATTTTTAGAAAATTTATAGATTTTACGGTTTTTGTTGGTAGATCCCCAACTGGTTTTTCTTGGGAAACATATTCTACTTGTTTAGAGTACCCTGATATTTAAGGGCTATAACATTTGATCAAATTTCTTGAAACAGGGTTTGAAAAAATGCTGTCATTGGTAATTTTTAAGAGTTATTTTGCCAAAAAACTATTTGAAGTTATAAAAAGTGGTTCTGCGGTAGGGAAAATTATTCTTTGTGCATATTTATTCGTAATTGTAGATGTGTACAGATTGCAAAGCGTATGTGTGTGTGTGTGTGTGTGTGTGTGTGTGTGTGTGTGTGTGTGTGTGTGTGTGTGTGTGTGTGTGTGTGTGTGTGTGTGTGTGTGTGTGTGTGTGTGTGTGTGTGTGTGTGTGTGTGTGTGCGTGTGTGTGTGTGCGTGTGTGTGTGCGTGTGTGTGTGCGTGTGTGTGCGTGTGTGTGTGTGTGTGTGTGTGCGTGTGTGTGTGTGCGTGTGTGTGTGTGTGTGTGTGTGTGTGTGTGTGTGTGTGTGTGTGTGTGTGTGTGTGTGTGTGTGTGTGTGTGTGCACACACATAATTAGAACATTTACGTAGAAATTGTTTTGTGAGTTAGACATTTATAGCCGCCTCGGTGGCCTAGTTGATAGCGTACTGGGCTTTCACACCGAAGACCCGGGTACGATTCCCGGCCAGGGCCTGGCATTTTCATACGCTATAAATCAACCCATCATCTGCATTAGCCCAAGTGTGCACAATAGTCGGACGTTAAACCCAAAAAAAAAGAAAAATTAGACATTTTTAGTTTCGAGAATAAATCTACGTACGTAAAATCTCACAGGTGGGCAGGCAGATAACTATTTTTTATACTTTGGGGGTCAAAAAAGCAAATACCCCTTACTGTAGCTCTATAAATAACTCAACATAGATTTTCAAGATCACCATACTTTTGTTATACTTCGTATACGTAGAGAGTAGGCAGGGGTGCAGACTAGCTGCACCTATCGAGAGGATTTAGACGTCCCTCGCGGTACCCGAGTCTAACACACTTACACTTAAAACACTATACTTACGACTTTAACACTTTACACTCACACTTACATTTAGAGAGGCGATAATAGCCTCAATGTGCTTTTCGCCTTAAAATAACAAATATATATATATATATATATATATATATATATATATATATATAGAGAGAGAGAGAGAGAGAGAGAGAGAGAGAGAGAGAGAGAGAGAGAGAAAGAGGGAGGGGAGAGAGAAAGAGTAACAAATATCCGTGTATGGCCTAAATTGGAAAAATATAATATACAATATACAGGTTCGTGGTGTTTGTGTTATTTGTTGAACTTTGTAAAGAACCGAATAAGTATATTGTAATTCATTATTTATTTATTGTTTTAATATTTTTTTTTGCAACCTACACTGCTTCTATTACAAAACTTTATCACAGACTTATAGGCTACGTCAGTAAACGTGAAACCTCGTCTTTGCGATTGTAACTGACAACTATGTTTCGGCTTCTATCTAACAGATTCCAAACATGCAGGCATATTCGTAATATAACTCAATGTGTATTTAATATGGTATTTGATTTGCGAGAAAGTTAATGCGGTATTATTCACTTAAAAAATAATATATCAAAATATATTATATATAGGGTGGTCCACGGGAAACGGACGTTTTTGAATCGCATTGTACTCGACGACTGGTTGAAGGGGAGACCCGCGGTGGACATCACTCAACTCCCCATTTCGTGCCATTTAGTCGCCAATATGCCGCTGTGGATGAAAGATCATCGCGTGTTTGCGTACGATACTTTTGTAACAAGTGATGAGTCCGTGGTTGAAACTCAACGATACTTCAGGCGTCACTTTCATATCGGGCGCCATGGTGAAATACCGAGTCGCAATACCATTTTAAGGTGGGTGAATGCATTTATATCGAAGAGATTTGTTATGAAAACAAAGCCCTGCCCCACTCGCTCTGGACAGAGTGAGAGAGGCAATTCAGCGCAGTCCCGGCCGTTCTGCCAGGCGTCACGCTACGGAACTTTGACTGAGTAAGAGCACTGTAAAGCGTATCTTACACAAGGATTTAGGGTTACACCCGGATAAAATTATAATTGTACAGAAGGTAAATGCTGCACATCATCAAGATGGAAATAAGAAACCAGACTGAGCTAATCAACGGACAATTATTGGGCAGAGTGGAAGCAAATTTTCGAGAAAGACTGGAGATGTGTGTTCGTCACAACGACCGTCATTTGGGTGATGTAAGTTTTAAAAATTGAAGTAACGTAATTTTTCTTTTAAATGGCATAACTGTACCGTCATATCTGCATAAATAAAAATTATCTGTGTTTAGAACTAACGGAGCAGTGATTTTTTCAAAACCATCCGTTTCCCGTGGACCACCCTGTATATCTAGGATGTATACAGAAATATTTCTTAATATTATCAAAATTTATAATAATACATTGAACTACTATATGTAAAATGTATTGAAATATTTCTTAATATAACAAAATATTTATAAATACACACATTAAAGTAGTGTATGTAAAATTTATCAAACTATTTCATAATATGTCGACACTTTTATAAATATATTAAAATACTGTATATAAAAATTTTACTAAAACATAACGAAATATTTTGTAATAGGCTATATTAA
The DNA here is from genome assembly GCA_022606455.1 of Callitettix versicolor. Taxonomy (NCBI): domain Eukaryota; kingdom Metazoa; phylum Arthropoda; class Insecta; order Hemiptera; family Cercopidae; genus Callitettix; species Callitettix versicolor. The sequence continues at coordinate 113,397,918 of CM040189.1, forward strand.
AATGTTTATTAATACATTAAAATACTGTATATAAACTTTAAAGGAACATTTCGTAATATACCAAAATGTATAGAAATATATTAAAAGACTCTATATGAAATGTATCGAAATATTTTGTAATAAGCTATACCAAAATGTTTAGAAATACATTTAAGGACTGCATATAAAATGTATAGAAATATTTCGTTAATATACCAAAATGTTTAGAAATACGTTAAAGGACTGCATATGAAATGTATCGAAATATTTCGTTAATATACCAAAATGTTCAGAAATACATTAAGGACGGCATATAAAATGTATCAAAATATTTCGTTAATATTCCAAAATGTTTAGAAATACGTTAAAGGACTGCATATGAAATGTATCGAAATATTTCGTTAATATTCCAAAATGTTTAGAAATACGTTAAAGGACTGCATATGAAATGTATCGAAATATTTCGTTAATATTCCAAAATGTTTAGAAATACGTTAAAGGACTGCACATAAAATGTATCGAAATATTTCGTTAATATTCCAAAATGTTTAGAAATACGTTAAAGGACTGCATATGAAATGTATCGAAATATTTCGTTAATATACCAAAATGTTCAGAAATACATTAAGGACGGCATATAAAATGTATCAAAATATTTCGTTAATATTCCAAAATGTTTAGAAATACGTTAAAGGACTGCATATGAAATGTATCGAAATATTTCGTTAATATTCCAAAATGTTTAGAAATACGTTAAAGGACTGCATATGAAATGTATCGAAATATTTCGTTAATATTCCAAAATGTTTAGAAATACGTTAAAGGACTGCACATAAAATGTATCGAAATATTTCGTTAATATTCCAAAATGTTTAGAAATACGTTAAAGGACTGCATATGAAATGTATCGAAATATTTCGTTGTTTAATATACATTAAAATGTTCAGAAATACATTAAGGACGGCATATAAAATGTATCAAAATATTTCGTTAATATTCCAAAATGTTTAGAAATACGTTAAAGGACTGCATATGAAATGTATCGAAATATTTCGTTAATATTCCAAAATGTTTAGAAATACGTTAAAGGACTGCATATGAAATGTATCGAAATATTTCGTTAATATTCCAAAATGTTTAGAAATACGTTAAAGGACTGCACATAAAATGTATCGAAATATTTCGTTAATATTCCAAAATGTTTAGAAATACGTTAAAGGACTGCATATGAAATGTATCGAAATATTTCGTTAATATTCCAAAATGTTTAGAAATACGTTAAAGGACGGCATATAAAATGTATCAAAATATTTCGTTAATATACCGAAATGTTTAGAAATACATTAAAGGACTGCATATGAAATGTATCGAAATATTTCGTTAATATACCGAAATGTTTAGAAATACATTAAAGGACTGCATATGAAATGTATCGAAATATTTCGTTAATATACCGAAATGTTTAGAAATACATTAAAGGACTGCATATGAAATGTATCGAAATATTTCGTTAATACACCAAAATGTTCAGAAATATTATAAAGGACTGCAAAAAGAATGTATCAAAATATTTCGTTAATATACCAAAATGTTTAGATATAGGTTAAAGGACTGCATATAAAATGTATCGAAATATTTCGTTAATATACCAAAATGTTTAGAAATACGTTAAAAGACTGCATATGAAATGTATCGAAATATTTCGTTAATATACCGAAATGTTTAGAAATACATTAAAGGACTGCATACAAAATGTATCGAAATATTTCGTTAATACACCAAAATGTTCAGAAATATTATAAAGGACTGCAAAAAGAATGTATCAAAATATTTCGTTAATATACCAAAATGTTTAGATATAGGTTAAAGGACTGCATATAAAATGTATCGAAATATTTCGTTAATATTCCAAAATGTTTAGAAATACGTTAAAAGACTGCATATGAAATGTATCGAAATATTTCGTTAATATACCAAAATGTTTAGAAATACATTAAAGGACTGCATACAAAATGTATCGAAATATTTCGTTAATATACCAAAATGTTTAGAAATACATTAAAGGACTGCATATAAAATGTATCGAAATATTTATCAAAATGTTTAGAAATACTCGTACATTAAAGTACTGTATATAAAATTTATCGAAACATGTCGAAATATTTCGTAATACAATACTATCGAAATATGTAACATTTGATTACTGTTATATTATTATATTGTCACATCATTCACATAGTAACGGTGAAAATTTTGGGAACCATTATCCGGATCAAACGATTGGAATGTTATATAGTTACAGAAAATCACTTAAAAGTGGAAATTATTTGCGTAACGTGTTTACTATACTTTCTTATCGTTTGTCTGCAATTGGAGCACAGTCCAAAGAGCCGATATTTATTTTGGCAAACCTTCTATTAAATGATTCAGATAACCAGTTCCGGATGAACGGGTCACGCCACAGACATTAGTCACACTGTCCTCGCATAGGAACCGTTCACACCTTCTGATCGCTTAATTTACGGCTCCGAACCTGTGTTTAGCCAATAACATCGAGGCTAATAACAGGGTACAAGCGATAAATAACCGATCTAGCTGGCGTCATCGCTTCCTTTTCTTGTACACCGATTTATCTCACTGTCTGTCCTGTACCAATACAAGTGTACAGTTCTTATCTGTTCTTATGATAATGCGGCCGTTTTGTTTTACAGCTATGTTTGTGTAACTGTTATAAGTATTGTCCAGCACTTGCTGCAATTAGAGATAATAGGTTAATCGATTCATTAGAGTCTGCTAAAATGGTTCTTTCAATAAACTAATATTCACGTGTGTGTACATCCACGAGTCTAAAATAATCTAAGAGATGAATTGGAAATAATCATTAAACAATGAAATTGTCAAGCACGTAATTTTAAAGCACTTACAAAAGCATATTGTTTCTTGTCTTTGTAAATTACTATGGACTGTTGAAAGGTAAGCTTGAGTGATTTCTTTTTAAGAATCGATTCCCAAGTCTTCTGTACTGCAGCAAAAAAAAAAAACAGTGCTAGTCACTAAATTCACTGAATATAAACGGACTAGAAGTACAGCCACCATTATAAAAAACGTGCTCCATATCAGAGGCTAAATTCCAAGTAATTGACTTTTTTTATTTTAAGGCGAAAAGCACATTGAGTCTATTATCGCCTCCCTAAATGTAAGTGTGAGTGTAATTTAGTGTTAAATTCGTAAGTGTAGTGTTGTAAGTGTAAGTGTGTGTTAGACTCGGGTACCGCGAGGGATGTCTAAATCCTCTCAATAGGTGCAGCTAGTCTGCACCCCTGCGAGGTATAATCTAACTTTTTTTTGTGTTTAACGTCCGGTTATTGTGCACACTTGGGCTAATGCAGACGATGGGATGATTTATAGCGTATGAAAATGCCAAGCTCTGGCCGGGAATCGAACCCGGGTCCTCGGGGTGAAAATAAAATGTATCGAAATATTTCGTTAATATTCCAAAATGTTCAAAAATACGTTAAAGGACTGCATATAAAATGTATCGAAATATTTCGTTAATATACCAAAATGTTTAGAAATACATTAAAGGACTGCATATAAAATGTATCAAAATATTTCGTTAATATTCCAAAATGTTCAGAAATACGTTAAAGGACTGAATATAAAATGTATCGAAATATTTCGTTAATATACCAAAATGTTTAGAAATACATTAAAGGACTGCATATAAAATGTATCGAAATATTTCGTTAATATCAACTAGTTAATCAACTAGAGATGTCTAAATCCTCTCAATAGGTGCAGCTAGTCTGAACTATCTGTCGCTACGAACGCTGCAAGCTGCAAGGAGAGGGGGAAAACGTTTGAGAAAATTGTCAGTACTATTATCTAGTTAACTGTAGTTGACTAGTCTGCCGCAAGATGCCACCAGCAGCGACCCCTTATATCTCTCATAAGCGGAATTTAAAAATTTTAAAAGCTACTTTATTCAGATTTTAAAGCAATTTATGGCGGCGAAATACATTTTTATCTGATGTGAATCAAAAGTAACGCTTTTTTGGATTTGGAACGATTTGGAACGACCGCAACTTGGAACTGTTTAACGAATTTTGCTGGTTTTCGAACTTGTCCAAGTTTTTCAAAATTCGATTTTTGTGCCAAGATAGGATTAAATCAGACCAAAAAGATGATAAAATGCCAACATATACTGTATATATATATATATATATATATATATATATATATATATATATTATGATTAAGATTATATAATAGAAGAAGGGATTTGTTCAATCCCAGGTACTGCGATCAACTGACCTATTGTGCAATTTACCTCTTAAAATACCTAGTTCAGCAGATTGGTGCCCCTAATAAGTTCCAGCAACCCACTGACTAGCTCATTCTGCTGAAGATCCCTAGAATCTTATTTTCAAAAACCCCTAGCCTCCTACTAGCAAGATCCTCACTATCATAAATTATGTGACCTGCAGTTTGCTCCTCCTTCCTGCACAATCTACACACAGTTTCTCCGTAGTATATACCTATCCTGTTCATGTGCACCCTCAGACCACAGTGCCCTGTTATGAGCCCCATGATACTTCTGAGTTGTGCTCTACCCAGGACATCTGCTGCCGCTTTTGAGTCCTCCAAATGGAACTTTGCTTAAGACACGTTTACTATGGGAATGACCATGAAGGTTGTTCCATCTTACCTGGAATTCACATATATGGAATTCCCTTATCTCAATTGATGATCATTTGTTGGACATAAACCTATCTCATCGACTGAAAAAGACACTGTTACCCAGAGAGGAAGGCCACCGGGTAAGGGGGCAATAGTCAATTCGTCCCCATTCAAAGCCGACCTTGAACAATCTTTGGCTACCAGGTCCAGTAGAACGAAAAATCAGCTTTACACAAATTCTGTTAAAATAGCTCAAACAAATGAAATTTAACCAAAATCTCACTACAGCAAGGATTTATACTTAAAAAAAAAGAAAACAAGAGCTAGGGACCAAAATCAACGGAATGTGTCATCTTCCGATGAAAGTGTGGTGATGTCTGTTAGAGAAGTCTCAGCTGACTAGTTTTATCAGGGGAAACTCAACTGTTCAAGATGCTACCTGCCTAATCTGCGAAGAAAGAAAGGTTCTCAGCCGATAAAACAGGAGAAGAGTGGATTCAGCATGTTTCTGGTAATGAATGACGGCTCAGAAGTGGAAACAGCGTACTTTATGTGTGATATCTGCAAACATACTAATAACATTCTAGCTCGGCCAACCATTGTGGCCTTCCTTCCGTCCTTGTCGTTTCTAATTCTAGAATTAGAAAAATAAAAGTGTTTGTGAAATACCCACAGTAATGCTTACAAAAACCGTGATTTTAAGATGATTCTTAAAAATCGTCAAGTCGAAACACGATCTTCTTTAATAATAGTGGCATTTACACCTAGTGTCTACTTTGAACCATGGTCGGACCAAAAATGTTTTTTCCTGTCCCTATCTTTATTTAACAGCTTTATTTAACATTCTTAAAAATCGTCAAGTCGAAACACGATCTTCTTTAATAATAGTGGCATTTACACCTAGTGTCTACTTTGAACCATGGTCGGACCAAAAATGTTTTTTCCTGTCCCTATCTTTATTTAACAGCTTTATTTAACATTCTTAAAAATCGTCAAGTCGAAACACGATCTTCTTTAATAATAGTGGCATTTACACCTAGTGTCTACTTTGAACCATGGTCGGACCAAAAATGTTTTTCCTGTCCCTATCTTTATTTAACAGCTTTATTTAACATTCTTAAAAATCGTCAAGTCAAAACACGATCTTCTTTAATAATAGTGGCATTTACACCTAGTGTCTACTTTGAACCATGGTCGGACCAAAAATGTTTTTTCCTGTCCCTATCTTTATTTAACAGCTTTATTTAACATTCTTAAAAATCGTCAAGTCGAAACACGATCTTCTTTAATAATAGTGGCATTTACACCTAGTGTCTACTTTGAACCATGGTCGGACCAAAATGTTTTTTCCTGTCCCTATCTTTATTTAACAGCTTTATTTAACATTCTTAAAAATCGTCAAGTCGAAACACGATCTTCTTTAATAATAGTGGCATTTACACCTAGTGTCTACTTTGAACCATGGTCGGACCAAAAATGTTTTTCCTGTCCCTATCTTTATTTAACAGCTTTATTTAACATTCTTAAAAATCGTCAAGTCGAAACACGATCTTCTTTAATAATAGTGGCATTTACACCTAGTGTCTACTTTGAACCATGGTCGGACCAAAAATGTTTTTTCCTGTCCCTATCTTTATTTAACAGCTTTATTTAACATTCTTAAAAATCGTCAAGTCGAAACACGATCTTCTTTAATAATAGTGGCATTTACACCTAGTGTCTACTTTGAACCATGGTCGGACCAAAAATGTTTTTTCCTGTCCCTATCTTTATTTAACAGCTTTATTTAACATTCTTAAAAATCGTCTAGTTGAATCACGATCTTCCAAATGCAGTTCTTTAATAATGCATTTACAACTAGTGTCTACTTTGAACCATGGTCGGACCAAAAATGTTTTTTCCTGTCCCTATCTTTATTTAACAGCTTTATTTAACATTCTTAAAAATCGTCAAGTCGAAACACGATCTTCTTTAATAATAGTGGCATTTACACCTAGTGTCTACTTTGAACCATGGTCGGACCAAAAATGTTTTTTCCTGTCCCTATCTTTATTTAACAGCTTTATTTAACATTCTTAAAAATCGTCAAGTCGAAACACGATCTTCTTTAATAATAGTGGCATTTACACCTAGTGTCTACTTTGAACCATGGTCGGACCAAAAATGTTTTTCCTGTCCCTATCTTTATTTAACAGCTTTATTTAACATTCTTAAAAATCGTCAAGTCGAAACACGATCTTCTTTAATAATAGTGGCATTTACACCTAGTGTCTACTTTGAACCATGGTCGGACCAAAAATGTTTTTTCCTGTCCCTATCTTTATTTAACAGCTTTATTTAACATTCTTAAAAATCGTCTAGTTGAATCACGATCTTCCAAATGCAGTTCTTTAATAATGCATTTACAACTAGTGTCTACTTTGTACCATGGTCGGACCAAAACTGTTTTTCGTGTTCCTCACTTTTTATTTAACAGTGCCGCAGCAAGATAAACGCATAATGCAGCAATATAACAAGTAAACATTATTCGATCCATTACAGCTGATGCATTTGAGTCAACATAAGCCCAATATATATGTAGGCTAGTTAATAACTCAGCTGATCAAAGAAATTTCACGAACGTAGTACGTTTTCATTGATAGAACTTTGCCAAATATTTGAACATGGTATATGGTCAAAATGTTCAACAAATATTTGACAATTATCTTCGATAGTATACTATAACCCTAAGTTCTAATTTTGTTAAATAAGTGTTTTTAAATCAAATTATAAAAATGATATCCCTAAGTAAAACATTACCTCTTCTGTAATCGTAATCTCAGATAATAACGTTCATTAAATATTTCGCAAAGCCAAATTACAGCCGCAGATTGGGTGTAATTGCCCGCGCCTGGGGCAGAGTATAATAATGTAATTTGCAAATTTATGAAAGTCAGCAAGGTGGTTATGCCCGGGGCGGATTTGGTCAACAAGCGGGCCATAATGGGTCACTATGGGCAACATACAATCAGGAAAGTACGGCCGAAAATTTCTGCGTCGAGTTTCTAGAAATTCTTTGTGTGTTCAGGTTCAGTTAAGTCTGTGAATTTGAGTTTCAGTTTAAGTAAGTCGGTTAAATATTAAATATTAAGGCTTAAACCTGTTTGGTAATATCTAGAGTCTTCGAAGTTAAAACTTACTTAGCCTGACACTTTTAGACGAGTGAATTCAATAACGTCAGATCATTAAGAAACCGTAACGCTAGACTAGCTCATGCGTAGGCAACGGTAACCTAGGTAACGATAAATAAGTCTGGAGGCGTGGTCAGCGTGGTGGGGAAAGCGGAGTTAACTTGAAAACCGAACCAGGACAGAGTCGAAGCTGCGCGGACAGGAGCTAAGCGATGCCGCTTCACTCTACTACGCTTTCAGTGGCCGTACTTAAAACAACAATAGGTTAGGTTTTGAATGCCTAGTTCGCTACGCTCGGCGCAACTCCGATCCGCATTTGAGTTTGGTTTACTTTGTTTTGAGACAATTTACACGTGGCTTCCAAGTACAGCCACATTCGACACTTAGGTATTTCGCCGTCCTTATCAGTTCCGTACATACTCTGTTACAAGTGATATGTTTACATATGCATTCATTAAATATATATTTGATAGCAAAATGAGGGAAAACAATTATGAATTTATTTTTTCCTGTATTTAAAACAAAGAAGAAAACTATGCTTATCTTCCGTAGAAGGTTTGTTTAGCTGTAGCATATTTGAGTGCCAAATGTTTATATGATTTATTTACTTATAAAACACATTGCTATTAACACGAGGAAGACGTACACGATGGCCGCACGATGGCCGCACGATGGCCGCACGATGCGTTAAGCACTGAAACAAACGGAACGTCGCACACAGCGGGGCGTCATCTGCGTCATTCATCATCGCCTTGGCTCGACTTCAGAAAGAGTCCACATCAATAACACGCGTGTTTCCGTCCGTACGACAGTCACAAATACTATTTCCGTTGGAAAATGAGCTATTATAACGGCCATTTTGGAAAAGTCCATAACCGGAATTTAGAAATGAGCTCCGATTTTTTAACAGTCTTTAAATTTGTATATATACGTTAGTGTGCGCGTGTATGCGTGTGTGTAAGCTTTCTCAATGTCGCAATTTTTATATTAGACCAGGGGTCTGTTCGAAATTTCGCATTATGAAAATTTTAAGCAATTTCTTTAATGGATACAAACATGTTAGTTGCATACAATTGTCCGTGATTAAAGACTGCATTTGGTAAATACAATCCTGCTCTTTGAAGTGTTTGTCCCTGCAACTTGTTTATAGTGACAGCAAACGCAATCTTAATAGGTCTTCTAGTTAATTGAAAAAGCATGCTTGATAACCTCTAACTGTATTTTGACATTTTAATTGTACTTCGTATTTTATGATATCCGTATTAACAATAGATAAATGCACGATGGAAGGAGAAATCACAAATATATTTGTTTAAAAACAGTGTCCAAAACATATGTTTGATATTCGTAATGCTTGTCCCGGCTTGTTCGACAGGCAGGGGTAGGGGACTGTCAGTAGGGCCACATAAGCTATACGTTTAATGAATTTTAAGTAAATATTGAAATTGTTCTAAGCACGTTATACAAAAAAGAGTCATTTTTAATGGGATTGTCTATTTGTGATTAATACGTTAGCTTCGTAAAATATACAAAATATTGTCTGATTTATAACGCCGCGCATGCGCATGACGCTGTTTTGCCTATGACAGTTAAAAGTGTCTTTTGTGTTAAAATTTTCCACAAACTGTAAGTTTTAGCGCAAAATCGTTTTTCAATGTCAGAAGCTGGTTAAAAAATCTTTCTACAAATAAATAATTTATGCCTTTACGAATAGTATGTGCTGAGAAAAAGGGATGTTGACTCGAGAAATAATATATACCAGGAGGCACGTGCGAAATGTCGCATTATGAAAGTTTTAAGTAAACACAGACTTTTGAATAACAGTAGTCTTTGGAATGAGGGCGGTAGTTGGAAAGAAAGGAAACCATGTTTAAAAAATAAATCGAAAAGCGATCGATTAACAATAGATAAATGCACGATGGAAGGAAAAATCACAAATATATTTGTTTAAAAACAGTGTCCAAAACATGTGTTTGATATTCGTAATTCTTGTCCCGGCTTGTTCGACAGGCAGGGATAGGGGACTGTCAGTAGGGCCACATAAGCTATACGTTTAATGAATTTTAAGTAAATATTGAAATTGTTCTAAGCATGTTGTGCAAACAAAGAGATGTTGTAATGACATTGTTTATTCTTGATTAATAAGTTGGCTTCGTAAAATATACAAAATATTGTTTGATTTGTGATGCCGCCCAAGCGCATCCAAGATGCCGTCTTGTCTATGACAGTTAAAAGTGCCTTTTATGTTAAAATTTGCCACAAACAGTACGTTTTAGCGTAAAATTGTTTTAAAATGTCAGAAACCGGTTAAAAAATTTCTCTAAAGATACCTCATTTATGCTTGTACGAGTAGTTATGTGCTGAGAAAAAGGGATGTTGACTTAAGAAATAATATATATGTTCAACCAATGCGAAAACATCAAATTTGATAATAGTTCTTTAATTAGTTTAAACGGTTTCAAAATGGTGACCATTAAGAATATCTTTTTTTTCCTTCTTCATTCGGATCACCCACTTTGGGGTACGCCAAATCAATTACTTTGATGTGCGTTAGCTGCCCTCCGCTGTATCCAATACTGCTTCATTCTATCCGAGGCTGCCTTCCTTCTTTCATCCGAGACTGCCTTTTTTATCTTATGTTTGTTTCAAATTCTGATTCACCGTCATAATCAACGCTAAAATGTGCATAAATTAGTTCTTTTAAATTTTCAAATTCTCTTAAAAATACTGAAATAAATTTGACGACTTTTTGGGTTATTTTCGACGTACTGTACAGATGAAATTCTTTTTACATTCATCTTCTTTTCTGCTAGGATTATTGTCACTATGTTGAGTATAATGATCTGCCTTCCCTAGCTTCGTCAATTATACTTTTGTTGACGCGTTTCGGAGAACCTCCATCTTCAAAAACTATATATATACTCTGAGTAATAGATATAGTTTTTGAAGATGAAGGTTCTCCGAAACGCGTCAACAAATATAGAATTGCCGAAGCTAGGGAAGGCAGATCATTATACTCAACACAGTACTGTACAGATTTTAACGTGTATTACGTCGGTGAAATCGTATTTTCAAAAATTGTACGACAAAAATAATATTATCGAAAATTTACCAACATCACGTCAGCGAATCAGCTGCGTCACAGACATCCCAAACCAGGAATTTGACCACGCACCTAATGTTTACGTAATAATTGTAATAACACGAGAGAAATGATTTCTAAAACAAGATGAAAACATCGTTTTGCATAATTGAGTAACCATGTACCGGCTGAGGATATTAACATATACCGTCAATAATTTTATCTCCGACCTGTTTACGCGTGCATTTACATGTACGGCAATATTTTATATCAATGTGTGCGTGTGGGTGTGTGAGTATTTGCATATATACGTAGGCTGGTGCCTCAGTGGTAGTTCTCAGAGCTTCAGGCCTAATTTGTACGGGAGCTTTTGCCGCGCATGCGCAATAACTCGGTGCTTTCTACTCTATAAGCGCAGAATTGAGTTGGGCAAAATAGTTCCTTTTTCTGGAGCTGTTCCTTCTCGTTTCTCGTAAAGACTCTTCCTTTTTCATCGTTCATCCGATGAATGGAAAACTACGAGTTCAAAATTGAAAATGATTTCAATCAAAACTTTACACTGATAAAATGGAGCGTAGTTTATGTCGAATTACACAAATTGATCCAAAAGAAAAACTATTGGTTTTTTATTTCGATTAACATACAGTAGATAATAGCTGTCATAGAGAATAAAAAGTTTAAAAAATCATAGTGAATAATCATTAGAATAGACTGTAACGACACCATAACCTCACATTTAATTAAGTAAGCTCAAGTTTGAAAACAATATTTTAAGTGTAAATCGTAGAAAGATGGTCGAAAGCTTATTTGAAAGGTTTCGGTTTTAAATGTGACAAAAACTATACATTTCTGTTCAATTGAAACCTTAGAAAAAGGTATGAATAGCGAAAGTTTCAATAAAAATTATTGTTAATGATCAGCTGTTTTCAATAACAGTATTTTGAATAACAGCTGTTTTATATTTGTCTATAGTACTTTTGTTGTTGTTATTTTAAGGCAAAAAGCACATTGAGGCTATTATCACCTCCCTAAATGTAAGTGTGAATGTAAAGCGTTAAATTCGTAAGCGTAGTGTTGTAAGTGCAAGTGTGTGTTAGATTCGGGTACCGCGAGTGACGTCTAAATCCTCTCAATAGGTGCAACTAATCTGAACTATCTGTCGCTACGAACGCTGCAAGCTGCAAGGACAGGGGGAAACGTTTGAGAAAATTGTCAGTACTATTATCTAGTTAACTGTAGTTGACTAGTCTGCCGCAAGATGCCATAAGCAGCGACCCCTTATATCTCTCATAAGGGGAATTTAAAAATTTTAAAAGCTGATTTATTCATATTTTAAAGCAATTTATGGCGGAGAAATAGATTTTTATCTCGTGTGAATCAAACATAACGTTTTTTTTTTTTTGATTTGGAACGACCGCAATTTGACACTGTTTAACGAATTTCGCTGGTTTTCGAACTTGTCCAAGTATTGCAGTAGTCGAATTTGAACTGGTTTTCAAAATTCGATTTTTGTGCCAAGATAGGATTAAATCAGACCAAAAATATGATGAAATGCCAACATATATATATATATATATATATATATATATATATATATATATATATATATATATATATATATTTATATATTATATTATTATTATTATTATTATTATTATCTGCGTATAGACCCTGTTGGATCACGCAAAGCACTCCAACTCATGTCTTGTTCCTTCTAATCCTCCACACCTCCCTCATCCTGTCCCCATGGATCCTCTTCCGCTCCTCCGTCCATTTTACCCCTGCTCTCTTTGGGATTTCATTCTCTGAGACCTTCCAACAGAGCATCTTTCTCCTGTATGCGTTCCTGTCTTCAACGTCTGTTGAGTCTATTCCTGCGTCATGTAGGACTATTCTGACTTGTGCGATCCACGACGTTGTTGATTTGACACCTTGTATATACTTAAGGATTCTGTTGGCAAGTCTCGTTGTTGGGAGTCTACTGATGTGTCCATAGAACCGAAGCCTCCTTCTTCTGATATCTGCTGTCAGGTTCGATATCTTCTCTGTGGTCTTCTGGGAGTGCAACCTGTATCCATCTTCTGTTAATCTCGGGCCAAGGATCTTCCTTAAGATTTTGCGTTCTTCCTTCAAAATATCTTCCATTGTAGCTTTTGTGTGGAGTGCTAGCGTCTCGCTTGCATATAATACCTCCGGTTTTATGACTGTGTTGTAGTGTCTGATTTTTGTGTGCGTCGACATACATCTCTTATTTGTATTTGTATATATATATATATATATATATATATATATATATATATATATATATATATATATTCAGATTAAGATTATATACTAGAGGAAGGGATAGTTCAAGCCCAGGCACTGCGATCGATTGACCTATTGTGCAACTTTACTTCTTAAAATACCTAGTTCATCTGGTGCCCCTAATAAGTTCCAACAACCCACTGACTAGCTCACTCTGCTGAAGATCCCTAGGGTCTTGGAAACCAAAAACCCCTAGCCTCCTACTAGCAAGATCCTCAGTCATAAATTATGTGACATGCAGTTTCCTTCTCTTTCCTGCACAAGGACGTCTAAATCGTCTTAATAGTTGCAGCTAGTCTGCACCCCTCTGCAAGGTCTATAGTATTTATTTTATTAAGAGCTGTTGAGTTGTAACGAAATTATAAATAATTACTTTGTAATATTTGTTTCTCTGCTAACGAGTGAAGGAAATCGAGTGAACGAGGTACGTTGTCGATACTAGACGCAGTAGGCAGTGGACAGCAACTATATTCAATCCTCCACGAAAGGGGAATACATTTTGAGGAACAATCATTCGTTCGTTCTGGACCGGACTCGTTCCGAAGAAGTCCTTCGTACTTCCATTTAGGAACTGTTTTCCTAAACCTATTGAAAGTGTTAGAGAATTTGGGAAACACGAACTAGTTGTGTAGCGTTTACGGTAAAAAAAATTGAAAGGAAAGTAGCAGAACAATCATCTGCAAACTAACGAAGTGCCGGCGTTACCCACATTGAATCCTCTCAAAATACCAGCCTGTATGAGAATAGAGAAGGCGCCCTAAATGAGCTTCTCAGGAATATAGAAAGGGGTTACAATAGATCTATAGAAGTGGGCGTGCGATAGTAATGATAAACATTCATTATTCATTCATATGGGCTACATTTGAACAAAATTGGATCAACTTGTTAATGCCGATTGCGAGAAAATTTATTTTTACGAAATTTACGGTGAAACAAAAGACTTTTCTGGGCTTAGTGATCTCTCTGTCGTTGGCCAAGTCTGCTATTAATAGGTGGATTAATAGCCAACACCAGGTAAGGTGGGATAACCTTCATGGACATTCCCATAGTAAGCACCTCCTTAGCATGGTTCTATATAGAGGACTTAAAGGGGCAGCAGACGTCTTGAGCAGAGCAAATTAAGGAAAATAATTTGACGTTTTACTGGGCACTGTGGTCTGAAGATGCACATGAACTGGATAGGTTTGTACCATGGTGAAACCATCAGTAGGTGGTGCAGGAAAGAGGAGGAGACTGCAGGGCACATAATCTTTGATTATGAAGCTCTTGCTGGTAGGAGGCTAGAGGTTTTTGGTTTCCAGGACCTTAAGCATCATCAGCAATGTGAGCTAGTCAGTGGATTGTTGGAACTTACTAAGGGCATCAATCTGCTAAACTAGTACTCAAGAGGTTTTGTTGTGTTAGGATTTTTAAAAATGTTAATTTTTAGTTACTAGTTTTAAATATTATAATTAGGTCACAGCCAAAGAATGAACACTATTGACAAAGACATAGGCAAATAACAAAACTGCTGACATACTGCCTTTTGCAATAAGCAAGAAGGTATGTAGAACAGCAGTTGAAATAAAAGCTTGGGGAAGAAGTAGGGCGGGGACAGCCGATTCCGAGGGGACCGGAACGTCGGTATATTCCGTGGGACAGTCGATTCTGTGGAGACCGTAAGGGCTGTAAGTTGGGACGCACTACGGAAAAGCATTCCAGCCAGGCGGTGCTGAGAAGTGGCGAATCGGTGTTAAAAGTAAGTAGACAAAAATTTGCGTACACTTCTTCCCCTTTTTACTTTTGGTTTGAATACATTAGTATATATTTTGGGGGAACATTTTGAAGAATAATCAGTAATGTTCATTCTTGGGGTTGTCATCAACTATAGTTGTAGCCGTTACAAGACAAATGTAATGTAATACATTTAAATATATTAAAGGTTTTTTTTCATGAACCACCGATAATTAATTCATAGAGGACCCGAGTAAAAGAGACCCCGAACTCCTAACAGTTGCACAATAGGTCTATTGATCCTAGTGCTGAGGTTGTATTATCCCTTCCACTAGTTTGAATCTAATCTAGAGCTCATGAACATGTATAGTCCTTCAAAATCTGAAGATTTTTAATAAAGACCCAACTACGCATATCCATACATCACAAATTGTATTTTTCAGACAGAAATCTTTAAATCATAAAAATCTCACTACATCCTACGCCATAGATCGTTCTCGTCTTAAAGCATGCCTTCGAAGTATCGCTTATCGTACCAACGTATTTAAATTAATCCACTCTGTACAGCCTACGCTCCAACCAAAGCTGAACTAGATTGTTGATAGCGAGATCTGTCGGTGCTCTACGCAAGTTTGCCGTCTACAGTCCGAGCTGGATAAGGGAACACAGAGCGCACGGCACCGTGGAGCTAAGCGATAACATCACACCGTTGTCACGTGGGCTGTACAATACAAGTGTCCACACGAAGACACGACACTTGTCTGATAGCGCGTCCTTCCGAGTACTTCCGCGTTGTTGACCTTGACGACAGCCGTAATCGTTGTGTCAACGATTTGTGTGTATGACGGTTCTGTGATACTGACATGACTTGTTGTTTCGAACATTTAAAAAAAACCGGCGCTAACGATTTTATTGAAATATAAGCAACAGACTAAACACTCGGTATGGTACGAAAACTGTTAACGTTGCACAAATATTGCACAAACATAAATTAATGTATGTATTTAAATACGTATGGATTGACGATCTTCAACACACTGTAGAAGAAGAAATAATAACATGAAGCAACAACGTGTGACGTCCAAGACATTGAGAGAATGAAAGAGGTCAACTACTAAAAATAATACGAACTATCGAACTAAATATGACAAGAACGTTAGGTTCACCGCTCTTTAGGAATTAGAAAAAGATTAAAGTTAATAAGGGCTCTGTGGTCGATGTGGCTAAGGCACCGGTCAGTCTTTTGCGTCTCTGAACTGCACACCTTAAGATTCTTAATTATACCCGCAGTCACTCACACTTTTTCACACCATTAACACTGACCCTCACACACACACACAAACACACACAGACACACACAAAAACGATAAATGTCACACACACAAGACTACGTAGTCTAGTCCTGGTGAAACAAGAAGAAGAAAAAGAAAACTATCGGGAAACAAGCTAAAAACAATTAATCAGAATATATTTTCCCAATTTACTATTGAACACAATTTAAATCAACACATCACACACATTATCAAAATCTGATGACATTTTTAAGACACACAACATGTGTCATGTTTTAGGTCTGGCACATATTGATTTTACACACACAGTGCACAAACATGCACACACACACACACACACACACACACACACACACACACACACACACACACACACACATATATATATATATATATATATATATATATATATATATATATATTGAAAATGTACAAGGTTTATCTCTAAATCGGCATAACAAGTTTGATAATGCTAGGATTGTCAGTAAAATAAGGTTCCCAATAATTTTTCACAATGAAAAACATGTTTATTTGCATTGAATAATACATTTTTGAAAGCTTACACTTTATTCTATTTTTCGACATAATTGCATTAAGATTGATGCATTTTTGCATACGGTGGACCATCTTTTGTATGCCTGAGTCGGAAAACTCTCCCGCCGCGCTGCGAAGGTAGCTTAAAACTTTTTCTTTCGGCTCCTCTCCGGTACTGAAGTGGGTCCCACCTAAGTGTTTCTTCAAATTAGGGAACAGATGGTAGTCACTTGGGGTAAGTCCGGGCTATAGGGAGGATGTATGACAGTATCCCATCCAAATTGGTTGATGAGATCGATTGTTACACGGGCGGTGTTTGGACGAGCGTTGTCTTGATGGAAAGAAATTACCTTCGTGAGCATGCTTCTCCTCTTCTTTTGAATCGCGCGGTGAAGGTTCTTTAACGTTTCACAGTAGCGATCAGCATTGATCCATGAATTCACACAATAATAACCACTTCCTGTTCCAAAACCCGCTCGCCATGACTTTGCCGGCAGACAGAATTTGTTTGTACTTCTGCGGCTTCGGCGACTCTGGATGTTTCCACTGTCGTGATTTTTTTTCTTTTCTGCTGTCGTGTATTGTACCAAGATCTCGTCCCCAGTGACAATGGAGTCCAAGAATTTCTCGCCATCGGTTTCGTAGGCCTGAAGAAATTCGCGGACCGCATCAATCCGTTGCCGTTTGTGGCCTGCTTGGGACCCACTTCGCACACAAACCTTGCTATACCCTAAATGGTCTTTCAAAATTTTATCAATTTTTGAATTTTATCAATGTTTCTGACATCAGCGATCATCTCGGAGGGCCCCAAAACAGTCGCTCTTGCTTCCACTTTTGCAATCGTTTCGTCCGAAACAGACGGACGTCTAGAACGATGTTCGTCATGAACGTCTGAACGTCCGTCTTTGAATTCTTTGCACCATTTGCGCACGTGTTGTATGCTCATACATTTTTCTCCGTAGACTTCAAACAGTTGGATATGAATGTCCACCGGCGCATTGTTTTTTGCACACAAAAAACGAATCACAGAACGTAATTCGCACCTGGCGGGAGACAGAAGAGGCAATTCCATTATTAACGGCTACCAAGCCAAGAAAAAAAACTGCAAGCCAAGGTCACCAGATCCCGCATAACAACGTTCGCAGCGACTATAGCGCTTTGGGAACCTTACTTTACGGACAACCCTCTTATTTCAACAAAATGTTGTTTTTACGGAAAACATTCTCAAAGAGTCATCCTACCTAATTATACTTGTCCTGGCAGAAAGCATCTCTGATTACTCCGAAGACTTTGCCAAATTTCGATTGCCGGAGTATCCAAGGTAGTGGAGATCGTAGGTTCGAGTCTGCAGTTACTGCTATAAGCTTTACCCTTTCCGTTGAAATCGATGCTTCGTCTTCATTAGTCTAAGTGGCATAATGTATGAACGTTAAGTAATGCTTCTTAGAGTACCTCAAGTCCTTCATAGCTACTGAACAATTCGTGAAAATTTACCGAGCTCTCGGAGATCCGTTCACAGCTGTTACCAATTAAAAACACCAATCAGCTGAGATTAATTGAGTGAAGAAAAGTTCAATGAAGAACGATGGTATAAAACGTAATCATTTCATATGACCATCCATAGATAAACGCCTTGAATTTGTGATTCACTGAAAAGCCAGTCGTCCTCCTCGCGAAACAAAGATCTAGTTCTGGCAACTTCAGCTCCTTTGACCTTCTTCATCGCAAACTTTCACGATGCTAACTAACACGTGCTGCGGACTTATTAAATTTACCAAAATATAACGGAAGATCGGTTGTCATCTTTCAGTGCAACTGGTATAGGTGATTTAAAACAAGTCCAGCGAGTACGGTAGGTTATTCACCTAATATTATTATCAACCACTGTCACTGAAGTAGGCTAGACCTATTCTCCTTATTTGCCAATGTGAGATCATTGGGCGATGGGCGCTGTCTACAAAATGGCGTTAGCGCTTCAGCAAAGACTTGATGTGGGTTTTTTTATTGCCTCTAAAGGTCTGTCGAGAACATCCCTCTAGCGTAAATATACTTAAAGTGATCCGGCTCAAACTTAGGAAAAATAGTTCACAATTTTTTTTTTTGGAAGGAAAAAGTAAAATAAACTGTATTTAATCGATTTTATCGTAATAAATTTCTAAAAATATTTACACATTAGTGACTGATTATTGTATCAAATTTTTATGAAACGGGTGACTGTTATCGCGTAAAAAAAATCGGAACCTAAAAAAAAAAAAAACGGAAATCGTAAAGATTATGTACAGCGAAACATTTCAAACTCATTGTTTAGGCGCTAGGTATGCATTATGTTAAGTATTGATAGGCGGTATTTTGTGACTGTTACTTAGTAACGGTTATTAAAGAATTACAGTAACTGTTATTAAAAGTAACAAATAGCGGTTATTGGGCTGAAATATTACAAGACTAACAACAGTTTAGTAGTATTTTGTTTTTTCGTTTAACATGAAGAACGAAAACCGTTTTATTCCCAATAAACTTTAGTTCGGTATCTTGCCGCTGAGTGTTACTGGCGCTACTGTTGAGATAACTTTAGACGAAAAGAACCAACGGGATAGCTTTTCTACTAAACGCAGGCGCACTGCAATAAGAATAAACAGAAGGAGAACGGTGTTAAAATGAAAAACGAATAACATGTTATTCCCAGTAACCGTTTAGTAGTTCAGTGTTCTGTCGCTAAGTGTTACTGGCGCTAGCGTTGAGATAATTTTAGACGAAAAGAACGAAGTAACTCTTAACCTAATAATTTTACCTAACCTTTTAACTGATAACTTTTAACGCTAACTAACGGTTAACACTTTTAAAACGAGAATTCAAGTTCAGTTATTTGTATAGTTTATTTTTGTTGTTATTGTTTGTAATTGTGTGACTATTTACAAAAATAATACCAAATAAATCACTACAATTAAACGAATCAGTTTTTTTTCACAAACAACTGAAATTTTAATGTTGTGCTGCGTATTATTTGCATTAATTTAAAACAAAGGTTGATTTTTTTAATATACTATCTTTTTATTATACGAATTATACACTTTAAATGTTTTAATTAATATATTAATATGCTATTTTTTTTTTTATTAAAAATGAATAGGTGTCTATAATTAACTGATACTACATTACAAAACAAAAAATATTTTTTTATATTTAAGTATGCCTTATTTGAATAAGAACTAAATCTATGTTGAGTATAATGATCTGCCTTCCCTAGCTCTTCGTCAATTCTATTTTTGTTGACGCGTTTCGGAGAACCTCCATCTTCAAAAACTATATCTATACTGGTCACCAATATTATGGTACGTCCTATTTATAATTTTCTATCTCCACCTCGTACCCCTCCTCTATTCAACACGTGTACATTAAACCTGACGTGCTCGCTTCTGATTGGCTCTTCAAAATCATACGTTTTCGCAAGCTTCTGATTGATTCCTTTCAAACTTTCTTTCAACGGTCGTCCCTCCTGTTAATTTTTTAATTTTTAAACGTGATATCTGCTTGCATCGGTATCTGTTCATTTATTATGTTTTCAAGCTTTAATTTAACGTAATAAATGAACAGATTTTGTCGCAAGCAGATATTACGTTTAAAAATCTAAACATTTTCGAAAATTAACAGGAGGGACGACCGTTGAAAGAAAGTTTGAAAGGAGCCAATCAGAAGCGAACGAAAACGTATGATTTTGAAGAGCCAATCAGAAGCGAGCACGTCAGGTTTAATGTACACGTGTTGAATAGAGGAGGGGTACGAGATGGAGATAGAAAATTATAAATAGGACGGGCCATAATATTGGTGACCAGTATAGATATAGTTTTTGAAGATGGAGGTTCTCCGAAACGCGTCAACAAAAGTAGAATTGACGAAGCTAGGGAAGGCAGATCATGTTGAAGTGACAATAATCCTAGCAGAAAATAAGAAGAATATAAAAAGAAATAAGAATTAAATCTATTACCTATTTATTTTGAATCTAATAGATTGTGTTCGTTGTATAACATATAAAAGTAAATTATACTTCATAAAAAATCTTCATATTTTTTTTAATAATCACTTTTGTTCTTTTGTTAAATTGTTTTAAGCTTTAAACTTCTGCTGAGCACTTTAAATAGATTTAAATAACACGTTATTCCAAAGTAGCGTTAACAGTTATAACCGTTACCAGAAAATACGTTTAGCTCATCACTAATGTTAACTGACCCAACTGAAAGGTCAGACTCCGGCGTAACCGCTTTGCGTAGTAAAATGAAGACATTGCTTTGTTTTACGGCTCGATGCAGCTTCATCGCCTTCTGGCGAAGGGCCAAGCTGTAAATCTGGGCTTTAGAATCGTCAAGTCCGGAGTAAACGAACCCATCAGTTACGGGACGAATTTGTGAAAGTATTTCGGATGCAAATTTTCCCAATCAGCACGCAGCTGTCGCGCTAACGTGTGAAGCAATTTTCCAAAGTGACAAAATCACAATCATTTTTTTTCACTTTTTTTCTGAAAATCTTATTTCATCTTCGCAACGTTAAAATCAGCATGTGTTTGCGTTTCGTTTTAAATAACATTGTCAATATTGAAACGGATAGTCAGTTTGTTGTCGTATTTTTAAATGAATTTGAAAATTGAAAATATTTTTAATGCATGTTTTAACGCTACACGCGACAGTGAAATCGAACTTTGAAAATAGTATTACGTGAAGTAGTAAATCGTCCGACATTTTGAACGGTTGAAGTGATTTCGCTGGCTAACAGACTTGTCTAAGGTATTACCAAAATGTTTATCCTAGGTTTGAAACAAATCAGATCAAAATGACGAACACTTTAATGTTAACGCAAACCATATGTTTAATGTTACGCGGTTCAAAATGAGTTTTAGACTCACGGTAGTGGGATAATTCGTCCTTGGCACTTGCGAAAACGCTTCCATTTTTACCCCCTCCACAAACGAAACAGAGCATTCGTAAAATATACTGCGCATGTCTGTAATCTCTCGCTGGGTACTTCTACGCACTATGTTGTAGCCTCTAACCCAGGCCTATCTATGAACTCAAAAATCCTATTGTACGTGATCGATGTTTATATTTAAGAGTTCTGGAAGGACCGTGGTTAAGCACCAGTTACTTTAAATTTGCGCATCTCAAAATCGTAGGTTCGATACTAGATTTACTGTTGTAAGTTTTCCCCGCCGTTAAAGCCGATCCCTTATCCTCATTAGTTTTACTAGTCATAAATTATTGACATCGGAAGACATATTTTTTCTTACCTTGATTGTGCCTTTTATGTAAAGTTATACGTCCAATCAAATCACTGTGTTTTTCTCTTGACTCCGTCTCTTAAAACTTGTCCGTTCGGAAAGGTTAGAAGTCAAGACAATAGTTTTATAACTACTTGCCTATCCAGCTCGGATCTGACCTTTTCCCGTATCACTGCATCTCGTTTTAAATCCATTTCCAGCCAAATGTCAGGTGGTTGACAGATTAATGCGCATCTAATTAGATGAGCGATTCAAGTTGGAAATTAATCTTTGTTAAAAATATTGCTGTTATTGAACCAAAAATAAAAATTCCGTATCATGTTTTCTCTTATATTTTATTTTAATTACACTAATTTATTCGAGAACATGACAAATTAACATAGCTAGTTTTTATCAACATAACCTAAAACATGTTATAGCTTATCAGCTGTTCAATGAAACCAGCTGATCGTTACGAATTAATATTAACGACAAATTAACACACCTAGTTTTTAACAACATAACCTAAAACACATTATAGCCTATCAGCTGTTCAATGAAACCAGCTGATCGTTACGTATTAATATTAACGACAAATTAACACAGCTAATTTTTAACAACATAACCTAAAACATATTATAGCCTATCAGCTGTTCAATGAAACCAGCTGATCGTTACGAATTAATATTAACGACAAATTAACACAGCTAGTTTTTAACAACATAACCTAAAATATATTATAGCCTATCAGCTGTTCAATGAAACCAGCTGATCGTTACTAATTATTATTAACAACAAATTAACACAGCTAGTTTTTAACAACATAACCTAAAACTTATTATAGCCTATCAGCTGTTCAATGAAATCAGCTGATCGTTACTAATTATTATTAACAACAAATTAACACAGCTAGTTTTTAACAACATAACCTAAAACATGTTATAGCCTATCAGCTGTTCAATGAAACCAGCTGATCGTTACGAATTAATATAAACGACAAATTAACACAGCTAGTTTTTAACAACATAACCTAAAACATGTTATAGCCTATCAGCTGTTCAATGAAACCAGCTGATCGTTACTAATTATTATTAACAACAAATTAACACAGCTAGTTTTTAACAACATAACCTAAAACTTATTATAGCCTATCAGCTGTTCAATGAAATCAGCTGATCGTTACTAATTATTATTAACAACAAATTAACACAGCTAGTTTTTAACAACATAACCTAAAACATGTTATAGCCTATCAGCTGTTCAATGAAACCAGCTGATCGTTACGAATTAATATAAACGACAAATTAACACAGCTAGTTTTTAACAACATAACCTAAAACATGTTATAGCCTATCAGCTGTTCAATGAAACCAGCTGATCGTTACGAATTAATATAAACGACAAATTAACACAGCTAGTTTTTAACAACATAACCTAAAACATGTTATAGCCTATCAGCTGTTCAATGAAACCAGCTGATCGTTACGAATTAATATAAACGACAAATTAACACAGCTAGTTTTTAACAACATAACCTAAAACATGTTATAGCCTATCAGCTGTTCAATGAAACCAGCTGATCGTTACGTATTAATATTAACGACAAATTAACACAGCTATTTTTAACAACATAACCTAAAACATATTATAGCCTATCAGCTGTTCAATGAAACCAGCTGATCGTTACGAATTAATATTAACGACAAATTAACACAGCTAGTTTTTAACTACATAACCTAAAACATATTACAGCCTATAAGCTGTTCAATGAAACCAGCTGATCGTTACGAATTAATATTAATGACAAATTAACACAGCTAGTTTTTAACAACATAACCTAAAACATATTATAGCCTATCAGCTGTTCAATGAAACCAGCTGATCGTTACTAATTATTATTAACAACAAATTAACACAGCTAGTTTTTAACAACATAACCTAAAACTTATTATAGCCTATCAGCTGTTCAATGAAATCAGCTGATCGTTACTAATTATTATTAACAACTAATTAACACAGCTAGTTTTTAACAACATAACCTAAAACATGTTATAGCCTATCAGCTGTTCAATGAAACCAGCTGATCTTTACGAATTAATATAAACGATAAATTAACACAGCTAGTTTTTAACAACATAACCTAAAACATGTTATAGGCTATCAGCTGTTCAATGAAACCAGCTGATCCTTACGAATTAATATAAAACAACTGATCTTTTAATATAACTACCAAAATTTAATCGGCGATTCATTTCGTATACTTAATCGGTCAAACGTCTTCGTAGTTTATGCTTGTAGCTGATTAAATTGCCTGAATAATTGAAAAATGTAAATTAAGTAATGCTTATACATAAATAGAAATTATATTTTATGTTTAAAAAGTTTGCTTTTAAAGTTTTGTTCGCAAAAAAAATAACTCTTTAAAGCTTCCAAACAGAACGGCGAACCTCATAATATTCAATGTTATCGGAAAAACAATTTCTCTTATTGAACGAAAAATGAAAATCATGTATCATGATTTTCTATTACTTTTATTTTAATTACAATTATTTGTTCAAAAACACTACCATTAACATAGCTAGTTTTTAACAACATAACTTTAAACTTATTATAGTCTATTAGCTGTTTAATAAAATCAGCTGATCTTTACGAATTAATATAAAACAACTGATCTTTTATTATCTACAAAAATTAAATTAACGATTCATGTCATATACTTAAATCGGTAAAACGTGTTCGAAGTAGTGTTATCACACTTACAAGGTCCCCGGTTCGATCCCGCACGGAAACAGTAATTTTTAATTATAATTAATTTAATACGAGACTTGCGACGCGCAAAATATACTGTTATATCGATATAAATATGTTCCTCGCATCACGCGTCCCGCAGAATCCAACAGCACATCTAGCCCTGAAACATGATACATCCTTCAACATGATACATCCTTCAACATGATACATCCTTTTCAACATGAAACATGATACATCCTTCAACATGATACATCCTTTTCAACATGAAACATGATACATCCTTCAACATGAAACATGATACATCCTTCAACATGATACATCCTTTTCAACATGAAACATGAAACATCCTTCAACATGATACATTCTTTTCAACATGAAACATGATACATCCTTCAACATGATACATCCTTTTCAACATGAAAAGTGATACATCCTTCAACATGATACATCCTTTTCAACATGAAACATGATACATCCTTCAACATGATACATCCTTTTCAACATGAAACATGATACATCCTTCAACATGATACATCCTTTTCAACATGAAACATGATACATCCTTCAACATGATACATTCTTTTCAACATGAAACATGATACATCCTTCAACATGATACATCCTTCAACATGAAACATGATACATCCTTCAACATGATACATCCTTTTCAACATGAAACATGATACATCCTTCAACATGATACATTCTTTTCAACATGGAAAATGAAACATCCTTCAACATGATACATCCTTTTCAACATGAAACATGATACATCCTTCAACATGATACATCCTTTTTTCAACATGAAACGTGATACATCCTTCAACATGATACATCCTTTTCAACATGAAACATGATACATCCTTCAACATGATACATCCTTTTCAACATGAAACATGATACATCCTTCAACATGATACATCCTTTTCAACATGAAACATGATACATCCTTCAACATGATACATCCTTTTCAACATGAAACATGATACATCCTTCAACATGATACATCCTTTTCAACATGAAACATGATACATCCTTCAACATGATACATCCTTTTCAACATGAAACATGATACATCCTTCAACATGATACATCCTTTTCAACATGAAACATGATACATCCTTCAACATGATACATCCTTTTCAACATGAAACATGATACATCCTTTTAAAAATACGATGTTATTTTAAAGGCACAGAAACGTTGATATATTTCTATCGGAATCTTAAACTGACTGTACTTAATAAAATGTCGTGTTAATCCGTTTATTCCCTGTGCACAGATATCCAAGTAAAACCAGTATTTTGAAAATGGATGTACCCGCCAAAATATCAAAACTAAACTCCTCCACGTCCACAATATTTCGTACAGCAATACACGTTAAAACAGCCTACCCGATTAAACTTCGATAGGCCTATAAATTAATTGAACTCTTGATCGCAATTTAGGCTTAGAATTTCCGGCGGCCAATATTTATTTCCGTTTCATTTCCGGAACAGAGCTTACTGTAAATTCTCGTCCCTCCGTTTTTCAGTCCAGTCATCAATAACACAATCAAATCCTCGGTTATTTCGTGTAGATAGACCGGTTTGGTTGGACAATAATCGTGAAGCTCAGCTGTTTCGTTCTACTGAAGAATTTGTCAAAACTGACAACATTAAACTAGCTGTCAGAGAACAACTAACATCGCAATATATTCTTAATTAACGTACATAGCGCTCCACGACAGCGCACGTAACTTTTCTACAAATTTAACCGATAATAGTAATCGATTTTTTTTTTTTTTTTAACGTCCGACTATTGTGCACACTTGGGCTAATGCAGACGATGGGATGATTTATAGCATATGAAAATGCCAAGCCCTGGCCGGGAATCGAACCCGGGTCCTCGGGGTGAAAGCTCAGTAATCAACTAGGCCACCGAGGCGGCTTAACCGTAATATAGGGTGTTTGAAAAAGAACTGCCTAGTTTTAATGTGCCCTAGAATCTGTACAAAGTGACATACACTATTCTAATTTGTGTTATTTCATTCATCAACTGTCCAAGT
This sequence comes from Callitettix versicolor, assembly GCA_022606455.1. Lineage (NCBI taxonomy): Eukaryota > Metazoa > Arthropoda > Insecta > Hemiptera > Cercopidae > Callitettix > Callitettix versicolor. Next base: position 113,424,718 of record CM040189.1, read on the forward strand.
TTTGTTCACGTAAATGTGGGAATTCATTTCCTGCAGTTGGCAGGCCTGCGTGACCTTGAGAATAACTGCGACAGCGCTCAGTTTAGGCGTTCAGTGCAGTGCAATGGCTACTCCGCGACAAAAAGCGCAGTGTGTTATTTGGCTTCTGCAAACTGAGTGTTATAACAGTACAACGTAGTTTTAGACGTACGTATGGTGGTGAACTACCTACACAAAAACTATCCGTTGTTGGCTAAAGTCTTTCAAAGAAACCGGCAGTGTTTTAAAAGCGAAGTCGCCAGGTAGACCGAGAACTTCTGAAGCTACTGTTGAATAGTGGTGGGACAGGAAACACCAAACTGTTAAAAAAACTGCTTTTCTATAAACGACAAACAAACTTCTTTTTCAAACGGAGACAAGCAGTTGGATTTGGACTGGTTTATGATTTGTTAAACAAGGAACTGCTTTCCGCACTACCACACCTACGTTTTATTCGAACGTTGCCGCAAGCGCTAAAACTGTTTTCCTGCTAACTGCTTTTCTTCTACCTGCTTTTAAGCTTTTTCCCTTTATTTCAAAGTTGCTTGTTGTTTGTAATGAAGTCAAAACTGTTTGGTCAATGCGAACGTTTATCTCTATTTTGTTGCGAGTTGAAGTAACAACCTCTCACATTTTGTAGATACAGAGCCTTATTTTATTTAAACATATTTTTTATATTTATTATCAATCATAAATATGTTTTAATCAACTAAAAATATTCTAAATCGTTTGCATTTTGGTAAATATGCAAAGGACTATTAAATTTTTAAGTAAAAAAGAATGCTTCTATTAGAAATTCATTGCATTTTGTACGTAAAATAGCATACATAATTATTACGTTTCGAGAATGTAATTTAATTATTACTACACTTGTAAGGATTATTTGTATCCTTTCTAAGTGCTTTATACCCAAAAACAGTTAAGAACATGGTGGCAGTGGGAATGAAAAAGTAGTTTTAGAAAACTGAACGTTTAGCTGCTAATACAACTTTGAGTTTCAGTTTTCTAAACCTGTTTTTTTCCAACTGTTTTAAAAAGCAGCTTTTTTTCTTCAACAAACAGTTTGTTTACGTTTTGTAAAAATAGAAACGCCCACTTCTACTGTTGAACAGATCCGTGTTTCGTGTGTTCGGAGCCCAAAGAAGTCATTGTAGTCTGCAATTAGGAGTGCCTAAAATTCTTTTTCAAACACCCTGTATTTACGAAAAATGTAACTGGACCAACTTTATTGGACATTTCACACTCTTTCTCTACAAAGCGGTCCAAATTATGAATAGATATTGTCGTTCAGCCAGTATTACAGAAATTAACCCAACTTCACTCTGTAAGTTGAATCAGAATCCGCCATCTTGAAACGGAAGTGAATGGGAAAATATCTTACAATTTCGTCTTTTGGGCTTTATACACTTAACCCTTTGGAACAAATTTAAAATTAATTGGACAATAAGATTATTAAAAAAGATAATATCTTTAAGTTATTTAAGCTATTATAATCAAATGTAAGCACTAAATAATTTGTTTGCATACACATTTTATTTTTCTAATAAGTTATTACATAATTAAATTTATCGTAGTCATCTTCCACAATATTTGTTATCAGTGATATTCCTTCAAAAATTATCACAGTCTAAACAAAATCCGCTTCAGACATTTTTGTTATTGAACGAAAAATAAAAATCATGCATCATGTTTTCTCTTCCTTTTTTATTTTATTTACGACAATTTGTTCGAAAACACGGCAAATTGATATAGCTAGTTTTTAATAACATAACCTAAAAACGTATTGTAGCCGATCAGCTGTTCAATGAAACCAGCTGATCGTTACGAATTAACATAAACAACTGATCTTTTAATAAAATTACCAAAGTTAAATTAACGATCCATTTCATAGAAGTGTATCGGTTAAACGTCTTCGTAGTTTCCGTAGTGTAGTGGTTATGCTCCTCACACGTGCAAGGTCACCGTTCAAATATGCGGGAACACAGGACATTTTTAATTATAATTAATGTAATATGAGAATTGCGACGCGCGAAATATACTGCTATATCAATATAAATGTCATCCGTATCTCGCGATGCGCAAAATCCAACATCAAAACCACCCCTAAAACACGACATGTTATACCAGATGTTAAATCACCTTTGAGGAATTACGCTGAGAGCCAATCACCTGTTTACTGAACAATATAAATCTTCGCACTTGGCGGCGGCGTGCCTTCCTTGCCGTCCCTCATTGCTCAGTGTAATGATAATGGTGTTCTTCCCCGCTGTTCCTTGCGCTCAACGTTTTGGCAAAGTTGGTAAAGCAGGTGTTAAATTATCTGGATATTAATTTTGTATTTTGCTTTTATTTCAGTTTAAACTATTTAATTCACCCCTAAACCAAACCTAGGGTATGATTTAAGATCATTGTTTTTGCGGGTCAAACACACTTCAAACATGTTTGTTATTGAACAAAAAATAAAAATTGTGTATCGTGATATCTCTTCATTTTTACTTTAATTACGATCATCTGTTCGAAAACACGGTAAATTAACATAGCCAGTTCTTAACAACATAACCTAAAACGTATTATTGCCTATCAGCTGTTCAACGAAATCAGCTGATCGTTACGAATTGATATAAAACAGCTGATCTTTTATCAAAGCTACCAGAAAATAGTTACTTAGTAATTCACGTGAAATAAATTTCGCATGGGTTTTCTTGGACCAAGAGCGTTTCAATGTGTTACATATCTATTTACCGAATGTATCCGCGACTTAAACCAGATATCTAGACGGAAAAAGGCGCGCCTAGGTCGTGTGCGAATATTGATGTTGTTCAGTAAACCAGTAAGTATATAAATGGTTCTTGGTGGAATTCAAAGGTGATTCAACACAGTTTAATTCGTAGACAAGGCGGTAAACGTTTTAGCACTTGTTGGTCTTTGTTTAGCCGCTTATACAAGCTGCTTTACGTAAAGTATACCGGTGACGCTGATGATTTATAAGTAACCATGTCCAACTCCCACTTAACAGCACATACCGGTGTAAGGATCAATATCCGACAAGTGGGAACAAGTAATTAATACAAATACAGAGCGCGGCAACGAGTAGGCGCTTGGTGTTGCGTAGGCGCGTCAAATAATTACATCTCATCGGTTGAATTTTCTTTGTCCAAGAGCGAACTGGCGAAGTAGTTGTTTTTAACGAAGAATTTTAATTTGTTTTTGTAACAGATTGGCTGAAGGTACTGGTATGCTTTACGTGGAGTGAGAAAAACAATATTGTTTTAATGGATTTTTGTTTACGAATTTCAATTGGAAAGTAAAATTATAGAGCAAATGTAATTATACTAGCAATGAATACAGAACCTAAAGAACATTTACTGTCTGGAAAAGTCAGAACATTTTATTCGCTCGGCAAGATTACTTGACGCACCTTCAGGTAGGCAGCGCTGGATGGTTTTATGAAAAATCAGCGTGATAGGAGACAGATGTAGAGCGTTGACATTCTTTCTCCTCCCCTCTCTTCTAGAAGCCTACCTCAATGCTTGACCTGTGTTTTTGAAATTACGACTACCGCCTCTATAGCTTCATTCGTAAACATGTGATAACCCCCCCTCCCGGACCATGGAACAGTAAGGTGGTTCACGGGAGTTTAGAGAACTTTACTTTAGACTTAGAACAATTCTCGCTTCAACCCTTCAGCTGTTGGCACAAAAAGAGACGGAGAATACCATTTCTCTCTCTCTCTCTCTTTCTCTCTCCCTCTCTCTTCTTCTCTCCTAGAAGCCTACCCTCAACGCTTGACATAAGTTTTGGAAATTATGACTACCGCCTCTACAGCTTTATTGGTTACCGCACCGCACCGTGGAACAGTAAGGCGGCTCACTTCCCTAACGAAAACGAAAGTTTAAAGAACTTGACCTTTGACTTAGAACAATTCCTGCTTCAACCCCTGAGCTGTTGGCACAAAAGAGACAGAGAATACCATCTCTCTCTCTCTCTCTCTCTCTCTCTCTCTCTCTCTCTCTCTCTCTCTCTCTCTCTCTCTCTCTCTCTCTCTCTCTCTCTCTCTCTCTCTCTCTCTCTCTCTCTCTCTCTCTCTCTCTCTCTCTCTCTCTCTCTCTCTCTCTCTCTCTCTCTCTCTCTCTCTCTCTCTCTCTCTCTCTCTCTCTCTCTCTCTCTCTCTCTCTCTCTCTCTCTCTCTCTCTCTCTCTCTCTCTCTCTCTCTCTCTCTCTCTCTCTCTCTCTCTCTCTCTCTCTCTCTCTCTCTCTCTCTCTCTCTCTCTCTCTCTCTCTCTCTCTCTCTCTCTCTCTCTCTCTCTCTCTCTCTCTCTCTCTCTCTCTCTCTCTCTCTCTCTCTCTCTCTCTCTCTCTCTCTCTCTCTCTCTCTCTCTCTCTCTCTCTCTCTCTCTCTCTCTCTCTCTCTCTCTCTCTCTCTCTCTCTCTCTCTCTCTCTCTCTCTCTCTCTCTCTCTCTCTCTCTCTCTCTCTCTCTCTCTCTCTCTCTCTCTCTCTCTCTCTCTCTCTCTCTCTCTCTCTCTCTCTCTCTCTCTCTCTCTCTCTCTCTCTCTCTCTCTCTCTCTCTCTCTCTCTCTCTAGCCGCCTCGGTAGCCTAGTTGATATCGTACTGAGCTTTCACCCCTCCGAGGAACCGGGTTCGATTCCCGGCCAGGGCTTGGCATTTTCATAAGCTATAAATCATCCCATCGTCTGCATTAGCCCAAGTGTGCACAATAGTCGGACGTTAAACACCAAAAAAATCTCTCTCTATCTCTCTCTCTCTCTCTCTCTCTCTCTCTCTCTCTCTCTCTATCTATCTCTCTCTCTCTCTCTCTCTCTCTCTCTCTCTCTCTCTCTCTCTCTCTCTCTCTTCCTCTCTCCTAGAAAGCTACCCCAAAGCTTGACCTACGTTTTGGAAATTATGATTACTGCCTTTACAGATTTATTGGTTACCACCCCGCACCATGGAACAGTAAGGCGGCTCACTTCCCTAACGAAAACGAAAGCTTAAAGAACTTGACCTTTGACTTAGAACAATTCCTGCTTCAACCCCTGAGCTGTTGGCACAAATACAGACAGAGAATACCATTTCTCTCTCTCTCTCTCTCTTTCTCTCTCTAGCCGCCTCGGTGGCCTAGTTGATATCGTTCAGGGCTTTCATCCCGAGGACCCGGGTTCGATTCCCGGCCAGGGCTTGGCATTTTCATACGCTATAAATCATCCCATCGTCTGCATTAGCCCAAGTGTGCACAATAGTCGGACGTTAAATACCAAAAAAAATCTCTCTTTATGTCTATCTCTCTTTCTCTCTCTCTCTCTCTCTCTCTCTCTCTCTCTCTCTCTCTCTCTTCTCTCTCTCCTAGAATGCTACCCCAAAGCTTGACCTATGTTTTGGAAATTATAATTACTGCCTTTACAGCTTTATTGGTTACCACCCAGCACCATGGAACAGTAATGCGGTTCACTGCCCTAATGAAAACGGAAGTTTAGAGAACTTGACCTTCGATTTAGAACAATTCCCCCTCAACTCCTCAGCTGTTGACACAAAGAGAAATAGGAAATACCATCGCCCCCTCTCTCTCTCTCTCTCTCCAATTCAGAAAAAACCCATCTAGCGCTGCCTACCGGAAGGTGCTCTAAGTTGCGTTGGCGGACGAGTAAAATGTACTTTTTCACGCAAGAAATGTCCTTCTAGATTCTGTACTCGCTACAATTAGTAACTCAAGGAACAGTGAATCCCGCAGTATTAGTAATTATTTTCCTTGTCACCGTTCCATGACAGCCAGGTTAATGTATCTGTTTATCTGACCAGAAACGTTTTTCTTGTGTATGTCTGTCCATCTGTGTGTGGCTGTATACATCGTTGGGGACAACCAATCAGCTGATTTCGATTTATATAATTGTAGCCTTGTTTGGTTACATTTTAGAAACATTTTTTAAATTTTCTTTAAAAGAAAATTTAACATTAATCATAGGTCGCCATTTGTTTAAAGCAATAGAGTTCTGGAGTTACCGAAAAAACTTGCAAAACGTTCAAAATTTTCTATAAATCGGTCAATTTGACAATTCATATCGTATTTGGAAACAACTCTAATAGCTTAGTTTTTTTTTAAAATTTACATTCAAACTGGTAGATCAAAGGACAGTAGATCTCGTAGTATATTCTTAATTAATTTTTTGGCCACCGCTGACTAGATTGGCTCGCAAATTTTTCCGCCAATATGGATACCGGTTGGTAATCGTTATACGAAAAATTTTACTGAACTAAAATTGCTGGAAATTTTATGCTCTTTCTCCGTGAAGCGTTAAAAATTATGATAGATTTTGCCGTTCAGACATTATTAAGGGAAACTGCCATCAATTATACTCAACCTGAAATGAGAGGCCGCCATCTTGAAACGGAAACGAATGGGGAACAATCTTACACATAAATCGTTCTGGCTTTATACAAGGTAATTTCAAAACAGTCACACAGTACGTTTGGTCAAAACTTCATAAGAAACAAAAATATAAAACCAAATGTTGAATGGTCGAGTTGAAAAAAACTCGCATCGCTCTTTCAGTAAGTTATAAAGTTTCTCTTCTTCAGTACACTTGGAAATTGTAATATCTTAAGTGTTACTAAAGTTTGAGTAAAATCTCATGAACCGATTTTCGTTAAATTTTCTTATTTTCAGTTTTGATATTTTGATAAAATTTTTAACTTATGATAACAAAAGAACGTAGAACTTTTTACAGAAAATTCAGAACTTTCCTGGAATATATTTGCTTATATGCTAAAATTTCGTAAAAATCGGCCAGTTTGTTTTATTTCCAAAACAGACGGACAGATATTAAGTAAAAACCATAGTTTTAAACCACAATATAAATCTATCATCAGAATGTATACAATTTTCTTTGTATTAATAATGAATATGTATTACGAAACATTAACATGAATATTGTATATATTGCAAAATGAAGCTGTATTAGATTCGAACCTGCGAACATGTCCGAGATCCTGCAAATTCTCCGCTAACTCACCGACTGTCCTACGAGAATATTCCTGATGTATTTACAGTTGACCTATTCGCGTGTATGCCGGCTAACACAATTTCTAAACAAACAGTTAAACAAAACAACGTGTAATGTACACTTCAGGACATGAAAACTGTAATTATCTTTATATTAGCGTCTGCCAGTTACTTATAATACATCTGTGATAATGCTTACGTGCTGTTCTCATTGGAAATTTCGAAAAAAACAAATACACGAATAACTGGAACAACAAACTGCAACATGAATATTGTATATATTGCAAAATGAAGCTGTATTAGATTCGAACCTGCGAACATGTCCGAGATCCAGCAAATTCTCCGCTAACTCACCGACTGTCCTAAGAGAATATTCATGATGTATTCACAGTTGACCTATTCGCGTGTATGCCGGCTAACACGATTTCTAAACAAACAGTTAAACAAAACAACGTGTAATGTACACTTCAGGACACGAAAACTGTAATTATCTTTATATTAGCATCTGCCAGTTACTTATAATACATCTGTGATAATGCTTACGTGCTGTTCTCATTGGAAATTCCGAAAAAAACAAATACACGAATAACTGGAACAACAAACTGCAATCACTTCCCGCAGACCCATGAACATGATGAGGTTATAAAGGGTTAGTCGTAAAACAACTGTGTGAAAATCGTGTTTCTTGAAGTACAAAATCGTTGTTTCAAATATACTAACAAAATTCACAGAGATTTATAGTGAAAAGAACACATTTTAATTTTGTGTATCTGAGATTTCTGTACAATAACCGATTGGAACGTTATAACGTACGAAACCAGATGTTTTCTTTGTGGGCCAGATTGTAGCCGCTACGTAAATATACATAGGCCTACTGATGACGTGACGGAAGCGAATTTCGAAATGTTCGCGCGCGCCACTAATATTTTTCACTCATTAAAGTAGCTGTGATCATTAAAAAATAACTATTGCGAGATATTAGTAGATTTATATATTTATCACACCAAAAATATTAGTTATACGTATGTATATCTTAGTCGGTGTACATCTTTGTGTGACTGAGGACTTCGTTGGAGAAGTAAAATTAACTAATTAGCTAAACTGATAGCTGATATACTATAAAATGTTTTAGGTTATGTTGTTAAAAACTAGCTTTGTTAATTTGTCGTTTATATTAATTAGTAACGATCAGCTGATCTCATTTAACAGCTGATAGGCTATACTATGTTTTATGTCAAGTTGTTATAAGCTAGTGTTGTTAATTTGTGGTTTATATTAAATAGTAAAGATCAGCTGATTTCATTGAACAGCTGATAGGTTATAATAACTTTTAGGTTATGTTGTTGAAAACTAGCTATGTTCATTTGTCGTTGTGTTAATCCGTAACGATCAGCTGATTTCATTGAACAGCTGATAGGTTACAATAACTTTTAGGTTATGTTGTTGAAAACTAGCTATGTTAATTTGTCGTTTATATTAAATGGTAACGATCAGCTGATTTCTTTGAACAGCTGATACATTATAATAAGTTGTAGGTTATGTTGTTAAAAACTAGCTATATTAATTTGTGTTATTCGTAACGATTGTGTAATTCGTAACGATCAGCTGATTTCATTGAACAGCTGATAAATTATAACTTTCAGGTTATGTTGTTAAAAACTAGCTTTGATAATTTGTCGTTTATATTAATTCGTAACGATCTCATTTAACAGCTGATGGGCTATAATAAGTTTCAGGTTATGTTGTTATAAGCTAGTGTTGTTAATTTGTCGTTTATATTAAATGTAAAGATCAGCTGATTTCATTGAACAGCTGATAGGTTTTAAAAACTTTTAGGTTATGTTGTTAAAAACTAGCCATGTTAATTTGTCGTTGTATTAATTCGTAACGATCAACTGATTTCATTGAACAGCTGATAGATTATAATAAATTTTAGGTTATGTCGTTAAAAACTAGCTGTGTTAATTTGTCGTTAATATTAATTCGTAACGATCAGCTGGTTTCATTGAACAGCTGATAGGTTATAAAAACTTTTAGGTTATGTTGTTAAAAACTAGTTATGTTAATTTGTCGTTTGTATTAATTCGTAACGATCAGCTGGTTTCATTGAACAGCTGATACGTTATAATAAGTTGTAGGTTATGTTGTTAAAAATTAGCTATAATAATTTGTGTAATTCGTAACGATCAGCTGATTTCACTAAACAGCTGATAGACTAAATAAGTTTCAGGTTATGTTGTTAAAAAATCTGTATATGTTTTCGCAACATACGCCTACATTACGCCTGACCATATCGCGAGCGATAACACACTGAACTAATAGAAAGCAAATTTATCTTTACGACACGAGATAGCAACGGTTTTTTTGTTTTGTTCAGGCTAATTTAATTAACAGAAAAACATTTACAAAGTATATTTCTTTGGTTTTTTAGAAAAATTACATGTGTTGGCCTGAAGTTGCAAGAACGAGAATCGTAAAACTTTTCGTAAGTCGTTTATAAAAATATAAGTTCAGTTAGGCCAAAGTGTTTCCGTACATATAAAATAGTAATTAACATTACATGTAATGGGAAAACACTAAAATTTTATCTAATGAATACTGTAAGAAACATTTAGTTTAAACAAAAAAATTATAAAATTGTAAACTAATTAGCTAGGTTTGTTTTGTGTTAGCTCTCAATACAAAGAATTGTGATAATGAAAATATAGATTTTGAAATTTTAAAAGATATATTTGCCTTAAGCCTTTCAAGTTAAAAAAAACTGTTTTTTACCAATCGGTGTTCCTTTATGCGTTTCTGCAAGTTTTAAAGTCTAGCCTAAACTAACTGAAGATTTTAGTTCGATAATCTTATCTTCTTCTTCTTCTTCTTCTTCTTCACGCTGATCTGGTGGAAAATTTCGATCGAAATTAATCGTTATTTATCCAAGAAAAAAATGAAGATTTTAGCGAGCTACTGACAAAAATTGAAAAATGATAAACCGAAATTCTGGTCGTATAATAAATTAACGTTTATAACCTAAGTCAGTGTTGCCAACTTAATAAGTCAACCACGGTATCGTTTAGGGTTTTTGTAAACGATTCTAAATATTTGGTTGAATCCGTAGTGGTTTTCAGGATCTTTGAGTGAAAAAGTTTTTTCTACTTGAACCTATGAGAATTGAATAGACCGATTTTAATTTGATAATATTTTCTTCTTCTTCTTCTCTCGTATGTCTGGTGGCCATAAGATTCTAAAAAAAATACCAGAATCTAACAATTTAGGTCGAAATTAATCGATATTTATCCAAGAAAAAGTTCGCTCTCCCATAAAGTAAGATTTAGCTGGTACTGACAAGAAAAAAATCGTAAAACCAAATTACGGTCATGCGTTAAATTAAGGTTTTTACCCTAAGTCAGTGTTGCCAACTTAGTTTAAAATTTAAAGAAATATTTTTGTAAAATAAACTGTGATATTTTTTAAGTTTGTGTAAACTTTGTGTTGGTTTTTCAGTGAAACGTTGTCTTTACCTTGAACGTTTGTCATCTCTGAGAACAAAACTAATCTTTTTGAAGCCTTTTATAGTTGAAAACTATTAAAAATAATTTTGTCTGCTGTTAGGATAAAGTTTTGTAAAAACTGTTTTCCGTGATTAATCACACAAAAGCTATAACCCGCTTCAGAAGCTCAAAAACTAGTTCTTCTGAATTTTTGACGTATTTTGGTCGTAAATTAAGATTTATAACTAATGTTTAACAAATTTGAAATATTTAAAAAAATTAAATTCGGACGTAAAACAAGCTCTGATCTTCTGCGAAGTTTACTTTAAATTTTAAATTTATTCCATAGGCTTCACTTAGAACTTCCATATTTGCCCGTAATTTTAGTAAATTTTGTGGAACCGACTTTGACAAATTGGGTTCTTGAATTGGATTTATTGGTGAAATATATCAGTGAGATAATTGTGCATTTTTTATTGTGCTATCGATAAGTAAATTGTGAAGAAATTCCCAGCGTTCAATTCAGGTGTAATCCAGCCTTTATAAGTAGGCCTATCATAAATTGAATGTTAGAGAGTTTGTGCAGTATTATTGTACAGTTTATTTTCTCAAACGTGCGGTATTGTTAAGCACTAATTTCTCTAAATCGTCTTCAACACTCGCTGAACCAAACAGCATTTCCCCACAAAGCTTCTGCAAGCAGTCCTGCTCAGTGACTTTAATTTCGCCCTCAATATCTGTCACTTTCCCGCGTTACGAACGCTCCGGGCCCCCGCAAAATTTCCGACTTACCGTGATTTAGTAACAAATTCACGATATGCAAAACGCCGCGGTAGTGGTTGGCCGCTACGCTGCCCCCACTCCGCCGGGTAGGCCGAAGCTATTCCGGTCCCCGAGACTCCAGTCGGGTGTTTTGATCCAAATGTTTGACCTGAAATGTGAGCGGTGATGTCGCGGTCTCCGGAGTGCGTCAGTGCGGAAGTGGTTACCGATGATAACACGCGGTTCGTGTTCACCCTCAGGGTGCAGGATGTCCATGATTACGGTGAGTGTTAAAGAGTATTCAACCGTTAAAAAGTTAGTTTAATGGCGACATTTTCTCACTTCCAGTTAGCACTTAGAAATGCGATTGAGAAGCCGCAGTAACTTTCCCGCTAGTTAGTAAACATACGGTCGCTATATCCATTTAAAAATGGTTTAAAAACTATCGGAAAAATACCAAAAAACAAAATTCAGCTATATTGACCACCTAGAAATTCCGATTTTTTTGAGTGATTTTGTTTACTTTTTTAATTTTATTTACAGGCCGTAACTAGATGTGATTTTAAATTTGTGTACGTTGACTTAGTGTCAAACCGAGTGAAAGAAATTGGGTCTTTAAATCGATAAGAAAGAACAATAAAGCCAAAAACCGTTGCCTTTTAACGTGACATTTATTTACTAATATAACACTGCTGTTTTTGAACGAAATATGAGCATTAGATTTTGCTTTAATGCGATATCATGGTAATACCCAGACCCAGGACCTTAAAATAAACAGCATATCCTGATATCTAGGTAACTTTTTGAGAGATCTTTTTGTTATTTATCTATTTTTGATAGAAGAAAGTATATAAAGATAAGAATTTTATTTATGGTTTTTTCCTATTTTCGGTGGGTCATTTATTAGTTGATTAATTTTTAGGACTAATTTTGATAATTGATCTTGATAATTTTAATAATTGATAATTGATAATAAATTTAATAATTGATAATGAATTGATAATTGTGATAATTGATACATTGATAATAAATTTAATAATTGATAATAAATTGATAATTTTAATAATTGATAATTGATAATAAATTTAATAATTGATAATAAATTGATAATTTTAATAATTGATAATTGATAATAAATTTAATTATTGATAATAAATTGATAATTTTGATAATTAATACATTGATAATAAATTTAATAATTGATAATAAATTGATAATTTTAATAATTGATAATTGATAATAAGTTTGATAATTGATAATAAATTGATAATTTTGATAATTGATAATAAATTGATAATTTTGATAATTGATAATAAATTGATAATTTTGATAATTGATACATTGATAATCGATCTCGGCCAATTTTTATAACAAACAAAATTCGTTCAACTATTTCAAAATTGCTGCCTTCACACGTATTCAAAAATTCATAACTTGTTTAGTTAAAATATTTTTGAAAATATTCAGAATCAAATTAGACGGCGGTCAGGGTTCGTTTTCGTAATTTCAATGCAATGCGAAAATTTGAAATGCTAATATATACAAATTTTAACGCTGTTATGGTGGTAAAATTGGAGTTACAAAAAGAAGGTTACATAAACAAATTAATTTTTCGCTTCCATTTCGTCAGCGAAACAGCTGCGTGCAGCGGTTGTATTAAATTTGCGTTGTGATAAACTTAATTATTAGGTTTTGAGGAAAATCGTCAGAGAGGGCTTTCTGATTGAATCCATTTTCAGTGCCAATGTCTCCCGGAAGTATACGTTCTGTGTGGAATATTTTTCAGCAGCATTTGATTCCAAAGTATTATCCGTAGCTTCAGGGTAGGGTTTTTTTGGTTTGGGGAGCGACATGCGATATATTTTTCCAAGTTTTTGAAAAGTTTTTATCTTACGTTTAAACTTGTTTTTCGTGCATCATTTTCACAATCAGGCTATTTGAAAATAATTTACGATTTGGTTGAAAAACAAAACAAAAACGTGTAATTGTAAACAAAGTTTTATAAACAATTGTACCAAAATGCATCTTTCTCACTGACTTAATAATATTAAACGAATTTCCAAAATTAATTGTTCATTAATTTATATTTTTAATGTTCTACTTATTGTTTTCTTAATTTGTTAGGCGTTTAACTGTTTTCAATTAATTAATAATAAGTGTAAAATAAATTTGCAAAATTTTCCGAAGATTTGTAATGTGCGGACAATTTTACACGATTGAACAGATTTACCGAAAAAACGAACTTGCCGAAACTATTACTAAAATCGATTTTCGTTCGTTTGAATTAAATCGACATAAATGAGCTGAACAAACTTTCAAGTTACGCCGAAAATACGAAAATAAAAATAAAACATCATTGAGGTTTAATTTCGTATATTAAAATTAAAAAAATTCAATTCAAAATTTTTATGAATAAAAATGGCCGCTTTTTTCCGAAACTGTAGAACGAATTTTGCAGGGTAACTCAAACTATTGGAAATATCGATTTTTAATCAAGTTTAAATTAATTGCAGTGACATAACACACACAAATACAATGTCTCTGGTCTGGGTCATACCATGATGGCGCTGAAATAGTTCATTTTCTACGCAAATTCGCTAATAAAGTGTTTATTTAAAATCGATAAAATTTCGTTTTTTAATTTGAAAGAACACGTTCGAATTACCCTTTAAACGCTAGATGTGTTTTATTCGATAGTTATACGGTCGTAAAAATGAAAAGTATCATTGGTTGTTTAATTACAGACAAAATGGCGGCGTATCAGTTGCGTACGATTGTCGAACACTTTGTACGTCTACTGTTACAGGTTGAAGGCGAGCAATTAAATACAGTTAACATATGATTTATTTACACTCATTATGGCGAACATGTGTCTGGGAACAGCTGATCCGGTAGAGAAACCTGCCTACTTAGAGTACAGAAGACAGGCTGCAGCGTTGTGGCAAATTATACTTGGAAAGCTTTGTGAAACTACTTTATAAATGTTAAGGAATATTCACTCCCTATTGTTTTAGAGAATGTACTGTAATATTTTTTAAAAATCAAGACATCCGCTTTCGTGTTTTTCATGCCGTATTAGGTTGAGTAAATAGTGTATGCAATTCATTCAAATTATGGAAAGCAATTTCTAAAAATCTGTTTGATTTTTGCTCGAATTGAAAAATCCCAAATGTATATGAAATACGAATTTATAAAAAATCAAATTTTTAGAAAACTATTTTTTCTGTCTAAGGCCGTGCGGCCTTCCGTACATTCTTTGTACTGCAAGTATAATTTTTTTTGTTTAACGTCCGACTATTGTGCACGCTTGGGCTAATGCAGACGATGGGTGATTTATAGCGTATAAAAATGCCAAGCCCTGACCGGGAATCGAACCCGGGTCCTCGGGGGTGAAAGTCCAGTACTCTATCAAATAGGCCACTGAGGCGGCCTGCAAGTAAAGTAGGCTTAGTACAAATTTTGTGATTGAGTTCGTTACCGTATGGAGTAAGTACTGTAATTGTTTAAAAATTCTAAACGCAGATTTTAACAATTAATTTAGTAAAAACCTTACGCAGATTTTCTCATGCGCAATTATTTTTCAAATCAGTCTACTTCAAAAAGCTCCGAAAAATTAACCCAAAAATGCTACTTGCTCTACTAGCTTCCGTCACGTCAAATATAACCTTTTCGTGTTCCCCTTATACGTCACTGTAATCCGACTCCAATGCCTTCTACAAGCTGCAGAATGCAGGATGTCTTTGGGAAAATCCTTGTCTGGTTGCTGAAGGGTCTCTTTCTTTTGGACTCGTATTCGAGAAGTATGTGCTGCGGTTTCAGGTTCATGTCCGCACAGAAGTCAATTAGGCGAGATTTGTGGTCGTTCCACCTTATTGGGATGCCTAGTGTCGGGTGACCATAGCGACGTCCTGCCTCAGGAAGCTGCTGTTGAACTGAACACATGTTCTTGTCTCGAGAGAATACGTTATTCTAATCGTTGCCCAGGAAATTGCCTTCATCGTTTGACGTACTCTTCCGTAGACCACTCCTTACTGATATCTTACAAATGTGCAACATCCCGCACACGGGGTCCGTTCCCCAAGGCGAACAGAGTTTCTTTTTTTGCCATTAACCCATCCTAAGCGTACCATGTTAGCAGTTGTCAGGACACAGAGTGTGTGGAGGGAATCCCACACCAATTTATTACCGTTTATTGCTTGGTAATAATAATAATAATAATAATAATAATAATAATAATAATAGTAATTGTGAGGGCATTAGAATGTCCTCGCCTTAAGTATGACTAGCATGTAGCAAAACAGTTTGGCAGATAGACAGTTTGAAATCAGAAATAATTTGTCTGATAAACGTAAACAAAGGAACGGCAGAGTATAATAACAAAACTACAAGAGGCCGTTACTTTTAAAGGAAAAAATATATAGGTCTTACTCATAGTCACAAACTCACTCACATACTCACATATTGACATATTCACGTACTCACATACTCACATACTCATATACTGACATACTGACATACTTACATACTCACGTACTCACATACTTACATACTTACATACTCATACTCACATACTCCATACTCATATACTCACATATTCACATACTTACGTAATCACGTACTCACATACTCACGTACTCACCTACTCAAATACTCACATACTCACACAAGCACTAAATCACATACTCACACAAGCACTAAATCACATACTCACATACTCACATACTCACATACTCCATACTCATACTCACATACTCACATATTCAAATACTCACGTAATCTCGTACTCACATACTCACGTACTCACATACTCACTAACTAACCTACTCAAATACTCACATACTCACATCACTAAATCACATACTCACATAGACACGTACTCGCGTACTCGCATACTCACATATCCATACTCACATATTCACATACTCACATACTTCACATACTCACACAATCACTAAATCACATACTCACATACTCGCGTACTCACATACTCCAAACTCACATACTCACATACTCACGTAATCACGTACTCAAGTACTCACATACTCACTAACTCACCTACTCAAATACTCACATACTCACACAATCACTAAATCACATACTCATACTCACATACTCCATACTCACATACTCACGTAATCATGTACTCACATACTCAAGTACTCAAATACTCACATATTCACATACTAACATACTCATATACTCACTAACTCACCTACTCAAATACTCACACAATCACTAAATCACATACTCACATACACACGTACTGGCGTATTCGCATACTCACATACTCACATACTCACATACTCAAATACTCTCGTACTCACATATACACATACAAGTACTCACATACTCATTGTAGCTAGGTAAGGGCTTCAAAAATGTGACTTCCAAAATGGTCGCATACTCATAAAAAAAAATAACTTTCCGTCAGCTGAACAAAAACAATTGTAATTTTTAGACATGTTCAAACCTTATTGGACTAGGATCTAGTTGATGGTTTTTGGATCAAATTGGTTAAGCAAATTTGAATACAGTAGAAGGGATGAGTATAAAAAGCAAACTAAGGCTGTTAAAAGAAGGGTTCTTTATAGCTTTTTGACACACTATACCCGTCGCTTTACGGCAAGTTGTTTTTATGTTAGAATAGTTGAATTGTGTATACTATTGATTTATACATGCTGAGATTGCATAGATCTCGTCTTTGAATACTGTACAATAGCTTCTTAAAATAGCTTCAAAAATCGGTCAACTAGATTTGCTCAAATATTTTGACCACACGCGGAGAATCTTAACAGAAACATATCGTTCAGTATATATTCCAAATTTTTTTTATGGTTCGCAGGGAATTTTTGTTTAGGGCCTACGTCCGACTGTATGTATGATTATTAGCCACTGCCACTTCGATTCAGTTTTAAGCTAATTTTCACACTCAAATAATTTCGGCCAGGACATCAAAGTGGCATTGCATTGTAACTGCCTATAAAATTGTTAATAAAATTTATTACAGTTTGACCGTATAACGCCTAATTATTACATTGTACAAACTAATGCGCATGACTATTAAACTGTATTAATAAATTACTTAAATTTATAGCGCTGTAAATACGGTTCCACTGGCTATATAAACAGACTCCACTACGTCTAGCAAATGATCTTACATACTGAACAATTAATCACACTTTATGATCGTCGTAAATTTGAATTGCCTTAAAGTGCCATAAAGTAGAAACATATAAAAGCTTCCACAGCAGACGTACCGCTGATCGATGCCCGTTTGGTCAGTCCGCAGCCGTCAAAAACAGCACAACCTTTGATTAACTTCTTTGCGGCCAATTGTAATTACTTCGCGAGTTTTGCAAACGACCGAATTTAACGATCAGCTGTTCTCGAGTTGCAATCACGGAGAACTTGATATAGGCTACGTTGAAGGTTTGTTTCCATATGTAATTGCACTAAGCATTCGGATCGGTTTTGCACCAAAAGTAACGATCTCATTATTGAAAACACATACATGTGGTACACGTTTGTCAGAACAACAAACTCTCAGCCTTGTAATTTTCCATTTAAGGATTTACAGCAAAATAAAACCGACTTAAAACCGATAAATGATCTGTAAAGAGAATTCCAGGAGTATAAATTTCCCTATGAGAGTGCAGCACAGTGCAGGTATATGAGACAATATGATTGATAATTTTTAACTTCACTATTATTAATATGATGCCTCACGGTGAAACATGTCACGGAATAATAAGGGATTTTCGTAATAAACCAAGTACTGTGTGTTCAGCAAAAAATTCAAATGTGTTTATTTAATAAAATATTAATTCTTTGCGTATCTGATTACAAATAAGTTAAATATGAAAATCATCAATAATATGATTTAATAGTATTTTTAATATTAATAAAAATAATAAATATTTTGACATGGATCGTTGTTAAATAAATTTAAGCAGTGTTTGCTTTTAAAATATTTAACAAAAACAGCGATTAATATAACAATTAATTGTGTCATTTTTGGTGAAATTGTAAATGTAAATATTGGCGCGCTTCCTAACAAAGATGGCGCCAATATAACTTAATTATTATATCTTAATTAAGTTTTAATTCAAAATGTGAAACATTATTCGTCTAATTTTGCCTCTAAAATTAGAAACAGAAAAAGTAAGACTAAAATCACTTATTAAAATATAAATTTAACAGTTAAAACATTTTCTTTTACGACATAATCACTCTAACAATAAAATTACTCTAAAAATGTAATTAAGTATTTTAATTGTTACAAATTACACTGTTTATATTTTATTACGAGCGTAAATAAATAATTGTGATTATCAAATAAGATTTCTTTTATTTATGGTAACACTGTGCTTGTTTCTTCATTACATTTCTAACCTTGAAATGTATTTGCGTTGAGGGTTGTTATGCAACAGATTTGAATCTGCGAGCGTAACGAGCGGTCAGAAAATAGCAGGGTTGGTCAGCGAAGTGTTGATTTTCTTCCAATTTAAAACATAGTGCTAAAGTTCGCTTATTATTCCAGCACTGTTGTTACAGAACGTCGCCAGGGACGACTTTATTTACTCGTTATAAACTATAAAGTACGCCAGTGTAGTAGTTAATTAAACGCCACATAGATGGCGCACAATACCTGCTAATTGCGTGCACCGGCCAACATATTTATTGTAAATAGTGTAATTAAACTGTAAAGGAGGGAAGGCTAATAGAGTTTTTAATTAAGCACTGTGTTTAGATAGCTTGTCCGTGTAACTTGTTAACAGGATGGCTTGTATTCAACTCGAGTGGCATGTGAACAACTATTAGCTTTAATCGGCTGTCGGCCTCGGTTGTAAAAGTCCTCGTTTGTAGAATGAACAGTATATAAATGAAATACATTACTTTCGAAGCGTATAGAAAGTACGCATTGTGATAATACACACTCGATTGTAATGGAATATCGATTTTCAGGTCCTCGGATTTCAAATGTGGATGTCTCTCTAAGATCATTCTTTACACGGTGAAGCGAACCGGTTTTTTTAAAGTTTTTTAACGAAACTTTCTCCATTCTAAATTTCGTACTTGAATTGTGAATCTCAGATATCGGTTTGAGGATAAGAAATGGAGTCATTTTGGAGAGGGGAGGATGTTTTTTTATGGGCTACTAAATACAGAAACAGTAAATTAATATAAATCGCTAAGGATTTATTTTCTGTGCGACATTTAGCCACCAATCCCTTTGTTCCGGCCGCTTGGCTGCATCTTAAGTGAAAAATGTCATTTTTGTTCGAAGTATTTAGTCTTAAGCAACTTACTACCCTGTCTTAGTCTATGTAATTAAACAATGTAATTATCAAACATGTTAATTAAAACGTTAACCACATTAGTTATTTGGTAGTTAACTAGTTCAGTTAATATTAACAATTAACCATTAACAATAACAATGACAATTTATAAAAGCGTAATTATTTAAATTCATCGTAAAGAATGGCGTGAACTTCATCTTCACTTTTTGTTTTTGTTTTTAATTTCTATTTAATGATGCCATTAACTCTAAACTATCCTCCTCCATCCGGTGTTGGCCTGAACGGACTTCAGTCGGTTGTTCACTGTTGTCATTAACACCATTGTTGTGATAAATGGTTACCATGTTGTGAGTACTTGATTACGTGAGTATGGATTATGGGAGTATGCGAGTATGTGATTTAGTGATTGTGTGAGTATGTGAGTAGTTGAGTTAGTGAGTATGTGAGTACTTGAGTATGTGAATATGCGAGTATGTGAGTATGTGATTTAGTGATTGTGTGAGTATGTGAGTATTTGAGTAGGTGAGTTAGTGAGTATGTGAGTAATTGAGTATGTGAGTACGTAATTACGTGAGTATGTGAATATGTGAGTATATGAGTATGCGAGTATGTGAGTATGTGATTTAGTGCTTGTGTGAGTATGTGAGTATTTGAATAGGTGAGTTAGTGAGTATGTGATTATGTGAGTACGTGAGTATGTGAGTACGTGAGTACGTGAATATGTGACCGGTGCTTGTCTGTTGTGTTTTCGTTTTCTTGGTGATTTATTTTTTTTTTATTACTAGTAAGTCTTGGTAATATTTCTGTTTTATCCGTTCAAGGAATCCGCCCTGGAAGTTTTTTCTTAGTTTTTTGTTGTTAAAATTTTTTGTGTGTGTTATTTTAATGCGATAAGCACATTGAGGCTAGTATCGCCTCCCTAAATGTAAGCGTGAGTGTAAAGTGTTAAAGTTGTAAGTGTAAGTGTTCTTTTTATATTCTTGTTCTTTTCTGCTAGGATTATTGTCACTATGTTCAGTATAATTATCTGCCTTCCCTAGCTTCGTCAATTCTACTTTCGTTGACGCGTTTCATTGACGCCTACTCAGTATAGATATAGTTTTTGAAGATGGAGGTTCTCCGAAACGCGTCAACGAAAGTAGTCTTGACGAAGCTAGGGAAGGCAGATCATTATACTGAACATAGTGCAGAGTAAGACTTGGGTACCGCGAGGAACGACTAAATCCTCTCAATCTCCTGCGGGGATGTTATGTTAACATAACAGGCATATTACACTATCATGGAGAAGTCAAATTTCTTTAATAAAAGATCTCTGATGGAATAAATTTAACGGTTCTTTGATGAACTAGCTATTTTATCAAACATAACCTCAAAATTTTGTCATTTCCTGTTTGTGTCACAATATCTTTCCGTTCCATTCGTTGCATACAATTTAAAACGATGGCGAAATTGTCGTGGACTTTTGAAGCAGTGAAAACATTAATTCTACAGTATGAAAAATAAAAATGTTTGTGGAATATCTACAGTAACGCTTTCAAAAACCGAGATTTTAAATATACACCTTCTTAAAAATTGTCCATTTGGAACACGATCTTCCCAATGCAGTTCTTTAATAATAGTGGCATTTACACGTGGTATCCTTCTCCTTTGTATCCACGGTCGGACCCAAACTTGTTTTTTCGTTGTCCTCTCTTTTTATTTAGTAGCGCCATAGCAATATAATAGCAGTATAAGAAGTCAACATTATTCGATCCATTCCAGCTGCACTTGAGTAAACATAACCTCAAAATAAACCCAGCTGATCAAAGAAATTTGACGAATGTAATATGCTTTCTTTGATATAACTTCGACAAATATTTGAAGGGTAAAATTTTCATCAAATATTTTTGATAGTATAATAAGCCCTAAGGCATGTTCTAGGTTTATGTATTGGGTTTTAAATTAGTTATTTGAGAATCAGAGTCGATCCATACTCTCGATCGACTCTTTATTTCTTGTATTCCTTTATATCTGTGTATACAAATGTCGGCAAATGTTCAAGTAAACAGTAATAATAACAATACCTCAGCGTCAATAAAGCCAAACAAAGTTTTCGTTGTATAACATACGATTTTTTATTTATACAGTAAATATACGTGAAAGTACTGCATATACTTTTGTACCGTTTACTCGTCTTTTCACAAGTAACAAACAGCTTTCCCGAATCCATATTTCAAAACGAAATCCCAAAATACGGACTACATTCCAAAAAACTGTCAGCGGGCTGTCAACAAACCAGTAATCAGCTGTTATATATATTGCATTTAGCCGCCATCTGTAACAATCTGCATTCTAGAGCTCGAACATACGAATTCCTAGCAGGACGGATCCACCCAGAACTACGGGTTGCGCAACCGTGCGTGCGTCACTTCGATGACCTCGTAAATCTTCCGCCTGGCTGTCCCACACGCTTCTTACATGTCA
>CM040189.1:113451736-113456736 GCA_022606455.1 Callitettix versicolor
ATTATGTACAAGAGAATTTTCAAGTAGATAAGGCCTTAAATGCCGTTTTCACATTATCGCCGCTTGAAATAGCTTTGACAAGTTCTTTTACAGCGAAATCCGTTCAACCATTTTAAAAAAACTCTGTAATAAAACAGTACTTTGTTAATTTTGTTTGATAATCTGATTTCACAACCGTGATCAGCGTTAAAATCTGCCTGTCAGATTTTATATTTTAAAATTCCTTGAAAATTCGCTTCTATCACGACAGCGATAAAGTTACGTGCCGTGATTGCTTAGTTTCCGCAACACATCCGTTATGTACGTGATATAACAAAAATAACGCAATCCTGTTGTACTGTGGAAGTTAATTTTTGTAAATAGTAGTGATTTTCCAGTGGAGCCATTTGAGGAGCCTACATGATCCTGTCGTGTAGAACACTTCTCTAATAGGTTACCTATATGTGTGCAGGCATTGAATATAAAGGTACTAGAAGTACAGTCACCGCTATAAAAAGTGTGCTCGATATTAGCGGCTGAAGTCCATGTAATTGTACTATCTGCCGCTACGAACGCTACAAGCTGCATGGACAAAAGGTAGAGTCGTTTGAGAAAATATATGTACTGTTTAAATGTAGTTAAATACTTTGCCGCAAGGTAACACTAGCAGCGAGCGCTCACATATCTCTCATAACGGTTATCACTCTGATACGTTTCTATTCAATAGTGTAGGCTCTAATATTCTTCCCCATTCTGAAATTTGACAGTTGGAGAAGTCGTTAAATATATCATAATATACATAATGCTAATTTATAATACGTAATACTAGCCTAGTATTAGACTACTTACGTATAAAAATACTAGAAGTACAGTCACCGCTATAAAAAGTGTGCTCGATATTAGCGGTTGAATTCCATGTAATTGGACTATCTGCCGCTAGGAGCGCTGCAAGCTGCATGGACAAGAGGCGGAGTCGTTTGAGAAAATATATATACTGTTTAACTGTAGTTAAATACTTTGCCGCAAGATAACACTAGCAGCAAGCGCTCACATATCTCTCATAACGGTTATCACTCTGGTACGTTTCTATTCAATAGTGTAGGCTCTAATATTCTTCCCCATTCTGAAATTTGACAGTTGGAGAAGTCGTTAAATATATCATAATATACATAATGCTAATTTATAATACGTAATACTAGCCTAGTATTAGACTACTTACGTATAAAAATACTAGAAGTACAGTCACCGCTATAAAAAGTGTGCTCTATATTAGCGACTGAATTCCATGTAATTGGACTATCTGCCGCTAGGAGCGCTGCAAGCTGCATGGACAAGAGGCGGAGTCGTTTGAGAAAATATATATACTGTTTAACTGTAGTTAAATACTTTGCCGCAAGGTAACACTAGCAGCGAGCGCTCACATATCTCTCATAACGGTTATCACTCTGGTACGGTTCTATTCAATAGTGTAGGCTCTAATATTCTTCCCCATTCTGAAATTTGACAGTTGGAGAAGTCGTTAAATATATCATAATATACATAATGCTAATTTATAATACGTAATACTAGCCTAGTATTAGACTACTTACGTATAAAAATACTAGAAGTACAGTCACCGCTATAAAAAGTGTACTCGATATTAGCGACTGAATTCCATGTAATTGAACTATCTGCCGCTAGGAGCGCTGCAAGCTGCATGGACAAGAGGCGGAGTCGTTTGAGAAAATATATATATTATTTAACTGTGGTTTAATACTTTTCCGCAAGATAACACTAGCAGCGAGCGCTCACATATCTCTCATAACGGTTATCACTGTGGTACGTTTCTATTCAATAGTGTAGGCTCTAATATTCTTTCCGATCCTGAAATTTGACAGTTGGAGAGGTCGTTAATAATCTCATAATATACACAATGCTAGTCTACAATACGTAATACTAGCCTAGTATAGGCTGCACAATACCAGACTACTTACATAATACCCCGTAAGGGGGTGCAGACTAAATTGAGAGGATTTAGACGTCCCTCGCGGTACCCGAGTCTAACACACACTGACACTTACAACACTACACGTATGAATTTAACACTTTACACTCACACTTACATTTAGGGGGCGATATGCGCTTTTCGCTTTAAAATAACAAAATTACATAATATAGCCTGTTTATCAATTAAAAAGTTGTGTTGGCAACACTCGCAAAGTTGGAATACAAATTACTATTGATAATAGCTTGATTTGTTTTACAGATCATTGATAAAATGCAAAGGTTAATTAACTGTAAAACAATGTAGTGCAAAATTTGAACGAAAACAACGATGCCTAAGTTTGATTTTTAGTACATTTTGTTTAGATATTTAAGGATTACATTCAAATTATTTTTTAATGTCTACAAACCGTGAATAGCAAAGTTCGTGCAACATTTATTACCATATATATTTATGAACTTTTTGTGAGACCAAGTATCGATGGAGATGCGTAGATCAATAGGCGTTTTCAATTCGTTACAGCTGTGTTTTTATTTACATCTTCCTGAAAACATCGCACGTATTTAACGTTCATTCTGAAAACATCGGAGGCATTTTATGAATACGCTATACGAACAAATGTTATCATATCTATATTTCTTTTTACATTTCTGTATGGACGTATAATCGATAATTAACTGTGTCAAATTTGTAATTTTTTGCTTCTATCTTAGAGTTGTAAGGTCTATTTTTACGTCTGATTAGAGATAAAATAAATTTACGACGAGATTAAAACGAAAGAAAACAAATGACAGCCGAGGTTTTTTTACTTTAAAATTACTTCCATATTGAACATGAATTTCTTTAATTTTCAGTCTACACGGTAGGCGGCCTCCTCGGTGGCTTAGTTGATAGCGTACTGGGCTTTCACCCCGAGGACCCGGGTTCGATTCCCGGCCAGGGCTTGGCATTTTCATACACTATAAATCATCCATCGTCTGCATTAGCCCAAGTGTGCACAATAGTCAAACGTTAAAAAAAAAATATTCTGTAGCCTACATATTAACCTAAATGTGAGGGAAAATTATTTATAGTTTTCCGTCAATTTTCAGTTTTTCCGACAGCTACGGATACGTGCACTTTGGGAGATCTAGCGATTCATATCTTTGTTTGAATAGTATGCATAAACATTTTTTTTTAATGTCCATACTTAATTTTTATGCCAGTTAGACTAATAAGGGAGGACGAGGGCTCAGTGTTAACGTAAGGGAAAATCATACATAAGTAAATATATTAATATACACATCTTTTAATGTTTATTTTAATTTTGAAACCGTAATTTCAAAACAAGAAAATGGATTACATGAAAAAATATGTTCGGAAATCCGTTTTCATTACGTTAGTGAGATAGCTTTGTGCTGCAATTTTACTTCTTATAATGATATTGTAAAGCGGGACTAGAACAGGCTGTTATGATTGCATAATGTTTGATTATAGATCAGCTGATATTTTTCACTGCCAATCAGCTGTTTCGTTGTTACGTGATCTTTATATTTTAAGTTTGTTTGAAAGTCATGACTGTTTCGCAACCTAAACGTAATTTGAAAGTAAAATGTGACACAAATAGAGTTGCATACTGTTTTTTGTAGTATCAGCTGATATTTTTCAGCTATTCGTCGATACGTATTCTTTAAGGTTATGTTTCTTTTAAGGTCACGATTTTATCGCAGTCTAAACATAATTTGAAAGTAAAAATAGACACAAATAGAGTTGCATACTGTTTTTTGTAGTATCAGCTGATATTTTTCAGCTATTCATCGATACGTATTCTTTAAGGTTATGTTTCTTTTAAGGTCACGATTTTATCGCAGTCTAAACATAATTTGAAAGTAAAAATACACACAAATAGAGTTGTCACGATTGCATAATGTTTGACTATAGTATCAGCTGATATTTTTCACTACCAAACAGCTGTTTCGTTGATAACTATTCTTTTGAAGGTTATGTTTGTTTAAAGGTCACGATTATATGTCCGACGAAATATAACTTGAAAGTAAAACGAGACGTAAATAGAGTTGTTACGATTGCATACTGTTTGTA
This sequence comes from Callitettix versicolor, assembly GCA_022606455.1. Taxonomy (NCBI): domain Eukaryota; kingdom Metazoa; phylum Arthropoda; class Insecta; order Hemiptera; family Cercopidae; genus Callitettix; species Callitettix versicolor. The sequence continues at coordinate 113,455,779 of CM040189.1, forward strand.
GTATCAGCTGATATTTTTCACTACCAAACAGCTGTTTCGTTTATACGTATTCTTTTGAAGGTTATGTTTGTTTAAAGGTCACGATTATATGTCCGACGAAATATAACTTGAAAGTAAAACGAGACGCAAATAAAGTTGTTACGATTCCATATTGTTTGACTGTATTATCAGCTGATACTTTTCACTAAAAACAGCTGTTTCGTTGCTACGTATTCTTTAAGGTTATGTTTGTTTGAAGGTCACGATTATCTCGCAGTCTAAATACAATTTGAAACTAAAACGAGACACACATTAAACTGTTATAATTGCGTACGTTTTGATTATAGTATCAACTGATACATTTCACTACCAGACAGCTGTTTTGTTGATAAGTAATCTTTAAGGTTATGTTTGTTTGAAGGATATGATTATCTCGCAGTCTAAATATAATGTGAAAGTAACACGAGTTACAAACTAATCTGTAGTGATTGCACATTGTTTAATTGTTGCATCAACTGTAGTTTTCCTGCCAAACAGCTTTTTCATGTTACATATTGTTTAAGGTTATGTTTATTTGAAGGACTTGATTATTTCACAGGCTAAATATAATTTTAAAGTAAAACGAGATACAAATTGATTTGTTACGATTGCATATTGTTTGACTGTAGTATCAGCTGATATTTTCACTACCAAACAGCTGTTTCGTTGATACGTGTTCTTTAAGGTTATGTTTCTTTGAAGGTCACGATTATCTCGCCATCTAAATATATCTTGAAAGTAAAACGAGACGCAAATAGAGTTGTTATGATTGCATAATGTTTGAGCCGCCTCGGTAGCCTAGTGGATAGCGTACTAGGATTTTACCCCGAGGACCCGGGTTCGATTACCGGCGAGGGCTTGGCATTTTCATACGCTATAAATCATCCCATCGTCTGCATTAGCTCAAGTGTGCACAATAGTCGGACGTTAAACACAAAAA
>CM040189.1:113469236-113509236 GCA_022606455.1 Callitettix versicolor
CTAGCGAAAAACCTAAACATATAAATAAATATTTTAGGCCTATTTGTATTTCAACAAAGCACCACGTCCACTCACTCCACAATTTTCCCGAGTGGTTTTTCTTCTTCCCACAGTCGGGCTTTATGTAAGATCACGTCACTGGCAAAGGTCCAAGCTGGAAATACAAAAGTCCTGATACAATTTGTTTCTTCTTCTGAGTTACGTCCTTCACGAAACTGACTCTCGCTCGGTTTGTTCTCCCTTATTGGGATTTTATTGTAGCGATGTTAAGACAGGGGAATCACATTTATTGTTAGTTTTGTTTTTACTTATGTTCGGGCTGACAAACATGAGCAATTTGATTTTAGGCAAGAAAATATATTTTGTAGCGAATTTCTATCGAAATAATGAGCTACTGGAACAGCTGTAGTGTGTATGTGTGTGCGTGGGGGGGGGTGTCATCACTTCAACGTTCTCAATTTTGTTTCACTTAATTATAACTAGGGGGACACAAAAATCAATTTGGTCCAACTGTTTCAAAATGGCGGTAATTCAAAACAAAAGATCGTTTAAAATCTGATTTTTCTTATGTCGAATGCAATATAAAATATAAAAGAAAACATTCTTGTGCTGCTGTTAACGTTGATTGCGATTGGGAGATCGGTTTGTTCTCCCTTACTGGAATTTTATTGTAGCGATGTTAAGACAGGGGAATCACATTTATTGTTAGTTTTGTTTTTACGGGTTCGATTCCCGGCCTGGGCTTGGCATTTTCATACGATATAAATCATCCCACCGTCTGCATTAGCCCAAGTGTGCACAATAGTCGGACGTTAAACACAAAAAAAAAAAAAAACTAATGTTCGGGCTGTCAAACATGAGCCATTTTATTTTAGGCTAGAAAATATATTTTCGAATTTCCTTGAAATAATGAATTACTGGAGCTGTTTTGTGTGTGTGTGTGTGTGTGTGTGTGTGTGTGTGTGTGTGTGTGTGTGTGTGTGTGTGTGTGTGTGTGTGTGTGTGTGTGTGTGTGTTTGTATATGTGTGTTTGTGTGTGTGTTTGCGCGCGCGCGTGTGTGTGTGCGCGATTGCGCGTGCGTGCGTGCGTGTGCGTGCGTGTGCGTGCGTGTGCGTGTGTGTGCGTGTGTGTATATGTATGTATGTACGTGCGTGCGTGCGTGTGCGTGTGTGTATATGTATGTACGTGCGTGCGTGCGTGTGTTGTGTGTGTGTGTGTGTGTGTGTGTGTGTGTGTGTGTGTGTGTGTGTGTGTGTGTGTAAGAGAGAGAAAGAGAGAGAGAGAGAGAGAGAGAGAGAAACTTTTGTAATTTAACTTGGTTTTTGACTGTAATATTTTTACGTGCAGCCCTTCTTACGTAGAAAAATCAGTTTAACTACTTATAATGACAAACAATTAAAAAAAACATAACTTTTTTTACCATATTTTTTAAAAAATTTTTATCATTAAAATCAGCAATAAAATCAGAATATTTTATTGTTATTTTTTTTTTTTATTGCCTTTACTATACGAACACTAATGGGAAAGGGTTAGGATTAATTTTTATATTTTCGATGAAATTTGATAATCCTTAATAATTATTGCTGATTTTAGTTCTGAATTTGATATTTGTGTTTAGTTAAGTCTGGTATTTCCCCTTAAATAAAAATCTTAAAGAAATGAAGGAGCTCGGTGGTGGATGCGACTAATACACGCGTCAGTTTTCTGCGTACCTCAATATCGCCGGTTCGAAACGCAATTACTGCTGTTGTATCATCCTTACGGATAACGCTGATCGTTCTCGTTACTCTGTGGACATTAAAATCACGTTTAACGTAAAATACTAACACATTATGTGTATAGAAATTGACAGTGATAAGCCCAAGTACAAGGAAAGTTTCCTGTACTATCCTAACTGAAGACATTGCATTCTGATCAAATTGCTAGATTTTATTAAATGTCTAATAGATTGGACAGGATTTTATTTTTAAAAAAGACCACCCTCCCCGCACACCTCACGTCCATCAGTGCTCGCAGCTTCCTCGTATCGCGAGGAGGATTACACACGTTTCGGCGGACACGGGGGGGGGGGAACCGGTTGTAAGAAATTAACCGTTGCAGTCAAACATCGCATTATGCCTTGTTAGGCGTTCCGCTTTATTGTGTACTCTAATGTAATCTTTTGTTAATTACGTACCGCAGGGTATTAATGGCACGGTACAGTCAAATCGTGAAAGCAATCAGCTTAATGTTTTCGCGCAAGCGTGTTAATCGCCGTTGCTATTAACGCAATATATCTATAATTTTAGCGCATAAATCAAAAACCAATATTTAGTGCGCATATGTTTATTGGCATTTCAATCAACTACGATTTTCTGAAACCCTGCACAGGTACCTGTAGAAAAACTCAGGAAATTTTACATTATTACAGTATTTCTCGCATAATTTTCAAGAAAATTAAAAGTGCAGCAAAATTAATTACAATTATATGCAAAAAGTACAATAGATGGATAGGACATAAAAACGGTTTTATAAAAATCCAGGAGAGAATGAAAACTATTGAAAAATATCAGTTTATAAGGACTAGACAATAGAAAATCATTGAACGTGATACATGCAGTTCACCAAGACTGTGTTAATTTTTCAAGACTAGTTAAAACCAATTACATGAAAATTGAAAAAAAATATGTTTTCTGTATACATGTATTTCCCTGAACGTTTTGGCCGAACCAATATGTCCAATAGGTCCAGATGGAACTAGTAACTTGTACCTGATAGTACAACCAGCACCAAGTACTTGAACGTGTTTCAAAAGGTCTAATCTGAACTGGTAATTAACGTGTACCTGACAGTGCAACCAGCACCAAATACTTGAACGTGTTTCAAAAAGCCTAATCTGAACTGGTAATTAACTGTACCTGACAACACAGCCAGCACCAAATACTTGAACGTGTTCCAAAAGGTCTAATCTGAACTGGTAATTAACGTGTACCTGACAGTACAACCAGCACCAAATACTTGAACGTGTTTCAAAAGGTCTAATCTGAACTGGTAATTAACGTGTACCTGACAACACAGCCAGCACCAAATACTTGAACGTGTTTCAAAAGGTCTAATCTGAATTGGTAATTAACTGTACCTGACAGTACAACCAGCACCAAATACTTGAACGTGTTTCAAAAGGTCAAATCTGAACTGGTTTTTAACGTGTACCTGACAGTGCAACCAGCACCAAATACTTGAACGTGTTTCAAAACGTCTAATCTGAACTGGTAATTAACGTGTACCTGACAGTACAACCAGAACCAAGTACTTGAACGTGTTCCAAAAGGTCTAATCTGAACTGGTAATTAACTGTACCTGACAGTACAGCCAGCACCAAATACTTGAACGTGTTTCAAAAGGTCTAATCTGAACTGGTAATTAACGTGTACCTGACAGTACAACCAGCACCAAATACTTGAACGTGTTTCAAAAAGTCTAATCTGAACTGGTAATTAACGTGTACCTGACAGTGCAACCAGCACCAAATACTTGAACGTGTTTCAAAAGGTCTAATCTGAACTGGTAATTAACGTGTACCTGACAGTACAACCAGCACCAACTACTTGAACGTGTTTCAAAAGGTCTAATCTAAACTGGTAATTAACGTGTACCTGACAGTACAACCAGCACCAAATACTTGAAGGTGTTTCAAAAGGTCTAATCTGAACTGGTAATTAACGTGTACCTGACAGTACAACCAGCACCAAATACTTGAACGTGTTTCAAAAGGTCTAATCTGAACTGGTAATTAACGTGCACCTGACAGTACAACCAGCACCAAATACTTGAACGTGTTTCAAAAAGTCTAATCTGAACTGGTAATTAACGTGTACCTGACAGTGCAACCAGCACCAAATACTTGAACGTGTTTCAAAAGGTCTAATCTGAACTGGTAATTAACGTGTACCTGACAGTACAACCAGCACCAACTACTTGAACGTGTTTCAAAAGGTCTAATCTAAACTGGTAATTAACGTGTACCTGACAGTACAACCAGCACCAAATACTTGAAGGTGTTTCAAAAGGTCTAATCTGAACTGGTAATTAACGTGTACCTGACAGTACAACCAGCACCAAATACTTGAACGTGTTTCAAAAAGGTCTAATCTGAACTGGTAATTAACGTGTACCTGACAGTACAACCAGCACCAAATACTTGAACGTGTTTCAAAAGGTCTAATCTGAACTGGTAATTAACGTGTACCTGACAGTACAACCAGCACCAAATACTTGAACGTGTTTCAAAAGGTCTAATCTGAACTGGTAATTAACGTGTACCTGACAGTACAACCAGCACCAAATACTTGAACGTGTTTCAAAGGTCTAATCTGAACTGGTAATTAACGTGTACCTGACAGTACAACCAGCACCAAATACTTGAACGTGTTTCAAAAAAGGTCTAATCTGAACTGTTAATTAACGTGTACCTGACAGTGCAACCAGCACCAAGTACTTGAACGTGTTCCAAAAGGTCTAATCTGAACTGGTAATTAACGTGTACCTGACAGTACAACCAGCACCAAATACTTGAACGTGTTTCAGAAGGTCTAATCTGAACTGGTAATTAACGTGTACCTGACAGTGCAACCAGCACCAAATACTTGAACGTGTTTCAAAAGGTCTAATCTGAACTGGTAATTAACGTGTACCTCACAGCGCAGCCAGAACCAAATACTTGAACGTGTTTCAAAATGTCTAATCTGAACTGGTAATTAACGTGTACCTGACAGTACCACCAAATGAACAACTGGTAATTAACGTACCTGACAGTACAGCCAGCACCAAATACTTGAACGTGTTTCAAAAGGTCTAATCTGAACTGGTAATTAACGTGTACCTGACAGTACAACCAGCACCAAATACTTGAACGTGTTTCAAAGGTCTAATCTGAACTGGTAATTAACGTGTACCTGACAGCACAGCCAGCACCAAATACTTGAACGTGTTTCAAAAGGTCTAATCTGAACTGGTAATTAACGTGTACCTGACAGCACAGCCAGCACCAAATACTTGAACGTGTTTCAAAAGGTCTAATCTGAACTGGTAATTAACGTGTACCTGACAGTACAAATTCAGCACCAAATACTTGAACGTGTTTCAAAAGGTCTAATCTGAACTGGTAATTAACGTGTACCTGACAGTACAACCAGCACCAAATACTTGAACGTGTTTCAAAAGGTCTAATCTGAACTGGTAATTAACGTGTACCTGACAGTACAACCAGCACCAAATACTTGAACGTGTTTCAAAAGGTCTAATCTGAACTGGTAATTAACGTGTACCTGACAGTACAACCAGCACCAAATACTTGAACGTGTTTCAAAGGTCTAATCTGAACTGGTAATTAACGTGTACCTGACAGTACAACCAGCACCAAATACTTGAACGTGTTTCAAAAGGTCTAATCTGAACTGGTAATTAACGTGTACCTGACAGTACAACCAGCACCAAATACTTGAACGTGTTTCAAAAGGTCTAATCTGAACTGGTAATTAACGTGTACCTGACAGTACAACCAGCACCAAATACTTGAACGTGTTTCAAAGGTCTAATCTGAACTGGTAATTAACGTGTACCTGACAGTACAACCAGCACCAAATACTTGAACGTGTTTCAAAAGGTCTAATCTGAACTGGTAATTAACGTGTACCTGACAGTACAACCAGCACCAAATACTTGAACGTGTTTCAAAAAATCTGGTCTAATCTGAACTGGTAATTAACGTGTACCTGACAGTACAACCAGCACCAAATACTTGAACGTGTTTCAAAAGGTCTAATCTGAACTGGTAATTAACGCGTACCTGACAGTACAACCAGCACCAAATACTTGAACGTGTTTCAAAAGGTCTAATCTGAACTGGTAATTAACGTGTACCTGACAGTACAACCAGCACCAAATACTTGAACGTGTTTCAAAAAAGGTCTAATCTGAACTGGTAATTAACGTGTACCTGACAGTACAACCAGCACCAAATACTTGAACGTGTTTCAAAATGGTCTAATCTGAACTGGTAATTAACGTGTACCTGACAGTACAACCAGCACCAAATACTTGAACGTGTTTCAAAGGTCTAATCTGAACTGGTAATTAACGTGTACCTGACAGTACAACCAGCACCAAATACTTGAACGTGTTTCAAAAGGTCTAATCTGAACTGGTAATTAACGTTAACGAAGGTGTTTCAAAAGGTTTAATCCGAACTGTACGTGTACCTGACAGCACAGCCAGAACCAAATACTTGAACGTGTTTCAAAAGGTCTAATCTGAACTGGTAATTAACGTGTACCTGACAGCACAGCCAGCACCAAATACTTGAACGTGTTTCAAAAGGTCTAATCTGAACTGGTAATTAACGTGTACCTGACAGTACAACCAGCACCAAATACTTGAACGTGTTTCAAAAGGTCTAATCTGAACTGGTAATTAACGTGTACCTGACAGCGCAGCCAGCACCAAATACTTGAACGTGTTTCAAAAGGTCTAATCTGAACTGGTAATTAACGTGTACCTGACAGCACAGCCAGAACCAAATACTTGAACGTGTTTCAAAAGGTCTAATCTGAACTGGTAATTAACGTGTACCTGACAGTACAACCAGCACCAAATACTTGAACGTGTTTCAAGAGGTCTAATCTGAACTGGTAATTAACGTGTACCTGACAGTACAACCAGCACCAAATACTTGAACGTGTTTCAAAAGGTCTAATCTGAACTGGTAATTAACGTGTACCTGACAGTACAACCAGCACCAAATACTTGAACGTGTTTCAAAAAGGTCTAATCTGAACTGGTAATTAACGTGTACCTGACAGTACAACCAGCACCAAATACTTGAACGTGTTTCAAAAGGTCTAATCTGAACTGGTAATTAACGTGTACCTGACAGCACAGCCAGAACCAAATACTTGAACGTGTTTCAAAAGGTCTAATCTGAACTGGTAATTAACGTGTACCTGACAGTACAGCCAGCACCAAATACTTGAACGTGTTTCAAGAGGTCTAATCTGAACTGGTAATTAACGTGTACCTGACAGCACAGCCAGAACCAAATACTTGAACGTGTTTCAAAATCTAATCTGAACTGGTAATTAACGTGTACCTGACAGCACAGCCAGAACCAAATACTTGAACGTGTTTCAAAGGTCTAATCTGAACTGGTAATTAACGTGTACCTGACAGCACAGCCAGAACCAAATACTTGAACGTGTTTCAAAAGGTCTAATCTGAACTGGTAATTAACGTGTACCTGACAGTACAACCAGCACCAAATACTTGAACGTGTTTCAAAAGGTCTAATCTGAACTGGTAATTAACGTGTACCTGACAGCACAGCCAGAACCAAATACTTGAACGTGTTTCAAAAGGTCTAATCTGAACTGGTAATTAACGTGTACCTGACAGTATAACCAGCACCAAATACTTGAACGTGTTTCAAAAGGTCTAATCTGAACTGGTAATTAACGTGTACCTGACAGTACAACCAGCACCAAATACTTGAACGTGTTTCAAAAGGTCTAATCTGAACTGGTAATTAACGTGTACCTGACAGTACAACCAGCACCAAATACTTGAACGTGTTTCAAAGGTCTAATCTGAACTGGTAATTAACGTGTACCTGACAGTACAACCAGCACCAAATACTTGAACGTGTTTCAAAAGGTCTAATCTGAACTGGTAATTAACGTGTACCTGACAGTACAACCAGCACCAAATACTTGAACGTGTTTCAAAAAGGTCTAATCTGAACTGGTAATTAACGTGTACCTGACAGTACAACCAGCACCAAATACTTGAACGTGTTTCAAAAGGTCTAATCTGAACTGGTAATTAACGTGTACCTGACAGTACAACCAGCACCAAATACTTGAACGTGTTTCAAAGGTCTAATCTGAACTGGTAATTAACGTGTACCTGACAGTACAACCAGCACCAAATACTTGAACGTGTTTCAAAAGGTCTAATCTGAACTGTTAATTAACGTGTACCTGACAGTGCAACCAGCACCAAGTACTTGAACGTGTTCCAAAGGTCTAATCTGAACTGGTAATTAACGTGTACCTGACAGTACAACCAGCACCAAATACTTGAACGTGTTTCAGAAGGTCTAATCTGAACTGGTAATTAACGTGTACCTGACAGCAACCAGCACCAAATACTTGAACGTGTTTCAAAAGGTCTAATCTGAACTGGTAATTAACGTGTACCTCACAGCGCAGCCAGAACCAAATACTTGAACGTGTTTCAAAATGTCTAATCTGAACTGGTAATTAACGTGTACCTGACAGTGCAACCAACACCAAATACTTGAACGTGTTTCAAAAGGTCTAATCTGAACTGGTAATTAACGTGTACCTGACAGTACAACCAGCACCAACTACTTGAACGTGTTTCAAAAGGTCTAATCTGAACTGGTAATTAACGTGTACCTGACAGCACAGCCAGCACAAAATACTTGAAGGTGTTTCAAAGGTTTAATCCGAACTGCTAATTAACGTGTACCTGACAGCACAGCCAGAACCAAATACTTGAACGTGTTTCAAAAGATCTTATCTGAACTGGTAATTAACGTGTACCTGACAGCACAGCCAGAACCAAATACTTGAATGTGTTTCAAGAGGTCTAATCTGAACTGGTAATTAACGTGTACCTGACAGTACAACCAGCACCAAATACTTGAACGTGTTTCAAAAGGTCTAATCTGAACTGGTAATTAACGTGTACCTGACAGTACAACCAGCACCAAATACTTGAACGTGTTTCAAAAGGTCTAATCTGAACTGGTAATTAACGTGTACCTGACAGTACAACCAGCACCAAATACTTGAACGTGTTTCAAAAGGTCTAATCTGAAGTGGTAATTAACGTGTACCTGACAGCACAGCCAGAACCAAATACTTGAACGTGTTTCAAAAGGTCTAATCTGAACTGGTAATTAACGTGTACCTGACAGTACAACCAGCACCAAATACTTGAACGTGTTTCAAAAAGTCTAATCTGAACTGGTAATTAACGTGTACCTGACAGTGCAACCAGCACCAAATACTTGAACGTGTTTCAAAAGGTCTAATCTGAACTGGTAATTAACGTGTACCTGACAGTACAACCAGCACCAACTACTTGAACGTGTTTCAAAAGGTCTAATCTAAACTGGTAATTAACGTGTACCTGACAGTACAACCAGCACCAAATACTTGAAGGTGTTTCAAAAGGTCTAATCTGAACTGGTAATTAACGTGTACCTGACAGTACAACCAGCACCAAATACTTGAACGTGTTTCAAAAGGTCTAATCTGAACTGGTAATTAACGTGTACCTGACAGTACAACCAGCACCAAATACTTGAACGTGTTTCAAAAGGTCTAATCTGAACTGGTAATTAACGTGTACCTGACAGTACAACCAGCACCAAATACTTGAACGTGTTTCAAAAGGTCTAATCTGAACTGGTAATTAACGTGTACCTGACAGTACAACCAGCACCAAATACTTGAACGTGTTTCAAAGGTCTAATCTGAACTGGTAATTAACGTGTACCTGACAGTACAACCAGCACCAAATACTTGAACGTGTTTCAAAGGTCTAATCTGAACTGTTAATTAACGTGTACCTGACAGTGCAACCAGCACCAAGTACTTGAACGTGTTCCAAAAGGTCTAATCTGAACTGGTAATTAACGTGTACCTGACAGTACAACCAGCACCAAATACTTGAACGTGTTTCAGAAGGTCTAATCTGAACTGGTAATTAACGTGTACCTGACAGTGCAACCAGCACCAAATACTTGAACGTGTTTCAAAAGGTCTAATCTGAACTGGTAATTAACGTGTACCTCACAGCGCAGCCAGAACCAAATACTTGAACGTGTTTCAAAATGTCTAATCTGAACTGGTAATTAACGTGTACCTGACAGTGCAACCAACACCAAATACTTGAACGTGTTTCAAAAGGTCTAATCTGAGCTGGTAATTAACGTGTACCTGACAGTACAACCAGCACCAACTACTTGAACGTGTTTCAAAAGGTCTAATCTGAACTGGTAATTAACGTGTACCTGACAGCACAGCCAGCACAAAATACTTGAAGGTGTTTCAAAAGGTTTAATCCGAACTGCTAATTAACGTGTACCTGACAGCACAGCCAGAACCAAATACTTGAACGTGTTTCAAAAGATCTTATCTGAACTGGTAATTAACGTGTACCTGACAGCACAGCCAGAACCAAATACTTGAACGTGTTTCAAGAGGTCTAATCTGAACTGGTAATTAACGTGTACCTGACAGTACAACCAGCACCAAATACTTGAACGTGTTTCAAGAGGTCTAATCTGAAGTGGTAATTAACGTGTACCTGACAGCACAGCCAGAACCAAATACTTGAACGTGTTTCAAAAGATCTTATCTGAACTGGTAATTAACGTGTACCTGACAGCACAGCCAGAACCAAATACTTGAACGTGTTTCAAGAGGTCTAATCTGAACTGGTAATTAACGTGTACCTGACAGTACAACCAGCACCAAATACTTGAACGTGTTTCAAGAGGTCTAATCTGAACTGGTAATTAACGTGTACCTGACAGTACAACCAGCACCAAATACTTGAACGTGTTTCAAAAGGTCTAATCTGAACTGGTAATTAACGTGTACCTGACAGTACAACCAGCACCAAATACTTGAACGTGTTTCAAAAGGTCTAATCTGAACTGGTAATTAACGTGTACCTGACAGTACAACCAGCACCAAATACTTGAACGTGTTTCAAAAGGTCTAATCTGAACTGGTAATTAACGTGTACCTGACAGCACAGCCAGAACCAAATACTTGAACGTGTTTCAAAAGGTCTAATCTGAACTGGTAATTAACGTGTACCTGACAGCACAGCCAGAACCAAATACTTGAACGTGTTTCAAGAGGTCTAATCTGAACTGGTAATTAACGTGTACCTGACAGCACAGCCAGAACCAAATACTTGAACGTGTTTCAAAATATCTAATCTGAACTGGTAATTAACGTGTACCTGACAGCACAGCCAGAACCAAATACTTGAACGTGTTTCAAGAGGTCTAATCTGAACTGGTAATTAACGTGTACCTGACAGCACAGCCAGAACCAAATACTTGAACGTGTTTCAAAAGGTCTAATCTGAACTGGTAATTAACGTCTACCTGACAGTACAACCAGCACCAAATACTTGAACGTGTTTCAAAAGGTCTAATCTGAACTGGTAATTAACGTGTACCTGACAGCACAGCCAGAACCAAATACTTGAACGTGTATCAAAAGGTCTAATCTGAACTGGTAATTAACGTGTACCTGACAGTACAACCAGCACCAAATACTTGAACGTGTTTCAAAAGGTCTAATCTGAACTGCTAATTAACGTGTACCTGACAGTACAACCAGCACCAAATACTTGAACGTGTTTCAAAAGTCTAATCTGAACTGGTAATTAACGTGTACCTGACAGTACAACCAGCACCAAATACTTGAACGTGTTTCAAATGGTCTAATCTGAACTGGTAATTAACGTGTACCTGACAGTACAACCAGCACCAAATACTTGAACGTGTTTCAAAAGGTCTAATCTGAACTGGTAATTAACGTGTACCTGACAGTACAGCCAGCACCAAATACTTGAACGTGTTTCAAAAGGTCTAATCTGAACTGGTAATTAACTGTACCTGACAGTACAACCAGTACCAAATACTTGAACGTGTTTCAAAAGGTCTAATCAGAACTGGTAATTAACTGTACCTGACAGTACAACCAGTACCAAATACTTGAACGTGTTTCAAAAGGTCTAATCTGAACTGGTAATTAACGTGTACCTGACAGTACAACCAGCACCAAATACTTGAACGTGTTTCAAAAGGTCTAATCTGAACTGTTAATTAACGTGTACCTGACAGTGCAACCAGCACCAAGTACTTGAACGTGTTCCAAAAGGTCTAATCTGAACTGGTAATTAACGTGTACCTGACAGTACAACCAGCACCAAATACTTGAACGTGTTTCAGAAGGTCTAATCTGAACTGGTAATTAACGTGTACCTGACAGTGCAACCAGCACCAAATACTTGAACGTGTTTCAAAAGGTCTAATCTGAACTGGTAATTAACGTGTACCTCACAGCGCAGCCAGAACCAAATACTTGAACGTGTTTCAAAATGTCTAATCTGAACTGGTAATTAACGTGTACCTGACAGTGCAACCAACACCAAATACTTGAACGTGTTTCAAAAGGTCTAATCTGAACTGGTAATTAACACGTACCTGACAGTACAACCAGCACCAACTACTTGAACGTGTTTCAAAAGGTCTAATCTGAACTGGTAATTAACGTGTACCTGACAGCACAGCCAGCACAAAATACTTGAAGGTGTTTAAAAAGGTTTAATCCGAACTGCTAATTAACGTGTACCTGACAGCACAGCCAGAACCAAATACTTGAACGTGTTTCAAAAGATCTTATCTGAACTGGTAATTAACGTGTACCTGACAGCACAGCCAGAACCAAATACTTGAACGTGTTTCAAGAGGTCTAATCTGAACTGGTAATTAACGTGTACCTGACAGTACAATAAGCACCAAATACTTGAACGTGTTTCAAGAGGTCTAATCTGAACTGGTAATTAACGTGTACCTGACAGTACAACCAGCACCAAATACTTGAACGTGTTTCAAAAGGTCTAATCTGAACTGGTAATTAACGTGTACCTGACAGTACAACCAGCACCAAATACTTGAACGTGTTTCAAAAGGTCTAATCTGAACTGGTAATTAACGTGTACCTGACAGTACAACCAGCACCAAATACTTGAACGTGTTTCAAAAGGTCTAATCTGAACTGGTAATTAACGTGTACCTGACAGCACAGCCAGAACCAAATACTTGAACGTGTTTCAAAGGTCTCTAATCTGAACTGGTAATTAACGTGTACCTGACAGCACAGCCAGAACCAAATACTTGAACGTGTTTCAAGAGGTCTAATCTGAACTGGTAATTAACGTGTACCTGACAGCACAGCCAGAACCAAATACTTGAACGTGTTTCAAAAGATCTAATCTGAACTGGTAATTAACGTGTACCTGACAGCACAGCCAGAACCAAATACTTGAACGTGTTTCAAGAGGTCTAATCTGAACTGGTAATTAACGTGTACCTGACAGCACAGCCAGAACCAAATACTTGAACGTGTTTCAAAAGGTCTAATCTGAACTGGTAATTAACGTGTACCTGACAGTACAACCAGCACCAAATACTTGAACGTGTTTCAAAAGGTCTAATCTGAACTGGTAATTAACGTGTACCTGACAGCACAGCCAGAACCAAATACTTGAACGTGTATCAAAGGTCTAATCTGAACTGGTAATTAACGTGTACCTGACAGTACAACCAGCACCAAATACTTGAACGTGTTTCAAAAGGTCTAATCTGAACTGCTAATTAACGTGTACCTGACAGTACAACCAGCACCAAATACTTGAACGTGTTTCAAAAGTCTAATCTGAACTGGTAATTAACGTGTACCTGACAGTACAACCAGCACCAAATACTTGAACGTGTTTCAAATGGTCTAATCTGAACTGGTAATTAACGTGTACCTGACAGTACAACCAGCACCAAATACTTGAACGTGTTTCAAAAGGTCTAATCTGAACTGGTAATTAACGTGTACCTGACAGTACAGCCAGCACCAAATACTTGAACGTGTTTCAAAAGGTCTAATCTGAACTGGTAATTAACTGTACCTGACAGTACAACCAGTACCAAATACTTGAACGTGTTTCAAAGGTCTAATCTGAACTGGTAATTAACTGTACCTGACAGTACAACCAGTACCAAATACTTGAACGTGTTTCAAAGGTCTAATCTGAACTGGTAATTAACGTGTACCTGACAGTACAACCAGCACCAAATACTTGAACGTGTTTCAAAGGTCTAATCTGAACTGTTAATTAACGTGTACCTGACAGTGCAACCAGCACCAAGTACTTGAACGTGTTCCAAAGGTCTAATCTGAACTGGTAATTAACGTGTACCTGACAGTACAACCAGCACCAAATACTTGAACGTGTTTCAGAAGGTCTAATCTGAACTGGTAATTAACGTGTACCTGACAGTGCAACCAGCACCAAATACTTGAACGTGTTTCAACAAGGTCTAATCTGAACTGGTAATTAACGTGTACCTCACAGCGCAGCCAGAACCAAATACTTGAACGTGTTTCAAAATGTCTAATCTGAACTGGTAATTAACGTGTACCTGACAGTGCAACCAACACCAAATACTTGAACGTGTTTCAAAAGGTCTAATCTGAACTGGTAATTAACACGTACCTGACAGTACAACCAGCACCAACTACTTGAACGTGTTTCAAAAGGTCTAATCTGAACTGGTAATTAACGTGTACCTGACAGCACAGCCAGCACAAAATACTTGAAGGTGTTTAAAAAGGTTTAATCCGAACTGCTAATTAACGTGTACCTGACAGCACAGCCAGAACCAAATACTTGAACGTGTTTCAAAAGATCTTATCTGAACTGGTAATTAACGTGTACCTGACAGCACAGCCAGAACCAAATACTTGAATGTGTTTCAAGAGGTCTAATCTGAACTGGTAATTAACGTGTACCTGACAGTACAACCAGCACCAAATACTTGAACGTGTTTCAAAAGGTCTAATCTGAACTGGTAATTAACGTGTACCTGACAGTACAACCAGCACCAAATACTTGAACGTGTTTCAAAAGGTCTAATCTGAACTGGTAATTAACGTGTACCTGACAGTACAACCAGCACCAAATACTTGAACGTGTTTCAAAAGGTCTAATCTGAAGTGGTAATTAACGTGTACCTGACAGCACAGCCAGAACCAAATACTTGAACGTGTTTCAAAAGATCTTATCTGAACTGGTAATTAACGTGTACCTGACAGCACAGCCAGAACCAAATACTTGAACGTGTTTCAAGAGGTCTAATCTGAACTGGTAATTAACGTGTACCTGACAGTACAACCAGCACCAAATACTTGAACGTGTTTCAAGAGGTCTAATCTGAAGTGGTAATTAACGTGTACCTGACAGCACAGCCAGAACCAAATACTTGAACGTGTTTCAAAAGATCTTATCTGAACTGGTAATTAACGTGTACCTGACAGCACAGCCAGAACCAAATACTTGAACGTGTTTCAAGAGGTCTAATCTGAACTGGTAATTAACGTGTACCTGACAGTACAACCAGCACCAAATACTTGAACGTGTTTCAAGAGGTCTAATCTGAACTGGTAATTAACGTGTACCTGACAGTACAACCAGCACCAAATACTTGAACGTGTTTCAAAAGGTCTAATCTGAACTGGTAATTAACGTGTACCTGACAGTACAACCAGCACCAAATACTTGAACGTGTTTCAAAGGTCTAATCTGAACTGGTAATTAACGTGTACCTGACAGTACAACCAGCACCAAATACTTGAACGTGTTTCAAAAGGTCTAATCTGAACTGGTAATTAACGTGTACCTGACAGCACAGCCAGAACCAAATACTTGAACGTGTTTCAAAAGGTCTAATCTGAACTGGTAATTAACGTGTACCTGACAGCACAGCCAGAACCAAATACTTGAACGTGTTTCAAGAGGTCTAATCTGAACTGGTAATTAACGTGTACCTGACAGCACAGCCAGAACCAAATACTTGAACGTGTTTCAAAAGATCTAATCTGAACTGGTAATTAACGTGTACCTGACAGCACAGCCAGAACCAAATACTTGAACGTGTTTCAAGAGGTCTAATCTGAACTGGTAATTAACGTGTACCTGACAGCACAGCCAGAACCAAATACTTGAACGTGTTTCAAGAGGTCTAATCTGAACTGGTAATTAACGTGTACCTGACAGCACAGCCAGAACCAAATACTTGAACGTGTTTCAAGAGGTCTAATCTGAACTGGTAATTAACGTGTACCTGACAGCACAGCCAGAACCAAATACTTGAACGTGTTTCAAAGGTCTAATCTGAACTGGTAATTAACGTGTACCTGACAGTACAACCAGCACCAAATACTTGAACGTGTTTCAAAAGGTCTAATCTGAACTGGTAATTAACGTGTACCTGACAGCACAGCCAGAACCAAATACTTGAACGTGTTTCAAGAGGTCTAATCTGAACTGGTAATTAACGTGTACCTGACAGTACAACCAGCACCAAATACTTGAACGTGTTTCAAAAGGTCTAATCTGAACTGGTAATTAACGTGTACCTGACAGTACAACCAGCACCAAATACTTGAACGTGTTTCAAAAGGTCTAATCTGAACTGGTAATTAACGTGTACCTGACAGCACAGCCAGAACCAAATACTTGAACGTGTTTCAAAAGGTCTAATCTGAACTGGTAATTAACGTGTACCTGACAGCACAGCCAGAACCAAATACTTGAACGTGTTTCAAGAGGTCTAATCTGAACTGGTAATTAACGTGTACCTGACAGCACAGCCAGAACCAAATACTTGAACGTGTTTCAAAAAGATCTAATCTGAACTGGTAATTAACGTGTACCTGACAGCACAGCCAGAACCAAATACTTGAACGTGTTTCAAGAGGTCTAATCTGAACTGGTAATTAACGTGTACCTGACAGCACAGCCAGAACCAAATACTTGAACGTGTTTCAAGAGGTCTAATCTGAACTGGTAATTAACGTGTACCTGACAGCACAGCCAGAACCAAATACTTGAACGTGTTTCAAGAGGTCTAATCTGAACTGGTAATTAACGTGTACCTGACAGCACAGCCAGAACCAAATACTTGAACGTGTTTCAAAGGTCTAATCTGAACTGGTAATTAACGTGTACCTGACAGTACAACCAGCACCAAATACTTGAACGTGTTTCAAAGGTCTAATCTGAACTGGTAATTAACGTGTACCTGACAGCACAGCCAGAACCAAATACTTGAACGTGTATCAAAGGTCTAATCTGAACTGGTAATTAACGTGTACCTGACAGTACAACCAGCACCAAATACTTGAACGTGTTTCAAAAGGTCTAATCTGAACTGCTAATTAACGTGTACCTGACAGTACAACCAGCACCAAATACTTGAACGTGTTTCAAAAGTCTAATCTGAACTGGTAATTAACGTGTACCTGACAGTACAACCAGCACCAAATACTTGAACGTGTTTCAAATGGTCTAATCTGAACTGGTAATTAACGTGTACCTGACAGTACAACCAGCACCAAATACTTGAACGTGTTTCAAAGGTCTAATCTGAACTGGTAATTAACGTGTACCTGACAGTACAGCCAGCACCAAATACTTGAACGTGTTTCAAAAGGTCTAATCTGAACTGGTAATTAACTGTACCTGACAGTACAACCAGTACCAAATACTTGAACGTGTTTCAAAAGGTCTAATCTGAACTGGTAATTAACTGTACCTGACAGTACAACCAGTACCAAATACTTGAACGTGTTTCAAAGGTCTAATCTGAACTGGTAATTAACTGTACCTGGCAGTACAACCAGTACCAAATACTTGAACGTGTTTCAAAGGTCTAATCTGAACTGGTAATTAACGTGTACCTGACAGTACAACCAGCACCAAATACTTGAACGTGTTTCAAAAGGTCTAATCTGAACTGGTAATTAACGTGTACCTGACAGTACAACCAGCACCAAATACTTGAACGTGTTTCAAAAGGTCTAATCTGAACTGGTAATTAACGTGTACCTGACAGTACAGCCAGCACCAAATACTTGAACGTGTTTCAAAAGGTCTAATCTGAACTGGTAATTAACGTGTACCTGACAGTACAACCAGCACCAAATACTTGAACGTGTTTCAAAAGGTCTAATCTGAACTGGTAATTAACGTGTACCTGACAGTACAACCAGCACCAAATACTTGAACGTGTTTCAAAAGGTCTAATCTGAAGTGGTAATTAACGTGTACCTGACAGCACAGCCAGAACCAAATACTTGAACGTGTTTCAAAAGATCTTATCTGAACTGGTAATTAACGTGTACCTGACAGCACAGCCAGAACCAAATACTTGAACGTGTTTCAAGAGGTCTAATCTGAACTGGTAATTAACGTGTACCTGACAGTACAACCAGCACCAAATACTTGAACGTGTTTCAAGAGGTCTAATCTGAAGTGGTAATTAACGTGTACCTGACAGCACAGCCAGAACCAAATACTTGAACGTGTTTCAAAAGATCTTATCTGAACTGGTAATTAACGTGTACCTGACAGCACAGCCAGAACCAAATACTTGAACGTGTTTCAAGAGGTCTAATCTGAACTGGTAATTAACGTGTACCTGACAGTACAACCAGCACCAAATACTTGAACGTGTTTCAAGAGGTCTAATCTGAACTGGTAATTAACGTGTACCTGACAGTACAACCAGCACCAAATACTTGAACGTGTTTCAAAGGTCTAATCTGAACTGGTAATTAACGTGTACCTGACAGTACAACCAGCACCAAATACTTGAACGTGTTTCAAAAGGTCTAATCTGAACT
Source organism: Callitettix versicolor (assembly GCA_022606455.1). Lineage (NCBI taxonomy): Eukaryota > Metazoa > Arthropoda > Insecta > Hemiptera > Cercopidae > Callitettix > Callitettix versicolor. The sequence continues at coordinate 113,487,789 of CM040189.1, forward strand.
GGTAATTAACGTGTACCTGACAGTACAACCAGCACCAAATACTTGAACGTGTTTCAAAAGGTCTAATCTGAACTGGTAATTAACGTGTACCTGACAGCACAGCCAGAACCAAATACTTGAACGTGTTTCAAAAGGTCTAATCTGAACTGGTAATTAACGTGTACCTGACAGCACAGCCAGAACCAAATACTTGAACGTGTTTCAAGAGGTCTAATCTGAACTGGTAATTAACGTGTACCTGACAGCACAGCCAGAACCAAATACTTGAACGTGTTTCAAAAGATCTAATCTGAACTGGTAATTAACGTGTACCTGACAGCACAGCCAGAACCAAATACTTGAACGTGTTTCAAGAGGTCTAATCTGAACTGGTAATTAACGTGTACCTGACAGCACAGCCAGAACCAAATACTTGAACGTGTTTCAAGAGGTCTAATCTGAACTGGTAATTAACGTGTACCTGACAGCACAGCCAGAACCAAATACTTGAACGTGTTTCAAGAGGTCTAATCTGAACTGGTAATTAACGTGTACCTGACAGCACAGCCAGAACCAAATACTTGAACGTGTTTCAAAAGGTCTAATCTGAACTGGTAATTAACGTGTACCTGACAGTACAACCAGCACCAAATACTTGAACGTGTTTCAAAAGGTCTAATCTGAACTGGTAATTAACGTGTACCTGACAGCACAGCCAGAACCAAATACTTGAACGTGTTTCAAGAGGTCTAATCTGAACTGGTAATTAACGTGTACCTGACAGTACAACCAGCACCAAATACTTGAACGTGTTTCAAAAGGTCTAATCTGAACTGGTAATTAACGTGTACCTGACAGTACAACCAGCACCAAATACTTGAACGTGTTTCAAAAGGTCTAATCTGAACTGGTAATTAACGTGTACCTGACAGCACAGCCAGAACCAAATACTTGAACGTGTTTCAAAAGGTCTAATCTGAACTGGTAATTAACGTGTACCTGACAGCACAGCCAGAACCAAATACTTGAACGTGTTTCAAGAGGTCTAATCTGAACTGGTAATTAACGTGTACCTGACAGCACAGCCAGAACCAAATACTTGAACGTGTTTCAAAAGATCTAATCTGAACTGGTAATTAACGTGTACCTGACAGCACAGCCAGAACCAAATACTTGAACGTGTTTCAAGAGGTCTAATCTGAACTGGTAATTAACGTGTACCTGACAGCACAGCCAGAACCAAATACTTGAACGTGTTTCAAGAGGTCTAATCTGAACTGGTAATTAACGTGTACCTGACAGCACAGCCAGAACCAAATACTTGAACGTGTTTCAAGAGGTCTAATCTGAACTGGTAATTAACGTGTACCTGACAGCACAGCCAGAACCAAATACTTGAACGTGTTTCAAAAGGTCTAATCTGAACTGGTAATTAACGTGTACCTGACAGTACAACCAGCACCAAATACTTGAACGTGTTTCAAAAGGTCTAATCTGAACTGGTAATTAACGTGTACCTGACAGCACAGCCAGAACCAAATACTTGAACGTGTATCAAAAGGTCTAATCTGAACTGGTAATTAACGTGTACCTGACAGTACAACCAGCACCAAATACTTGAACGTGTTTCAAAAGGTCTAATCTGAACTGCTAATTAACGTGTACCTGACAGTACAACCAGCACCAAATACTTGAACGTGTTTCAAAAAGTCTAATCTGAACTGGTAATTAACGTGTACCTGACAGTACAACCAGCACCAAATACTTGAACGTGTTTCAAATGGTCTAATCTGAACTGGTAATTAACGTGTACCTGACAGTACAACCAGCACCAAATACTTGAACGTGTTTCAAAAGGTCTAATCTGAACTGGTAATTAACGTGTACCTGACAGTACAGCCAGCACCAAATACTTGAACGTGTTTCAAAAGGTCTAATCTGAACTGGTAATTAACTGTACCTGACAGTACAACCAGTACCAAATACTTGAACGTGTTTCAAAAGGTCTAATCTGAACTGGTAATTAACTGTACCTGACAGTACAACCAGTACCAAATACTTGAACGTGTTTCAAAAGGTCTAATCTGAACTGGTAATTAACTGTACCTGGCAGTACAACCAGTACCAAATACTTGAACGTGTTTCAAAAGGTCTAATCTGAACTGGTAATTAACGTGTACCTGACAGTACAACCAGCACCAAATACTTGAACGTGTTTCAAAAGGTCTAATCTGAACTGGTAATTAACGTGTACCTGACAGTACAACCAGCACCAAATACTTGAACGTGTTTCAAAAGGTCTAATCTGAACTGGTAATTAACGTGTACCTGACAGTACAGCCAGCACCAAATACTTGAACGTGTTTCAAAAGGTCTAATCTGAACTGGTAATTAACGTGTACCTGACAGTACAACCAGTACCAAATACTTGAACGTGTTTCAAAAGGTCTAATCTGAACTGGTAATTAACTGTACCTGACAGTACAACCAGTACCAAATACTTGAACGTGTTTCAAAAGGTCTAATCTGAACTGGTAATTAACGTGTACCTGACAGTACAACCAGCACCAAATACTTGAACGTGTTTCAAAAGGTCTAATCTGAACTGGTAATTAACTGTACCTGACAGTACAACCAGTACCAAATACTTGAACGTGTTTCAAAAGGTCTAATCTGAACTGGTAATTAACTGTACCTGACAGTACAACCAGTACCAAATACTTGAACGTGTTTCAAAAGGTCTAATCTGAACTGGTAATTAACGTGTACCTGACAGTACAACCAGTACCAAATACTTGAACGTGTTTCAAAAGGTCTAATCTGAACTGGTAATTAACGTGTACCTGACAGTACAACCAGTACCAAATACTTGAACGTGTTTCAAAAGGTCTAATCTGAACTGGTAATTAACTGTACCTGGCAGTACAACCAGTACCAAATACTTGAACGTGTTTCAAAAGGTCTAATCTGAACTGGTAATTAACGTGTACCTGACAGTACAACCAGCACCAAATACTTGAACGTGTTTCAAAAGGTCTAATCTGAACTGGTAATTAACTGTACCTGACAGTACAACCAGTACCAAATACTTGAACGTGTTTCAAGAGGTTTGCAAAAAAATTATTTTAAAAAACCTTCACCAAAATGTCCAAATAGAACTAAATAAGGGAAAAATAATTATGAAGAGATAAATGGCTTGTATTTTTATTAAAATATGATTTAGCGTACAGAGAAAGAAAATATTTAAATACTCAAATTGAACTAGTTAAGCCATTCTATAACATATACCAGAAGATACACTCAGAATTTCAAAAACAGTTTCATACACATCAAAAATTTTAAACGAAACCGAATACTTGAACTTGCTCCAAAGGATCAGCGTAGAACTAGTAAACGCATATCAAAAATTTTTGTCTGAACTGAATATTTTGAAAAATCTCTAAAATTTGAAGTTACTTTATATAATCATACCAAAATATTTAACTAAAATGTAACATTTCTAAAAAAAATCAATGTTATTTATATAAAGATGCATCAAATAGTACAGCCAAATCAAATATTTGATCATGTTATAAAAAGTTTACGGTACACACGATTACCAGAAAGTTTAAAAAAACACTTCTCAGTGTTCCATAAGGTCAAACGCTAGCAGTTTTATGTATACGTGTACCATAAAAAACAGCCAAAGTAAATATTTGGATACGCTCTAAAGGGTACACTATTTTAGAAACGATTACAAAAATATGGTCATATAGAATCAGACGTTAAAAACGTTTGTGGTAGGACTAGTTCCCTCACATACGTGTATCAAAAAGTATAATGAGACGACATTTTTTAAAATAGTCTAAAAGGTCCATTACTGTACAGGTTTTACCGATAAAAGGGCTATAAAGAATCAAACGTTCGAAGAAGTTGAGGTAAAATTTGTTTCCTTATATGGGTATGACAAAAGATGAAATACTTGAACATGGTCTGAAAGGCCAATTACTATATAGGCGATTACCAAAAAGGATTGAATGGAATGAAACGTTCAAAAAGGTTCAGGTGAAACTAGTTTCCTTACATACGTATACAAAAAAATGTAACCAGACGAAATATTTGAACATGATCTCAAAGGCCATTTACTATACAGGAGGTTACTAGAAAGGATTATATAGAATTAAGCGTTCAAAAAAGTTCTGGTAAAACTTGTTTTCTTATATATGCGTATCAAAAAATATAACCAGATCAAATGTGTAAATATATAGTCTAAAAGGTATACGAGGTAGGTTCAGAAAGTAACGAGAATTTTAATTTTTTGAACAAAATATTTGTTTATTCTTCTACATTGATGTTGTCGCCTTCAAAATAGTCCCCATTGGAGATTATGCACTTGTGCCAGCGCTTCTTCCAATCCTCGAAACACTTCTCAAACTCGATCTTTGGTTCTTTCAGCGATGCGTTTTTAATGTCATCTACGGCTGTAAAACGACGGCCCTTTAAGGTTCTCTTTATTTTTGTAAATAGGAAAAAGTCACGCGGAGCCATGTCTGGCGAATATGGAGGCTGGGTCATCGTTACAGTACTGTTTTTGGCCAAAATTTCACGAACAAGCAGTGAAGTGTGAGCTGGTGCATTATCGTGGTGCAAAAGCCATGAATTGTTTTTCCACAGATCCGGGCGTTTTTTCGGATTGCTTCAAGCAAACGGCGTTGAACTTGTAGGTAGTACTCCTTATTGACCGTTTCACCTGGTGGCAGGAATTCATGATGCACTATGCCATTAATATCGAAGAACACAGTGAGCATAACCTTCACGTTCGACCGCACTTGTCGAGCCTTTTTCGGTCTTGGCGAGCCAGAATGCCTCCACTGGGATGATTGAGCCTTAGTTTCGACGTTGTATTCGTAAACCTATGTTTCGTCACCTGTTATAATACGTTTCAGTAATTCTGCATCGTCGTTGACTTCATTTAGTAACTCCTGAGCAACTTCTATTCGCCGCTGTTTTTTTTTCAAAATTCAACAATTTTTGAACGAATTTTGCGTTTCATACACAAAACATTGAAAACAATGTCATGACATGATCCAATCGATATGCCAGCATAATCAGCGATCTCTTTAATTATGATTCGGCAATTGTTTATAACCATTTCTTTCACTTTTTTCACGTTTTCATCGGTTGTTGATGTGCTGGGGCGTCCGTCATTTTCAACGTGTTCACGGCCTTCTTGGAAACGCTTATACCACTCGTAAACTCTTGCTTTACTCATAGCAGACTCACCATAGGCCTTTGTTAACATTTCACACACTTTGTTACACTTTATTCCATTTTTTTACGCAAAATTTGATACAAATTCTTTGATACATTTCTTTTAACAAACGAAAATCGCCGAGGTCATAAAACACGTCTAACCTTAGTGTCTGTCACAGGCAAAGGTAACAATGAAAACAGCTGAAAGTTTTATCATACTTCAAGGGCATGTATACCAACATAATAAAAGAAATGTTTGACAATCGGACTCTCCAAACCCGCGAAATTTAAAAATTCTCGTTACTTTCTGAACACACATCGTATAGTCTAAAATGATACATCCTTTTATCAGAAAGTTTAAATAAAATCAAACACCTCAGAAACTGTTTCCAAAGTTCAAGATTTAACCGGTAACTTTACCTATGTTTATCAGAATGTACGGCAAAAACCTGATATTTGAACTTGTTTCAAAATGTTGTCACATTTACAGAAGTGGTCCTGCACTTACAGCTCCAACGTCCAACAAGCTTATATAAACGCTTTAGAAGGTTCAATCAGAATCGGTTTGCTTTATAATACAGGTTTACAAGAACGTCCAGCTAGAATCACACGTCTTCAAAAGGTCAATCAGAACTAGTTATTATATTATAATTTACGTTTACCAAAAGGTCCACCGTGACTCGATTAACAAACATTTTAATCTTGCAGGATGCTATAACAGAACAGCCTGCCCAGTTACGGTTTATCTTGTAATCAAGCCTCCGGTCCGATGAATAGACCTCATTACGAAAGAAAGCCTCGCCATTGGCCACGGTATTGATTCAATCAGCTGATTACAAAGCGCCTGCCGCGATGTCATTAACATCATTAAATTGTTTACTTTGGGAAGACGCCATTGCATTGTCACTGGGCAGGAAGTGATATTGTTTGCGTTAAGCGTGCATTGCTGATTTTTATGATGCGTAAACAGATGTTCCGAGGGACACTAATTACACGTTAAAAGAAAATTTCTATTATTGAACAAAAAATGATAATCATAGATACCGTTTTTTCTTCTTTTTATTTTAATTACGATAATTTGTTCAAAAACAAGACAGACGAGCATAGCTAACATTGGAATTAAGGTATTATAACCATACAACTAAACTTGTACAAAAAGAAATCGTACAGTAGCATTATCAGTTGACCCATTTGGCTGTTGGAGCGCCTGAAAATATTATTTTTTAATACATCAGACATTTTGAGTATCAGAGATTTATTTTCAAACAGCCGAGGGAATGTTTGATGCATTGTATTTAATAAATATAAACATTTTATTTACAACCGTCAGGTCTTTTTACAGTTGACAGCGGCAAAATTAGCTCTATAGCGTAACAGACATTCTGTTAGATAGAATTTTAACGTTTATCTGACTATTCCAATGCGTACAATTAAAAAAAACAACATACAATTTATGTTATTGAACCAAAATTAAAAATGATTTTTAATGTTTTCCATTTTTTAAATTTTAATTACGATAATTTGTTCGAAATTACCACAAAATAACATAGCTAGTTTTTAACAACATAACCTAAAACGTATTAAGCTATCAGCTGTTCGATGAAATCAGCTGATCGCTACGAATCAATATTAAACATCTGATCTTTTACTATAACGTAGCTAGTTTTTAACAACATAACCTTAAACTTATTACAGCTTATCAGCTGTTCAATGAAATCAGCTGATCATTACGAATTAATTAAAAAAATGATCTTTTACTTAAACTACCAATATAAATTTCTGCACACTCATCACTCAACGCGCAAAATCCAACATGACTACCAGCCCTAAAACATGATACATGTTAAAAGTGACGTTTAAGTACATGGAAGTTCAAGTTCAAGCGTGTACTATCTTTCGTCGAGTAGCTTAAACGTTTAGCAGAGCTCAATCTGTGTTTGTAGAATAATATATCCTGACTTGCTGATAAAGCTGAATCCTCTGGTCATAAATACGAAATTAGGTTAGTAGTTAATTTTATAATATAGAAATTAATTAAGAAATAATTCATCAAAACGTCAACTGCTAAGGAAGCAAAAAGGGGACCTGAAGTGGCTATCGCGGCAAAAATAAGTCCACGAAATTAGCACCTTTAGAAGACATTAAATGTAATTGATATCCAAAAGTTATAATATATATATATATATATATATATATATATATATATATATGTGTGTGTGTGTGTGTGTGTGTGTGTGTGTGTGTGTGTGTGTGTGTGTGTGTGTGTGTGAGAGAGAGAGAGAGAGAGATTTTTTATTTTAAGGCGAAAAGCACATTGAGGCTATTATCGCCTCTCTAAATGTAAGTGTGAGTGTAAAAAGTTACAGTCCTAAGTGTAGTGTTGTAAGTATAAGTGTGTGTCTTAGACTCGGGTACAGCGAGGGACATCTGAGAGAGAGAGAGAGAGAGAGAGAGAGAGAGAGAGAGAGAGAGAGAGAGAGAGAGAGAGAGAGAGAGAGAGAGAGAGAGAGAGAGAGAGAGAGAGAGGAGAGGAAGAGGGAGAGGGAGAGACAGAGGGGGAGAGGAGAGGGAGAGAGAGAAAGAGAGAGTGAGAGGGGGAGAGAGGGGGAGAGAGAAAGAGAGAGATGGAGAGAGGGAGAGACAGAGAGAGAGATAGAGAGAAACTATAATTTCTGTACATTTATTAATTGAAATGTGTTCTATAGGTGAGAAATATAATTAATGAGTACATAGTCGTCGTTAGTCATATTTTGATCAAATTTCGTCAGTGTATCCAAAAATTTAAATTTGTTACACTGTTTTGAGTTATCTATTTCCATAAAAGACAAAAATTTAAGAAAATCTCTTGACAAAATTTTGAGAATTTGAGCCAAACGCAAAATATTTAATTTCAGTACGCTGACTGGACTTTTTAACGTTACACTAGTTAAAATAGTTTTTCGAAAATTTGTAATATAAAAATCTATGAATTTAACGGTGGTCATGGTTGCATATTGTATTGTTCGTTATTAATTTTTTTACTCTGTGATTCTTTCAATCAAGGCAGCCTCGACTATTGTAAATGTATCTTAATTATGCACAACGTTTGCAAACCTACCCATTTTTTATTGACCAAACACGAATGGGCATTTTTAAGCGGTGTTTGTTTAAATGTCAAATTATTATTCTTGCTGAAAACAAGTGAATTGAGCGCGCCTGTAGGAAGCAAACAAAACTCAGCGATCGTTGGTCAGTTTGTTCCGGCAACACGCTTTGTCATCAGTTTCGGAAAAAGTAGCATTTCGGTAAATTTGTAATAATCTAGTGTCAATATTCCGTTGATTTGTTTACGTGTAATATATTTGGACTGTAATGTTTGCCGGCAATAAAACGTTGAATATTGTTTGTTGATTCAATGAATAACAAAGTGGAGAGGCAAATTTGTAGGCCTTAATGTTTAACGTGTTCCTTTCCACTGGAAAGTGAGGTGATGGAGTCTCGAATACGTTTTGTGTGCTCTTTAAAAATTATAAATAAATAAATAAATAAATATATATATATATATATATATATATATATATACATATATATATATATATATATATATATATACATACACACACACACACACACACACACACACACACACACACACACACACACACACACACACACACACACACACACACACACACACACACACACACACACACACACACACACACACACACACACACACACACACACACACACACACACACACACACACACACACACACACACACACACACACACACACACACACACACACACACACACACACACACACACACACACACACACACACACACACACACACATACATACATACATACACACATACATACACACATACACATATACATACATACATACATACATACATACATACACATTACACACACACACACACACACACACATATATATATATATATATATATATATATATATATATATACCTGTGTGTGTGTGTGTGTGTGTGTGTGTGTGTGTGTGTGTGTGTGTTTAACAGAAATCATTTTATATTTTACCTCTCCTTCACTTTATTTCCCCTATCTCTTCTTTATTCTCTTTCCCACTCTCTTCTAAGCGCTCTATTTTCTTCCTCACTATCTTCTTCATCTCTTCTTAACGCTATTTTCTATACTCTTTGTTTTCCTTTTTTTTTTTTTCTTCCCTAACTACTTTACGATCGTATCAACCTTCTATTCACTCTTCTTTTTACTCACATTTTACCCGTTTTTCTGTACATTTTTTTCAAGCTCTGCCTTACTAACTTCTTTACAATTCTTTTTTCACTGTTTTTCGTTCACATTTTAACCTCATCCCCTTCATTGCTATCGCTTTCAATCTCTTCTCTACTCTCTACGTCACTGTTTCTGTACACTATCCTTCACTCTCGCTTTTAACATTTTCTTTTGTGTACATTCTTTTTACAACACTCTTCACTCTCGTTTTCATTCCTTTTTTCACTCTTTCATTATCGTCCGTTATCACTTCTTACAGTATAATCTTTTTTAGTTTTTCCTTCACTTTTTCCTTTACTCTCTTTACCTTTCCTTTTTACCGCTTTTACTATTCCCTTAGCACTCTATTTTACTATGTCTTCTTTCTTCTAGACCCATGTATTTCATCTTTTATTCCGTTAAAACAGAAATGATTGAGAGGACGCATGCGCATTGTGTCTGCCCCACTTATTCAATACGAACTGAAAGACTGAATCTGCATGTGGGTTACAGAACACGGTAATATAAAACTGACTCACTTTTAATAAGAGCTAGCACAAAAGCTTACGTGTAATATTGTAAGCCAATTACTATATGATGCGGAAACGCTTTGAACTCGTAACAAAGCTTTCAAGCGAATATGTTTGAGCTGATGGAAAATGTTCGGGATCTTCTATGACGCGATTAAAATACAGGGTTAATCGAAAGTTCGGTGGATAATCAACGAATACTAACTCAGGCTGCGTTCCCGCGTGTAAGTTTTATAAATGTATGTTTTACGTTCGGCGTATATTTACTTCTGCCTTTGAAATCGGAATTTCTGCGCTACTCTAAAATCACAAACGTTATTCCCGTCGAGAGATAAATTCCTTACTTCAGAGAAATTTGAATAGACTTTAATGAAAATCTGTAAGAGACCTACAGAAAATATTTTTATAATGGTTTCTATTCCAGATTTTGTAGAGAGGTAGTGAACCATATGTTTCGTTTGAATACCTAAAGAATTTCACAAATCAAATTGTTTTCGAAAATATCCAATTTTAATTCATGTTTTTTTTATGTTCTTAGTTGATTCCATCAAAATATTTGAATATGTTTTTACGATAGCCGTACATTATTTAATTTGTATTTAACGTAAAGGGATTTTAGTAGTATGTTAGCCAATTAGAAACAATAAAATAAATACAGATTTAACAATGAAGTACAGCGCTGTACGGGGGCACGAACCAATGGTGCAACAGACACTTGATTTTATCCGAGCCGCTGAACTGGAAGAACTGCTGATCTTGAAGAGAGGGTGTGGGAGGTTTTAACTTTGTATTTTGTAAAATAAACGTGACAAAAACCTGTTTCACATACAAGCTGAACTGTGCATTTGAATTGTTCAGGGAGTAGTTGGTGTAAATGGTGCAAAAACATTTTCACATATAATTGGGTTGTGTTACGTTAGAGGTTCGGCCTCGCTGACATGATGGAAGCGCATTTAACTGAATAACAACACATAATCAATACAAAAATCTACAAACTTTTCTAAAAAATATTTTGTGTTTAAATATTGTTTGAAATTTACTTAGAACAGGCCCTGAAAGGATGGAAAAACAAATGTAAAGGTATGGGCATTCCTCTACAAGACGACAACACTCTATACACGCTATGTTTTGCGGACGACCAGATTGTCCTCGCACAAGATCATGAGGACCTCGGATATATGGCTCGCAAATTAATAGAGGAATACAGTAAGTGGGGACTTGAAGTGAATCTGGGGAAAACGGAGTGCATGTGCATTGGAGGACGGCAGCACGACATAATTTTAGAAGATGGACGGAGGATACAGCATTCTCAAAATTATACGTACTTAGGACTTAAAATGTCACAAGATGGTACATTAGATGAAGGAATTAAAGAAATAATAGTATTTGGAAGGAGAGCTGTATCTATGCTGAACGGGGTGTTGTGGGATCAAAACATTTCAAAAGAGAATAAAAAAAGAATTTATGACACAATTGTAAAAAGCATTATAACATATGGTAGTGAGGTATGGCCAATTAAGAGCAGAACAAAAAGAGTGCTGTTGGCTACTGAGATGGACTTTTGGAGAAGAGCGGCAGGAAGATCAAGAAAAGAGAGAGTGAGAAATGAAAGTATACGGAGGATAATGGACGTAAGACATACAATTGTAGAGGATATAAGAACAAAACAACTGGTTTTGTACGGGCATGTACAAAGAATGCCGGATGAGCGAATTCCCAAAAAAATCATGCAATGGCGAACACCTGGAAGAAGAAAACGAGGAAGGCCGAGACTGAGCTGGAGAGAGGGAGTCGAAAAGGAAATTAAGAAAAGGGATCTACCAGAAGACCTGTGGTGGGACCGCGATCGGTGGAGGTTGGAGATCGGAAGACGGCGTAGAACGTTGTAGACCGAATTATAGAGATTGGGTTGTGTTAAGTTAGTTGTTCGGTCTCGCTGACGTGACGGAAGCTCATTTAAGTGAATAACAACACATAAACGAATGTTTCGATACACAAATCTACAAACTTTTCTAAATCATATTTTGTGTGTAGGTCTAGCAGTTTGGTTATACGGCCACATATGTGCAGATAAACAACAGTTTTTAACAGATAAACGGTAGTGTTTAAACAAATATGCCATAGTTCTTAAACATTTAAATGGTAGTTTTTATGAAGATAAATAACAGTTCTTATTTAGATAAACAGTAGATTTTAAATTGATAAACGACAGTTTTTTTGCAAATATATTTATTTTGTTAAAACAAAAGGTAGAGTAGTACAAAAATCAAAGATTTCCTAAAATGAAAAAGTATTATGTGATTTAGGTTTCAAAATATTACTTTGTTTTTTTAATTAAATTTTCAAAATTTATAAAATTTAAAAAATAATATAACAAAAAAATACAAAAATAAAAGAGTCACAGATTTTTTTGGAGTCACATATTAACGTCCTTTTTGCTCCAAGACGCTTAGTTCACGAGAAAAATGAGTTTAAAGTTTTTAGAGGACATTTTATAAATATTTTTTATAGTCACATATTAACGTCTTTTTGCTCCAAGACGCTTAGTTCACGAGAAAAATGAGTTTAAAGTTTTTAGAGGACATTTTATAAATATTTTTTATAGTCACATATTAACGTCTTTTTGCTCTAAGACGCTTAGTTCACGAGAAAAATGAGTTTAAAGTTTTTAGAGGACATTTTATAAATATTTTTTATAGTCACATATTAACGTCTTTTTGCTCCAAGACGCTTATTTCACGAGAAAAATGAGTTTAAAGTTTTTAGAGGACATTTTATAAATATTTTTTATAGTCACATATTAACGTCTTTTTGCTCTAAGACGCTTAGTTCACGAGAAAAATTAGTTTAAAGTTTTTAGAGGACATTTTATAAATATTTTTTATAGTCACATATTAACGTCTTTTTGCTCTAAGACGCTTAGTTCACGAGAAAAATGAGTTTAAAGTTTTTAGAGGACATTTTATAAATATTTTTTATAGTCACAGATTAACGTCTTTTGCTCTAAGACGCTTAGTTCACGAGAAAAATGAGTTTAAAGTTTTAGAGGACATTTTATAAATATTTTTTATAGTCACATATTAACGTCTTTTTGCTCTAAGACGCTTAGTTCACGAGAAAAATGAGTTTAAAGTTTTTAGAGGACATTTTATAAATATTTTTTATAGTCACATATTAACGTCTTTTTGCTCCAAGACGCTTAGTTCACGAGAAAAATGAGTTTAAAGTTTTTAGAGGACATTTTATAAATATTTTTTATAGTCACAGATTAACGTCTTTTGCTCTAAGACGCTTAGTTCACGAGAAAAATGAGTTTAAAGTTTTAGAGGACATTTTATAAATACTTTTTATAGTCACAGATTAACGTCTTTTTGCTCTAAGACGCTTAGTTCACGAGAAAAATGAGTTTAAAGTTTTAGAGGACATTTTATAAATATTTTTTATAGTCACATATTAACGTCTTTTTGCTCTAAGACGCTTAGTTCACGAGAAAAATGAGTTTAAAGTTTTTAGAGGACATTTTATAAATATTTTTTATAGTCACATATTAACGTCTTTTTGCTCTAAGACGCTTAGTTCACGAGAAAAATGAGTTTAAAGTTTTTAGAGGACATTTTATAAATATTTTTTATAGTCACAGATTAACGTCTTTTGCTCTAAGACGCTTAGTTCACGAGAAAAATGAGTTTAAAGTTTTTAGAGGACATTTTATAAATATTTTTTATAGTCACAGATTAACGTCTTTTTGCTCCAAGACGCTTAGTTCACGAGAAAAATGAGTTTAAAGTTTTAGAGGACATTTTATAAATATTTTTTATAGTCACATAGTAACGTCTTTTTGCTCTAAGACGCTTAGTTCACGAGAAAAGTGAGTTTAAAGTTTTTAGAGGACATTTTATAAATATTTTTTATAGTCACAGATTAACGTCTTTTGCTCTAAGACGCTTAGTTCACGAGAAAAATGAGTTTAAAGTTTTAGAGGACATTTTATAAATATTTTTTATAGTCACAGATTAATGTCTTTTTGCTCTAAGACGCTTAGTTCACGAGAAAAATGAGTTTAAAGTTTTTAGAGGACATTTTATAAATATTTTTTATAGTCACATATTAACGTCTTTTTGCTCCAAGACGCTTATTTCACGAGAAAAATGAGTTTAAAGTTTTTAGAGGACATTTTATAAATATTTTTTATAGTCACAGATTAACGTCTTTTGCTCTAAGACGCTTAGTTCACGAGAAAAATGAGTTTAAAGTTTTAGAGGACATTTTATAAATATTTTTTATAGTCACAGATTAACGTCTTTTTGCTCTAAGACGCTTAGTTCACGAGAAAAATGAGTTTAAAGTTTTTAGAGGACATTTTATAAATATTTTTTATAGTCACATATTAACGTCTTTTTGCTCCAAGACGCTTAGTTCACGAGAAAAATGAGTTTAAAGTTTTTAGAGGACATTTTATAAATATTTTTTATAGTCACATATTAACGTCTTTTTGCTCCAAGACGCTTAGTTCACGAGAAAAATGAGTTTAAAGTTTTTAGAGGACATTTTATAAATATTTTTTATAGTCACATATTAACGTCTTTTTGCTCTAAGACGCTTAGTTCACGAGAAAAATGAGTTTAAAGTTTTTAGAGGACATTTTATACATATTTTTTATAGTCACATATTAACGTCTTTTTGCTCCAAGACGCTTAGTTCACGAGAAAAATGAGTTTAAAGTTTTTAGAGGACATTTTATACATATTTTTTATAGTCACATATTAACGTCTTTTTGCTCCAAGACGCTTAGTTCACGAGAAAAATGAGTTTAACGTTTTTAGAGGACATTTTATAAATATTTTTTATAGTCACATATTAACGTCTTTTTGCTCCAAGACGCTTAGTTCACGAGAAAAATGAGTTTAAAGTTTTTAGAGGACATTTTATAAATATTTTTTATAGTCACAGATTAACGTCTTTTTGCTCCAAGACGCTTAGTTCACGAGAAAAATGAGTTTAAAGTTTTTAGAGGCCATTTTATAAATATTTTTTATAGTCACATATTAACGTCTTTTTGCTCCAAGACGCTTAGTTCACGAGAAAAATGAGTTTAAAGTTTTAGAGGACATTTTATAAATATTTTTTATAGTCACAGATTAACGTCTTTTGCTCTAAGACGCTTAGTTCACGAGAAAAATGAGTTTAAAGTTTTAGAGGACATTTTATAAATATTTTTTATAGTCACAGATTAACGTCTTTTTGCTCTAAGACGCTTAGTTCACGAGAAAAATGAGTTTAAAGTTTTAGAGGACATTTTATAAATATTTTTTATAGTCACATATTAACGTCTTTTTGCTCCAAGACGCTTAGTTCACGAGAAAAATGAGTTTAAAGTTTTAGAGGACATTTTATAAATATTTTTTATAGTCACATAGTAACGTCTTTTTGCTCTAAGACGCTTAGTTCACGAGAAAAGTGAGTTTAAAGTTTTTAGAGGCCATTTTATAAATATTTTTTATAGTCACAGATTAACGTCTTTTGCTCTAAGACGCTTAGTTCACGAGAGAAATGAGTTTAAAGTTTTAGAGGACATTTTATAAATATTTTTTATAGTCACAGATTAACGTCTTTTTGCTCTAAGACGCTTAGTTCACGAGAAAAATGAGTTTAAAGTTTTTAGAGGACATTTTATAAATATTTTTTATAGTCACATATTAACGTCTTTTTGCTCCAAGACGCTTAGTTCACGAGAAAAATGAGTTTAAAGTTTTTAGAGGACATTTTATAAATATTTTTTATAGTCACAGATTAACGTCTTTTGCTCTAAGACGCTTAGTTCACGAGAAAAATGAGTTTAAAGTTTTAGAGGACATTTTATAAATATTTTTTATAGTCACAGATTAACGTCTTTTTGCTCCAAGACGCTTAGTTCACGAGAAAAATGAGTTTAAAGTTTTTAGAGGACATTTTATAAATATTTTTTATAGTCACATATTAACGTCATTTTGCTCCAAGACGCTTAGTTCACGAGAAAAATGAGTTTAAAGTTTTTAGAGGACATTTTATAAATATTTTTTATAGTCACATATTAACGTCTTTTTGCTCTAAGACGCTTAGTTCACGAGAAAAATGAGTTTAAAGTTTTTAGAGGACATTTTATAAATATTTTTTATAGTCACATATTAACGTCTTTTTGCTCTAAGACGCTTAGTTCACGAGAAAAATGAGTTTAAAGTTTTTAGAGGACATTTTATAAATATTTTTTATAGTCACATATTAACGTCTTTTTGCTCCAAGACGCTTAGTTCACGAGAAAAATGAGTTTAAAGTTTTTAGAGGACATTTTATAAATATTTTTTATAGTCACATATTAACGTCTTTTTGCTCCAAGACGCTTAGTTCACGAGAAAAATGAGTTTAAAGTTTTTAGAGGACATTTTATAAATATTTTTTATAGTCACAGATTAACGTCTTTTGCCTTAAGACGCTTAGTTCACGAGAAAAATGAGTTTAAACTTTTTAGAGGACATTTTATAAATATTTTTATAGTCACATATTAACGTCTTTTTGCTCCAAGACGCTTAGTTCACGAGAAAAATGAGTTTAAAGTTTTTAGAGGACATTTTATAAATATTTTTTATAGTCACATATTAACGTCTTTTTGCTCTAAGACGCTTAGTTCACGAGAAAAATGAGTTTAAAGTTTTTAGAGGACATTTTATAAATATTTTTTATAGTCACATATTAACGTCTTTTTGCTCTAAGACGCTTAGTTCACGAGAAAATGAGTTTAAAGTTTTTAGAGGACATTTTATAAATATTTTTTATAGTCACATATTAACGTCTTTTTGCTCTAAGACGCTTAGTTCACGAGAAAAATGAGTTTAAAGTTTTTAGAGGACATTTTATAAATATTTTTTATAGTCACATATTAACGTCTTTTTGCTCCAAGACGCTTAGTTCACGAGAAAAATGAGTTTAAAGTTTTTAGAGGACATTTTATACATATTTTTTATAGTCACATATTAACGTCTTTTTGCTCCAAGACGCTTAGTTCACGAGAAAAATGAGTTTAACGTTTTTAGAGGACATTTTATAAATATTTTTTATAGTCACATATTAACGTCTTTTTGCTCCAAGACGCTTAGTTCACGAGAAAAATGAGTTTAAAGTTTTTAGAGGACATTTTATAAATATTTTTTATAGTCACATATTAACGTCTTTTTGCTCCAAGACGCTTAGTTCACGAGAAAAATGAGTTTAAAGTTGAAAACATTTCAAAATTTTAGTAGTTAGATTTTGCAAAAAAATTTTCACATTTAATTGGGTTGTGTTACGTTAGAGGTTCGGCCTCGCTGACGTGACGGAAGCTCATTTAAGTGAATAACAACACATAAACGAGTGTTTCGATACATAAATTTACAAACTTTTCTAAAACATATTTTGTGTAGGCTATAGGTCTAGCAGTTTGGTTATACGGCCACATATGTGCAGATAAACAACAGTTTTTCACATACAAGTTGAACTGTGCATTTGAATTGTTCAGGGAGTAGTTGGTGTAAATGGTGCAAAAAAATTTTCACATTTAATTGGGTTGTGTTACGTTAGAGGTTCGGCCTCGCTGACGTGACGGAAGCTCATTTAAGTGAATAACAACACATAAACAAATGTTTCGATACACAAATCTACAAACTTTTCTAAAACATATTTTGTGTGTAGGTCTAGCAGTTTGGTTATACGGCCACATATGTGCAGATAAACAACAGTTTTTAACAGATAAACGGTAGTGTTTAAACAAATATGCCACAGTTCTTAAACATATAAACGGTAGTTTTTATGAAGATAAATAGCAGTTCTTATTTAGATAAACAGTAGATTTTAAATTGATAAACGACAGTTTTTTTGCAAACATATTTATTTCGATAAAACAAAAGGTAGAATAGTACAAAAATCAAAGATTTCTTAAAATGAAAAAAGTATTATGTGATTTAGGTTTCATAATATTACTGTTTTGTTTTTTTAAATTAAAGAATGATAAAACATAATCATATTGCATGTATATTCAAGTAATATATTAAAATTGTGTATTGTTTGTACTAAAAAATATCCTTTTCGCCCTTTTGAGAAAATAGTCGATATTATTATAAAAAAAACTAATTAAAGGATAAATTAATTAAAAATAGCATAAAGTGTTTTACAAGTTCGATAAGAAAACATTCATTTCTGGCTTAAAAATTGCATGTTATAGCCATTATATGTTACAGCATTATTCATTTCATTTGAGAAAAAACAGTCGATATTATTATAAAAAAAACTAATTAAAGGATAAATTAATTAAAAATAGCATAAAGTGTTTTACAAGTTCGATAAGAAAACATTCATTTCTGGCTTAAGAAATTGCATGTTATAGCCATTACATTATAGCATTATTCATTTCATTTGAGAAAAAACAGTCGATATTATTATAAAAAAAACTAATTAAAGGATAAATTAATTAAAAATAGCATAAAGTGTTTTACAAGTTCGATAAGAAAACATTCATTTCTGGCTTAAGAAATTGCATGTTATAGCCATTACATTATAGCATTATTCATTTCACTTGAGAAAAAACAGTCGATATTATTATAAAAAAAAACTAATTAAAGGATAAATTAATTAAAAATAGCATAAAGTGTTTTACAAGTTCGATAAGAAAACATTCATTTCTGGCTTAAGAAATTGCATGTTATAGCCATTACATTATAGCATTATTCATTTCATTTGAGAAAAAACAGTCGATATTATTATAAAAAAAACTAATTAAAGGATAAATTAATTAAAAATAGCATAAAGTGTTTTACAAGTTCGATAAGAAAACATTCATTTCTGGCTTAAAAATCGCATGTTATAGCCATTATATGTTACAGCATTATAGAAGGTTTTTGAAAAACTAAGTATAAATAGCTTACACGTGACAGTACCAGCAGCTTAATTACTGTATTACCATTCGTAAGTGAAATAAAGTTACAGGTAATGCTTAAGAACCTATTGTACTGTCGACAATTGAAGTGGTTTCCCACATTGTTACACATAAAACCATTTTCTCTACTGTATTTTGACGTTGAATTACAATTGAATCCGAAGGCGTTTATCCCTTGTGACTAAATTTATTATTTTAGCATTTGATAACTGAGTTTATAATATTATCCCATATTTGAAAAGAACTGATAAAACTAAAAACACACGGTTGAAAGTTAGTGACAACTTTCAAGCGAGATGTTGATTATAATATTATAACAATATTTAAATAAAAAAATATATTTAATTTTAACTAATTAGGTCTAATTGAATCCTAAACTAGAATCCAAACAGAAGTTTAGCTGACGGTGCTTTTAGCACATCTTTCACATTGTGCCTATACATTAATTGAGCTGTATTGTGTCATAAAATATTTTCAACAGTCCCGCCTTGGCCAAACACGTAAGCCTGTTGGAATAATTAATTATGTCAGTGTTGACAAAGTAGGACTAACGACATTAAAAACATTTAAAATAGTTCATAAACGTTACAGGAATGCGGGAACATAATACAGGCGTAGATTATGTTCCAAAACAAATATTTGGAAATGTATATTTTACAAGTTATCCGTCATTGTTTATAATTAAATAAATTATATCTCTAAAACGTCTTAAATGATTGATATGAAATTTTACACATCGAGCCGCCTCGGTGGCCTAGTTGATAGCGTACCCTTTCACCCCGAGGACCCGGGTTCAATTCCCGGCCAGGGCTTGGCATTTTCATACGCTATAAATCTTCCTATCGTCTGCATTAACCCAAGTGTGCGCAATAGTCGGACGTTAAACGCAAAAAATGAAATTTTACACCGTGCTCATTAAAACACAGACAGTTAAAAACAAATAATCGCTGAACGCAGCTGTCTCGCTGACGTGATGGAAGCGCATTTCCAAAAGTGTTTTTTACCTTACATTCTCTTTTAAACTTTCTTTTCGCCACCATACACAACATTAAAAACCGCACAATTTAGTATTTCAAACTTTCCTATTGCACTGAAAATGAACCGTGACCACCGTCAAATTGAATGTCTTAAATTAACGGATTTTGAAATTCGAAAAGTGTAGTTTATGCAGTTCTCAACGATGATAACGCTAATCAAAAAAAGGAAGAAGAAATTCGCAAGAATATTTAACACAAGTTATGAGTTTTTAAATTTTAAATGGATACCATTTTGAAATTATTGAACTGATTTTCCTGGTTGAATTCATCCAATCTATTACCAAAATCGATTTTTGTGCCAATTGTAAAAATACACACACACACACACACACACATATATATATATATATATATATATATATATATATATATATATATATATATATATATGGAGAAATTCTTGAACCCACGGGTGGCGAGAAGGCTGGGCAAAGGGTTCGGCTACTGAGAATGAAGAGGGCTCTTGGTATAACGCGTGATATCTACAATAAGAGATGTATGTCGTCGCACACAAAAATCAGACACTACAACACAGTCATAAAACTGGAGGTATTATATGCAAGCGAGACGCTAGCACTCCACACAAAAGCTACCATGGAGGGTATTTTGAAGGAAGAACGCAAAATCTTGAGGAAGATCTTTGGCCCGAGATTAACAGAAGATGGATACAGGTTGCACTCCCGGAAGACCACAGACAAGATACCAAACCTGGCAGCAGATATCAGAAGAAGGAGGCTTCGGTTCTATGGACAAATCAGTAGACTCCCAACAACGAGACTTGCAAACAGAATCCTTAAGTATATACAAAGTGTCAAATCAACAACGTCGTGGATCGCACAAGTCAGAATAGACCTACATGACGCAGGAATAGACTAAACAGATGTTGAAGACAGGCGCACATACAGGAGAAAGATGCTCGGTTGGAAGGTCCCAGAGAATGAAATCCCAAAGAGAGCAGGGGTAAAATGGACGGAGGAGCGGAAGAGGGTCCATGGGGACACGATAAGGGAGGTGTGGAAGATTAGAAGGAACAAGACATGAGTCGGAGTGGTTTGCGTGATCCAACAGGGTCTATACGCAGATAATAATTATATATATATATATATATATATATATATATATATATATATATATATATATATATATATATGGGAGAAATTCTTGAACCCACGGGTGGCGAGAAGGCTGGGCAAAGGGTTCGGCTACTGAGAATGAAGTAGGCTCTTGGTATAACGCGTGATATCTACAATAAGATATATATATATAAAGATCGGCTTTCAATTCGTGGTTCCGCGTCTGGATCTTACTATGATGGCAGCGCCAAAAACTCATTCACCAGTGGCAATTCGCTAATTCCATCAATGAGCTAGTTCCAATGATACGTTTTTAAATCAGAGCCGTTATCGATTCCCTGCGATCGAAAAATTAAAATAAACAATTTTTTAATCACTAGTTTTATCAAGAACTCATTGATAAATTATAA
>CM040189.1:113516736-113551736 GCA_022606455.1 Callitettix versicolor
ACAGGTTGCACTCCCGGAAGACCACAGACAAGATACCAAACCTGGCAGCAGATATCAGAAGAAGGAGGCTTCGGTTCTATGGACACATTAGTAGACTACCAACAACGAGACTTGCCAACAGAATCCTTAAGTATATACAAGGAGTCAAATCAACAACGTCGTGGATCGCACAAGTCAGAATAGACCTACATGACGCAGGAATAGACTCAACAGATGTTGAAGACAGGAACGCATACAGGAGAAAGATGCTCGGTTGGAAGGTCCCAGAGAATGAAATCCCAAAGAGAGCAGGGGTAGAATGGACGGAGGAGCGGAAGAGGATCCATGGGGACAGGATGAGGGAGTTGTGGAGGATTGGAAGGAGCAAGACATGAGTCGGAGTGCTTTGCGTGATCCAAAAGGGTATATACGCAAATAATATATATATATATATATATATATATATATATATATATATATATATATATATATATATACTTGCATACACACACACTCGTCAGGTTTCGCCAAAATTTTAGACAATTTGTAAATAGTCAAAATAAATAAAATTATTATTACTGCAGTCAATGGAGAGAAATCAAGATGAAACCGGCTGTTTCGCTTTGTCTCGACTGTAAGTGCATTTGTTTTGTGTGTTTGTTTTTTATTACGCATTTTTTCCCAAACATATTAACCGATTGTTTTGAAATTTGGTACAATGATATTTTCTATAAAGCTCAAACGACGTAAGTGTAAGATTTTTTTCCTTTCGACCTCCGTTTCAAAATGGCGGCATCTGATTTAACGATTACAAGTGTAGGCAATTTTAATCAAACGCGCTGTCCGATTTTGTAAAATTTGGTACGAACCTTTCATTTCAATTTCAAGATGGCGGGCTCTGAGTCAACGTTGACAGTGTAGTTGCTGATTATTTCCTGTATTACTGGCGGAACGGCAACACCTGTCATTACTTTAACGACTTCACGGACCCGTTATATTTTTCGTATATATTACGTTTACCGGTTAAATTGGCGGAAAACGTTACGAGCGCTGTCGTGGAGCGCTCTGTGTATTAATTATGAATACACCGGGAGATCTCTGTTCTTTGAACAACTAGTGGATGTGTGTGAAGGCTTGTGCAAGATTTTCGATCTATTTCTTCGGTTAGGACATTGCGGTTTAGGCTTGCCAGGTGAGGTTAGGTTAGGTTCGTAATGATGCTGGCCCCGCACGCCCACTCACGCACGTGGTTCGCTGATTTACATAAATCGGTCAGCTTGGTTTTGCGCCTCTGTTGTGGTATTCCTGCCACAGAAAGGAATTTAATTAAATGTTGCAATATTGTCAGAGAAACTTTCTCAACTTTAATTTATTTCTGCAAAAATACACTATTTAGAGACAAAAATGTCGTAAGACGGCCTATTTGTTAAAATTGTTTCACCTGATTCAACTAGTGTAACAAAGTAACAGTTCAAACATATATATATATATATATATATATATATATATATATATATATATATATATATATATATATATTATTATTATTATTATTTGCGTATAGACCCTGTTGAATCACGCAAAACACTCCGACTCATGTCTTGCTCCTTCTAATCCTCCACACCTCCCTCATCCTGTCCCCATGGATCCTCCTCCGCTCCTCCGTCCATTTTATCCCTGCTCTTTTGGGATTTCATTCTCTGGGACCTTCCAACCGAGCATCTTTCTCCTGTATGCGCGCCTGTCTTCAACGTCTGTTGAGTCTATTTCTGCGTCATGTTAGTCTTTTCTGACTACATATATATATATTATATATATATATATATATATATATATATATATATAATAATAATAATTATTATTATTATTATTATTATTTGCGTATAGACACTGTTGGATCACGCAAAGCACTCCGACTCATGTCTTGCTCCTTCTAATCCTCCACACCTCCCTCATCCTGTCCCCATGGACCCTCTTCCGCTCCTCCGTCCATTTTACCCCTGCTCTCCTTGGGATTTCATTCTTTGGGACCTTCCAACCGAGCATCTTTCTCCTGTATGCGTTCCTGTCTTCAACATCTGTTGAGTCTATTCCTGCGTCATGTAGGTCTATTCTGACTTGTGCGATCCACGACGTTGTTGATTTGACACCTTGTATATACTTAAGGATTCTGTTGGCAAGTCTCGTTGTTGGGAGTCTACTGATGTGTCCATAGAACCGAAGCCTCCTTGTTCAGATATCTGCTGCCAGGTTCGATATCTTCTCTGTGGTCTTCCGGGAATGCAACCTGTATCCATCTTCTGTTATTCTCGAGCCAAGGATCTTCCTAAAGTTTTTGCGTTCTTCCTTCAAAATACCCTCCATATATATATATATATATATATATATATATATATATATATATATATATATGTGTGTGTGTGTGTGTGTGTGTGTGTGTGTGTGTGGGCGCGCGCGCGCGCGTGATGCGATAACAGCTGTTTAGATGAAAATTAACATCACTATAGCGTAGCAATTTTCCTTTCTTATGTGTTTACATTAATGTATAGAGATTTGTATTTACACTCTATTTAGGTTACCTTAAAACTATCAGTCCAAAGTACAACAGACCTCGCAGTATAGTCTATTCATAATTAATATACAGAGCGCTCCACGACAGCGCTAGTAACGTCTTCCTCCAATTTAACCATTAACCGTAATATTTTTGAAAAATGTTACTGGACTGAAGTCATTAGGAATTGTATGCTCTTTTTACCATGAAACGGTCAAAGTTATAAACGTTTGCCGTTCAGTCAATATTAGAGGATATAACCAGCAATTACGCTCTACACTTTTT
This sequence comes from Callitettix versicolor, assembly GCA_022606455.1. Taxonomy (NCBI): domain Eukaryota; kingdom Metazoa; phylum Arthropoda; class Insecta; order Hemiptera; family Cercopidae; genus Callitettix; species Callitettix versicolor. The sequence goes on from CM040189.1 coordinate 113,519,552, forward strand.
GTTGTTGTTATTTTAAGGCGAAAAGCACATTTATGCTATTATCGCCTCCCTAAATGTAAGTGTGAGTGTAAAGTGTTAAAGTCGTAAGTGTAGTGTTGTAAGTGTAAGTTTGTGTTAGACTCGGGTACCGCGAGGGACGTTTAAATCCTCTCAATAGATACAGCTAGTCTGCACCCCCTGCGGGATCACATTCTAAACGTTGAATCAGAGGTCGCCATCTTGAAACGGAAGTTAATTGTAAAACATCTTACACACATCTATCGGGCTTTATAAAAGATATTTCGTACAAAATTTTAAACTAATCGGCCAGTGTTTTCGATTGAAATTCCGTATACTCGTCATTTTGAAAGAGACGTTAATAGGAGAAAATGTTATAAATTCGTCTTTGGCCTCTGTGTAAGAGATTTTCGTACCGAATTTAAAAGAAAAAAAATCGATCAATCCGTTAGGCTAAACCAGTGTACACTCGATATTGTAAGAGGCCGCCATCTTGGAACGGATTTGAATTGGAAAAAATCGTACAATTGCGTCGTTCGGGGCTTTATACCTTTGTATCAAATTTCATAACAATCGGTTATTATGTTTTGTCAAAACTATGCAACAAACATACAATAGAAAACGTTATATTTAAGATTGGAGAGTAAACATTCCAACGATGGGTTGAATTTATTTACTATTTATTTATTATAGAATGGTAATTTTCCTTTGTTTCAAATTTGCCACATTGATTTTACAATTCATTTCAAATTAGTCGATAAAGCTTCATAACAAATAGATCACTTTAGATTTTGGCCTCTTTGAACCTCTTTCTAGATTTAAAGGGAGCACAGTACATTTTAATATTGTACGTTCCAAACTAAAATCATTTTTAGTGATCTTAGACTAAAATGGAAAATACAGTGATTATTTTTGTTTTTAACAATATGTGTGTTGATGTAGTGCTTTTAATATAAATTTAATCAATCGTTTAACCGATATTGAAAAAAAATCCTGTTATTAACAATATTATAGGAAAAAAATTTTAGTTCAGAGTTTTAAGCCGCCTCGGTGGCCTAATGGATAGCGTACTAGGCTTTCACTCCGAGATCCCGGGTTCGATTCCCGACGAGGGCTTGGCATTTTCATACGCTATAAATCATCCCATCGTCTGCATTAGCCCGAGTGTGCACAATGACGTTAAACACCAAAAAAAAAAAAAGTTCAGAGTTTTTATAAACTAAATGTGGACAAACCTGATCTATTTACCAAATTTTAACAAACTTTGACACTTAAAAGTACAGACTTCCTAATTAAAACCTTATATTGGACTAACAGGTCCTGTAAACTGGCCAGGGAAATCAATTTTTCCCTATCATCGTATATTATTTTACACGTAGTGTTAAGAAAATATAATAAATTCTACAAAGTAACACAACGAATTCAAGATTTCCATTTCAAAATACCAATAGTCCAAGCTGCAGCGCCAACAGTCAAGTCGACCAAACTGGTTCATTTGTTGCTTATGCTAATAACAACGGACCTAGTTGTGTAGGCGTTGAAGCGGAGTGGTTAAGTCGTCACCTTTTGTTATCTCAAGGCAAATTGCCGTCACACTCTGCGCTCATTAAACGCATCTGTGCAAGCAATGGAATCTCGATCGTTAACGAGAAGAGATGAGCTCATTAAATTGCCCGGTGTAGGCGATGCTATCGGTTTATTGTAATATAAATATCTCTTTAACAGTGATACAATATTAACAGTGATACGGGACTAGCTGTTACCCGTTGCGGCTTCGCCCGCTATTATAATGTGGGTAATAAAATTTATAGTCGATTTTCAAAATCAGAATAGGTTAATTTCAATTTAATATATTTCTATATACAATATTATACGATTTATGGTTTTTGATACTCGACACTCTAGAACAGGCGACATATAACTGACCGTGGGAGAAGCACAGAGTTCCCAAATGTATTCCTGCTACTCTTAACGTCTGACACTGCGACTTTTGTCATTGTAAATGCCAACTTCAATGGGAACTGCAATATTTTAAATTAAAAAGGCACGTTGTTCGGAATTACAGGATTTTTTAAAAATGTAAATTAAAATCATTGCGAATGTAAGTTTATAAACAAAAATTTTGTAATAAATAATAATGTTGTAATAACAGGAATTGAGATTTTTAAAACGGGAATACATCTGTGTGCATCTCCAACACGTAAACCATGTTCATTCCGAATTTCATCTCAATCAGCCCAGTAGTTAATGTGTGATTGAATAACAAAGAAAGAAAGAAAGAAACACGCGCGCGCGCGCGCGCACACGCACACACACACACACACACACACACTTCCAGATTTATAACATTGTAAAAAGAAGTATAAAATATTATTAAAACGTCACTGTTGTACAGTTAACACGTCACAAAAGTAAATACTAAATAATTAACTTGGACTGGGTAAGTAGTATAATGGAGTTTTTAAAACGGGAATAAGTCTTTGGTCATCTCAGATACCTAAACATTGTTCGTATTAAATTTCGTCTCAATTGGTCCAGTTTTTAAAGCGTGATGGTATAACAAACACAAAAACTTTCAGAATTAAAACATGATTAAGATATTTTAAAAAAATAGTAAAATAAATAGTGCAAAATACTATATTTTCTAATTTTAGATTATTGTTCAGATAAATTACATTTCGATACGTCAAACAAAATTAACGTGGGATGTAAATAATTTATCGAAATTATCTGTTTAGATTGCGCTCAAATTTTAGTCATAAATTTAAAATAAACTTAAAACACGACGTCTATTTACAAATAAAAGGCAGTTAATGTTTAGAAAATTTTAAAAGAACATGTAAGTTTTCTAAACTTTTTCGATTTACCCTTGAACTATGACATCACATATGTCTTCATTTATATGTGAGTTTATATTTGCTCATTTAGTGGCAGAGGAAGGAAGTAACTCAGTAGTTAGACTAACGTGCCATTAACATATTGTACTGCATTAAGTACTACGTTCATACATTCCTCTGCATTAAGTGCTGCGTTCATACATTCCTCTGCATTAAGTGATGCGTTCATACATTCTTTTGCATTAAGTGCTGCGTTCATACATTCATCTGCATTAAGTGCTGCGTCCATACATTCATCTGCATTAAGTGCTGCGTTAATACATTCTTCTGCATTAAGTGCTGCGTTCATACATTCCTCTGCATTAAGTGCTGCGTTCATACATTCCTCTGCAGCTCCCCACCACGAACTTGCCCGACTGTCCTGCGAAAGTCACGGTAAAACAATCATTGAACCAAATGTGATGATCATTAATGACAATTCAAATCAGTGGCTATTTCTAATAGCCTAATCAAAGGAACCCAAATATAGCTCTCTAATTGTAACACGTAAGATTGTACAACAATTCAAAGAGGAAAACCGTGCAATAACGAAGGAAACAATAATTTAGCAATTTTTCAAATGTATTTTTTTTTAAATTAAGCGGATTTTTGAGCAGATAAAAGTTGAAAGTTTTGTATCAGGGTGGTAATTAATCAGATATATTCAGACAAAAGGCGATACAAATTGTTAGAGAAGATTTTCTTCGAGTTTTAAGAACGTTTTGAAATTTTAATATTTCTCTGAGATAAGATCGATCTTGTCGAGATTCATCGAAATCGGTTTACTCGTTCATTCTGCAGTATATGTATAAACACACCAACGGGCTTTTTTGATTTTAAAGAATCCATTTTTTTGGCTTTGATGACCTGCGTTTTTATACCTTGAATGCACCATTTTTTAATTATTTTATTTATTGTTATTATTATTATTAATTTTTTTTAAATCTTGAAACAACTTTTTTGGGCTCTGAAGAATCCTACTTTTCTTGGCTACTATCTGGAGATCCTACTCTTTTAGACTCTGATTTGAAGACCCCATTTTTTTAGATTGTAATATGTAGATACATTTTTGCATTTTCTGGTCGGAAAATCCCACTTTTTTAACTCCGATGACAACAGAGTCTTTTTGAACTCTGAAAACTCAATAGTTCTTGAACCTTCGAGACCCCGTTTTTCGGACTCTGATTTATAGAGCCCTTTTTTATTTTATGATCTGATAATCCACTTTTTAGAACTTTGAACTATATATACTTTATGAACTATAAAGAGTGAAAGTTTTTGCACCTTGATGTCTCCCAACATTTTTGTAGCTCTTCGCTTAGTCTAATGCGTCTCACAGGGTCCGGACTTGCAAGCATCTGTTCCCGTAAGCTTTACCCTTTCCTTTAACATAAATTCCAGTAGCTCTTCGCTTAGTCTAATGCGTCTTTCAAGGTACAGACTTGCAAGCATCTGTTTCCGTAAGCTCTCCCCTTTCCGTTAACATAAACTCCAGTAGCTCTTCGCTTAGTCTAATGCGTCTCTCAGGGTCCAGACTTGCAAGCATCTGTTTCCGTAAGCTCTCCCCTTTCCGTTAACATAAACTCCAGTAGCTCTTCGCTTAGTCTAATGCGTCTCTCAGGGTCCAGACTTGCAAGCATCTGTTCCCGTAAGCTTTACCCTTTCCGTTAACATAAACTCCAGTAGCCCTTCGCTTAATTTAGTGCGTCCCTCAAGGTCCAGACTTGCAAGCATCTGTTCCCGTGAGCTTTACCCTTTCCGTTAACATAAACTCCAGTAGCTCTTAGCTTAGTCTAATGCGTGTCTCTCATGTTCCACACTTGCAAGCATCTGTTCCCGTAAGCTTTACCCATTCCGTTATCTTAAACGTCAGTAGGTCATTTTCCACAGCAATTTACTAATAAGTATGATAACAACGTGTTCGTTGTTTAACGATTGCATTGAGATATTACGTGTTTTTCGTTGCGCGTTGCATTAACTTTCTCAACCCAATAACCTTTGCAGTGTTGTTTTGACTAACATTTGCATTTGATAATGTACGCACTATTTACACATCTGTTGGTTAGGCTGTAATTGCTTGGCGTTTAGTGTATTCTGTAGGTTGTGCAGTTTATTTAGCACGAATGTAACGAGGATTTATGTTAGGCAATACTTTCTCTGGTTAGGTTACAACATTCGGGAGAACAGTTTCAAGTCAAATCCGCGATGCAGGACGTGAAATACCGGGGAAATGTTTCCATAAAATTTGATAGAAATATTATTTTTTTATAGAAAAATGAAATATTGTAACTTTTATCATGGTAAGATCCAAACCAGGAACCTTGAAATGTCTGCCAATCCTTTCGTAAGACCGTGGTCGATTCTTTGAGGTCGTTTTGAGTAATCGTTAAAAGTTTTACACACACACACACACACACACACACACACACACACACACACACACACACACACACACACACACACACACACACACACACACACACACACACACACACACACACACACACACACACACACACACACACACACACACACACACACACACACACACACACACACACACACACACACACACACACACACACACACACACACACACACACACACACACACACACACACACACACACACACACACACACACACACACACACACATATATATATATATATATATATATATATATATATATAGTTGGAGCTGCCTCAGTGGCCTAGTTGATAGCGGCTTTCACCCCGAGGACCCGGGTTCGATTCCCGGCCAGGGCTTGGCATTTTCATACGCTATAAATCATCCCATCGTCTGCATTAGCCCATGTGTGCACAATAGTCGGACGTTAAGCACAATATATATATATATATATATATATATATATATATATATATATATATATATGTGTGTGTGTGTGTGTGTGTTTATATTTATTTTTGTTTCGATTCTATACCAAAAATCGGTTTTAATAATAACTTCGGCATTTCCCAACGAAATCCGTTCAACAGTTTCAAAATGCTGGACGGAAGTTATCTTTAAAAATTCATAACTTTTTCATCTTGTTTTTTTTTAACCTGGTTTCGCCATCGTTATCAGTTTTAAAAACGACATAAATAAGCATTTAAATTTTAAAAATTCTTAAAAAATTAAGAAATTGAATTTCAACGACGGTCATGGTTCAATTTCATATTTTGAATGCACCAGTAGTTAAAAAAATTAAAATGTTTATATATGTATATTGTAATTCTGATTATGACATGAAATTAGAAAGCCGCCTCAGTGGCCTAGTGGATAGCGTACTAGGCTTTCACCCCGAGGACCCGGGTTCGATTCCCGGCGAGGGCTTGACATTTTCATACGCTATAAATCATCCCATCGTATGCATTAGCCCAAATGTGCACAATAGTCGGACGTTAAACACAAAAAAAAAAAAAAAAAAATCAGAATTAAAAAAAAGAAATATACGATTTTTGAAAATTCGCTGACGTTACATCAGCAGGACATCTGCGTGAGTGATTATTTTTTATTAATGAATTTCGATTGGACTAGCTAATGAATTGGCCATCATGGTAACGTCCAGACAAGGAACCGCCTTGAAGTAAGTGTTGATGGCGACAAATAGAGTGTTTCTTGGTAGGACTTCGAACATTATAAATACACATTACAAAATACATATTTTTTTTATTATTTATAATTGGATTTATACATTATAATACATATGTTTATTACGCTACTTTTCACAATTTTTGTCGATTCGATTAAAACCGAAAACAAAAACTAATTTGCCTAATAGCTTCTAAAACTTCCTTACGCAAAAAAAAAGTTTAAAATTCCAGTCATTCCAAATCTTATACAAATTAATTACTTTTTTGATTATTTTTTTAAATATAAATTCACCTTCATAATTATAGTTAATATCTGTATAAACTAGCGTTTTAAAATTTCAAAATCCATTAAAATTATTAAAAAAAAAATCTGACGGCGGTCAGGGTTCGTTTTAATTTTCAATTTAAGGTGACAGTTGTTAATTTACGCAGATTTCAATGCTTATTAGAATTGTGAAACCAAACTTTTAAATATAAGGTACAAAATTAGGTAATTTTTTTGAAAAAATTTGCTTTCATCCGCCACGAGACAGTTGCGTGCAACGATTATTCGTAATCTCGCTTTCTTCTTCTTCTTTCGATGAGGCCTGCTAGGGACCACGTGACAATTTCAATTCTTCACACTTAGCTGTTTTCTCTTCCGTTCCCTCCAATATTCCCTCATCCTTTCACTATACAGCTACTTACTGTCTTCGGACCACTTCGCACGAGGTTTCCTCTGCAATCTTCCTTGGAATCCGTCCATACTCAATATCCTCTTTCTAAAAATCTCTCTGTTCAGAGTTTCTTTTTCTTTTATATTATTTCTTTCTAAATCTTTCCTTACCTCTTGACTCCAACTAGTTGTTGATTTTTTATCGCATAAGTACTTGAGTATCCTTTTCGCTAGTCTTGAATCATTCATCCTGTACATATGTCCAAAAAATTGCAGTCTTCTCTTCCTTATCGTCTCTGTCATGTCCTCTATGTTCCTGTATATTTCGTCATTAGATCTTAGTTTCCATGTTTCTTTAGTTTTCACTGGGCCCAAAAATTTTCTCATGATTCTCCTTTCCAGTATTTTCAGTTTAAACTATAATTTAGCACCAAGCATTCACTCGCGTACAGGCATTCCGGTTTCACTACTGTAGTGCAGTGCCTTATTTTAAGATTTCTAGATAAGCACTTTTTGTTATAATAATTTTTAGTGATACCATATGCTCTTTCCATTTTGCGTACCCTTTCTTCAACAGCAGACTTCTCCGAGCCATTGTCTTGGATCATTTCTCCCAAATATTTGAATTTCTTTACTTTTTCCACATAAGCTCTCTTTATATTAACTACTTTTTCTTTCTGTTTCAGGTAAGCGGAGTTTAATCACATTACAAATCGAACGTTCAAAGGTAATAGTGATTTTTTAGCAACCTTTTCGTAATCTTCGTTAACTTAGTCTTTTGCCTTTTTCAATTAGAGTTTACATAATATATACGGTGATAATGAAAAATCTATATTAATTGTAATCACTCATCAAAGGATTTTCTACCAGAGGGCCAAGTTTTCCGTTGATCCTTGTTTTACCGCTCAGATATGTAGCTTACTGTGCACCCTCGTCCACAGGGTCAATCGTCTTTATCCAACCTCAAGGCTTTATAGAACCGTCAGATATTTCGGATGATGTTGCCCTTTTCTATCATCTGTCTCTCACCCCAGAGCGTGCCTAGGGATTCAAAGATGGATAGTCAAAAAGTACGTGTTTAGCTTTTTCCTCAGCACCACATTCCCTACACAAAAAGATTTGTCATATGAAAGCCAAGTTTGCGTAGATGACCGCGGAATGTCCAGTGGCCCGTCAGAAACCTATCACTCTCCGCAGATCCGTCCTGTTTAGCCTAAGAGCCTCGCGTGTGAAGGACTTAGTGGGACCCGCAAGTATCCTCTTTGTACATTACCGTCCATCTCTCCTAAGACCTTTGGCGTTCTATAATAAACCCATTGGGAGACATTCTTGCGGGCTATGGTATAAGATACTCCACATGCAAGTTCTGGACCATTGAAAGGAGTGTCAGCTTCTATTCTGGAACAATGACCTGTCCCATAAGGATTTATTTGAGGTTAAGTGTAAGAGAGGACCTAAGGGTGCTAACATCACGTCAAACAAAGTCTATTCAATTTAATACTGGTCCATTATTAAATGTAGACCTAAAAATTAGATTTTCCTTGGATGCAGACCCCGTCCTATGTTTGTGCATATCGGTGGTTGCGGGCAGAAATACGACCTCACGGTTAACTGTGACTTTTTGTACCAACAAATAAAACAAACGGGTGCCACAAGAGTACACTACTTACTGAAACAATCACACAGTGAATACTGCAATGGAGATAATCTATTGGCTAAACAACATAAGTTTAACGGTTAAAACAATTTGAGGTCGGGTGAGCTAAGCGAAACGGACTACGCAATCAGAACTAACCTAAAGTGCGAACGATGAAAGCGTTACGGAGCTGAGGGGAGTCGCTGAGCTCCGCTCCGTGCAGCTTTGTCTTGGTTCGGTTTCAAGCTGACTCCGCTTCCCCCACCACGTTGACCACGCCCCCTAACTTATTATTTCTCGCTACCATGATGGGAATATTATGTCTAAGAATGTAAAATTAACGAACGGCAACTCGCGGCACAACAAAAAAAGCACAATATCGTTGATAAATTGAAAGGGAATTAGCAGAGCAAGCACCTCAACAATGAACCGGGAAGTCACCAATTAGAAGAGTAGTTAACCACCTTGAATCCTTTCTAAATTCTAGACTTTATGTACAGACTAGGAGCTGTAACTGAGCATCTCGGTAGTATCGAAATGGAGCAGAATAGTTCTTCAAAGATTACAGTACAATCATAATTTCGTCCATTCATTCATATTAAAATGGTTCGTTTAGAAAGCTTTCGGAAAAACTGAAATATAGGCAAATTTTTAAAAATCGGTTTATTGAAATTGTAGTCTTACACGACGGTATGTAGTTCAAGTCAGAGTAGCTCTTTTGAAATAAAAGAAATATTTCGGGGCTGACTTAAAAACAACAAATTGAACCCTGTCCTCATCCGGATTTTTTCCGATTTATTCTCAAACCTTTACATTTCTATTATTTAAAATATTATTCTTCGTATACGCGTTAATATGTTTCATCAACATCATATCATAAGATTTTGAAAAAAATAGGTAAATTTTCTTTTTTTTCGTCAGCAGATATCGAAACTTATTTTTAGATATAACAGAATGTGAGATAGTTTGTGCAAAGTTGTTATACTATTAAAAAAAAAAACATATACGCTGTATTTGAACTTAAAGTACTGTCCACAGATCCACTTGAAACACTTCGAAATGGATTGTACTTCGCACTGAAGTATTGGATTCTTGGGATTGTGTAACTTTATCAACTGCTTTCAAGTGTAGTGTTGAATCTGTGACAGTTTATTATGCAATGTATTTTAAGTGCAGCATCTGTGAGCATTGAATGTGTAAAATAAGTCGTCAGAACATTGCAATAAAACAAAATTGCTTTAGATTAAATTGTTTTTGCATTTATTATGTTCGTTTTTGTTTTTTTTTTGTTTTTTTTAGCAAATCAAAGGGTTTATACAATTTACACAGTTTTTTTAAAATACTGTTATTTTAAATAATTCATATCGTTAGTACCATTTAAACAAAAAATTAAATACGATAATGTATTACGATTAATTGTTCTGATTAATAAATGGGTCGGAATTAAACCTCGAAGCGGTATTATGGTATTTCAAATTATCTACTGAATACAAACATTTATAATTATTTATTAAAAATTATTTATTAAAAACAGTTATTCTTTATATCACTACACATTTAACCTTTAAATACGCTTTACTCTAAAAATTCCTTTTTTGTGTAAACAAATTAATTGATCGACCAAAGCGAGGTCTGTTTCAACTCGTCCGTTCAGTAAATGGGTTATGTGTTTGATTGCTACGCAATTTCAGCAAACGCATTGACCGATTCTTTTAAAATTTTGTACGGACGTACTCTATGTAAACTTCGAACGATCTATTTGTAAGATTTTTTCTCATTCGCTTCCGTTTCAATATGGCGGTTTCTGATTTACAATAACGAGTGTACCCAATTTTAGCAAACGCATTGACCGATTCTTTTAAAATTTTGTACGGCCATACTCTGTGTAAACCCTGAACAATCTATTTGTAAGATTTTTTCTCATTCGCTTCCGTTTCAATATGGCGGTTTCTGATTTACAATAACGAGTGTACGCAGTTTTAGCAAACGCATTGATCGATTCTTTTAAAATTTTGTACGGCCGTACTCTGTGTAAACCCTGAACGATCTATTTGTAGGATTTTTTCTCATTCGCTTCCGTTTCATTATGGCGGTTTCTGATTTACAATAACGAGTGTACGCAGTTTTAGCAAACGCATTGACCGATTCTTTTAAAATTTTGTACGGCCGTACTCTGTGTAAACCCTGAACGATCTATTTGTAGGATTTTTTCTCATTCGCTTCCGTTTCAATATGGCGGTTTCAGATTTACAATAACGAGTGTACGCAATTTTAGCAAACGCATTGACCGATTCTTTTAAAATTTTGTACGGCCGTACTCTGTGTAAACCCCCAACGATCTATTTGTAGGATTTTTTCTCATTCGCTTCCGTTTCAATATGGCGGTTTCTGATTTACAATAACGAGTGTACGCAATTTCAGCAAACGCATTGACCGATTCTTTAAAAATTTTGTACGGACGTACTCTGTGTAAACCCTGAACAATCTATTTGTAAGATTTTTTCTCATTCGCTTCCGTTTCAATATGGCGGTTTATGATTTACAATAACGAGTGTACGCAATTTCAGCAAACGCATTGACCGATTCTTTAAAAATTTTGTACGGCCGTACTCTGTGTAAACCCTGAACAATCTATTTGTAAGATTTTTTCTCATTCGCTTCCGTTTCAATATGGCGGTTTATGATTTACAATAACGAGTGTACGCAATTTCAGCAAACGCATTGACCGATTCTTTAAAAATTTTGTACGGCCGTACTCTATGTAAACCCTGAACAATCTATTTGTAAGATTTTTTCTCATTCGCTTCCGTTTCAATATGGCGGTTTATGATTTACAATAACGAGTGTACGCAATTTCAGCAAACGCATTGACCGATTCTTTTAAAATTTTGTACGGATGTACTCTATGTAAACCCTGAACAATCTATTTGTAAGATTTTTTCTCATTCGCTTCCGTTTCAATATGGCGGTTTCTGATTTACAATAACGAGTGTACGCAATTTCAGCAAACGCATTGACCGATTCTTTAAAAATTTTGTACGGACGTACTCTGTGTAAACCCTGAACAATCTATTTGTAAGATTTTTTCTCATTCGCTTCCGTTTCAATATGGCGGTTTATGATTTACAATAACGAGTGTACGCAATTTTAGCAAACGCATTGACCGATTCTTTAAAAATTTTGTACGGACGTACTCTGTGTAAACCCTGAACAATCTATTTGTAAGATTTTTTCTCATTCGCTTCCGTTTCAATATGGCGGTTTATGATTTACAATAACGTGTGTACGCAATTTCAGCAAACGCATTGACCGATTCTTTAAAAATTTTGTACGGCCGTACTCTGTGTAAACCCTGAACAATCTATTTGTAAGATTTTTTCTCATTCGCTTCCGTTTCAATATGGCGGTTTATGATTTACAATAACGAGTGTACGCAATTTCAGCAAACGCATTGACCGATTCTTTAAAAATTTTGTACGGCCGTACTCTGTGTAAACCCTGAACAATCTATTTGTAAGATTTTTCTCATTCGCTTCCGTTTCAATATGGCGGTTTATGATTTACAATAACGAGTGTACGCAATTTCAGCAAACGCATTGACCGATTCTTTAAAAATTTTGTACGGCCGTACTCTATGTAAACCCTGAACAATCTATTTGTAAGATTTTTTCTCATTCGCTTCCGTTTCAATATGGCGGTTTATGATTTACAATAACGTGTGTACGCAATTTCAGCAAACGCATTGACCGATTCTTTTAAAATTTTGTACGGCCGTACTCTGTGTAAACCCTGAACAATCTATTTGTAAGATTTTTTCTCATTCGCTTCCGTTTCAATATGGCGGTTTCTGATTTACAATAACGAGTGTACGCAATTTCAGCAAACGCATTGACCGATTCTTTAAAAATTTTGTACGGCCGTACTCTATGTAAACCCTGAACAATCTATTTGTAAGATTTTTTCTCATTCGCTTCCGTTTCAATATGGCGGTTTATGATTTACAATAACGAGTGTACGCAATTTCAGCAAACGCATTGACCGATTCTTTAAAAATTTTGTACGGCCGTACTCTGTGTAAACCCTGAACAATCTATTTGTAAGATTTTTCTCATTCGCTTCCGTTTCAATATGGCGGTTTATGATTTACAATAACGAGTGTACGCAATTTCAGCAAACGCATTGACCGATTCTTTAAAAATTTTGTACGGCCGTACTCTATGTAAACCCTGAACAATCTATTTGTAAGATTTTTCTCATTCGCTTCCGTTTCAATATGGCGGTTTATGATTTACAATAACGAGTGTACGCAATTTCAGCAAACGCATTGACCGATTCTTTTAAAATTTTGTACGGATGTACTCTATGTAAACCCTGAACAATCTATTTGTAAGATTTTTTCTCATTCGCTTCCGTTTCAATATGGCGGTTTCTGATTTACAATAACGAGTGTACGCAATTTCAGCAAACGCATTGACCGATTCTTTAAAAATTTTGTACGGACGTACTCTGTGTAAACCCTGAACAATCTATTTGTAAGATTTTTTCTCATTCGCTTCCGTTTCAATATGGCGGTTTATGATTTACAATAACGAGTGTACGCAATTTTAGCAAACGCATTGACCGATTCTTTAAAAATTTTGTACGGACGTACTCTGTGTAAACCCTGAACAATCTATTTGTAAGATTTTTTCTCATTCGCTTCCGTTTCAATATGGCGGTTTATGATTTACAATAACGTGTGTACGCAATTTCAGCAAACGCATTGACCGATTCTTTAAAAATTTTGTACGGCCGTACTCTGTGTAAACCCTGAACAATCTATTTGTAAGATTTTTCTCATTCGCTTCCGTTTCAATATGGCGGTTTATGATTTACAATAACGAGTGTACGCAATTTCAGCAAACGCATTGACCGATTCTTTAAAAATTTTGTACGGCCGTACTCTGTGTAAACCCTGAACAATCTATTTGTAAGATTTTTCTCATTCGCTTCCGTTTCAATATGGCGGTTTATGATTTACAATAACGAGTGTACGCAATTTCAGCAAACGCATTGACCGATTCTTTAAAAATTTTGTACGGCCGTACTCTATGTAAACCCTGAACAATCTATTTGTAAGATTTTTCTCATTCGCTTCCGTTTCAATATGGCGGTTTATGATTTACAATAACGTGTGTACGCAATTTCAGCAAACGCATTGACCGATTCTTTTAAAATTTTGTACGGCCGTACTCTGTGTAAACCCTGAACAATCTATTTGTAAGATTTTTTCTCATTCGCTTCCGTTTCAATATGGCGGTTTCTGATTTACAATAACGAGTGTACGCAATTTCAGCAAACGCATTGACCGATTCTTTAAAAATTTTGTACGGCCGTACTCTATGTAAACCCTGAACAATCTATTTGTAAGATTTTTTCTCATTCGCTTCCGTTTCAATATGGCGGTTTATGATTTACAATAACGAGTGTACGCAATTTCAGCAAACGCATTGACCGATTCTTTAAAAATTTTGTACGGAAGTACTCTGTGTAAACCCTGAACAATCTATTTGTAAGATTTTTTCTCATTCGCTTCCGTTTCAATATGGCGGTTTATGATTTACAATAACGAGTGTACGCAATTTTAGCAAACGCATTGACCGATTCTTTTAAAATTTTGTACGGACGTTCTCTGTGTAAACCCCCAACGATCTATTTGTAGGATTTTTTCTCATTCGCTTCCGTTTCAATATGGCGGTTTATGATTTACAATAACGAGTGTACGCAATTTCAGCAAACGCATTGACCGATTCTTTTAAAATTTTGTACGGCCGTACTCTGTGTAAACCCTGAACAATCTATTTGTAAGATTTTTTCTCATTCGCTTCCGTTTCAATATGGCGGTTTATGATTTACAATAACGTGTGTACGCAATTTTAGCAAACGCATTGACCGATTCTTTAAAAATTTTGTACGGCCGTACTCTGTGTAAACCCCAACGATCTATTTGTAGGATTTTTTCTCATTCGCTTCCGTTTCAATATGGCGGTTTCTGATTTACAATAACGAGTGTACGCAATTTTAGCAAACGCATTGACCGATTCTTTAAAAATTTTGTACGGCCATACTCTATGTAAACCCTGAACAATCTATTTGTAGGATTTTTCTCATTCGCTTCCGTTTCAATATGGCGGTTTCTGATTTACAATAACGAGTGTACGCAATTTTAGCAAACGCATTGACCGATTCTTTAAAAATTTTGTACGGCCGTACTCTGTGTAAACCCCAACGATCTATTTGTAGGATTTTTCTCATTCGCTTCCGTTTCAATATGGCGGTTTCTGATTTACAATAACGAGTGTACGCAATTTTAGCAAACGCATTGACCGATTCTTTTAAAATTTTGTACGGCCGTACTCTATGTAAACCCTGAACAATCTATTTGTAAGATTTTTTCTCATTCGCTTCCGTTTCAATATGGCGGTTTATGATTTACAATAACGAGTGTACGCAGTTTTAGCAAACGCATTGACCGATTCTTTTAAAATTTTGTACGGACGTACTCTATGTAAACTTCGAACGATCTATTTGTAAGATTTTTCTCATTCGCTTCCGTTTCAATATGGCGGTTTATGATTTACAATAACGAGTGTACGCAATTTTAGCAAACGCATTGACCGATTCTTTTAAAATTTTGTACGGCCGTACTCTGTGTAAACCCTGAACAATCTATTTGTAAGATTTTTCTCATTCGCTTCCGTTTCAATATGGCGGTTTATGATTTACAATAACGAGTGTACGCAGTTTTAGCAAACGCATTGACCGATTCTTTTAAAATTTTGTACGGACGTACTCTATGTAAACTTCGAACGATCTATTTGTAAGATTTTTTCTCATTCGCTTCCGTTTCAATATGGCGGTTTATGATTTACAATAACGAGTGTACGCAATTTTAGCAAACGCATTGACCGATTCTTTTAAAATTTTGTACGGACGTACTCTGTGTAAACCCTGAACAATCTATTTGTAAGATTTTTTCTCATTCGCTTCCGTTTCAATATGGCGGTTTATGATTTACAATAACGAGTGTACGCAATTTCAGCAAACGCATTGACCGATTCTTTAAAAATTTTGTACGGCCGTACTCTATGTAAACCCTGAACAATCTATTTGTAAGATTTTTCTCATTCGCTTCCGTTTCAATATGGCGGTTTATGATTTACAATAACGAGTGTACGCAATTTCAGCAAACGCATTGACCGATTCTTTAAAAATTTTGTACGGCCGTACTCTGTGTAAACCCTGAACAATCTATTTGTAAGATTTTTCTCATTCGCTTCCGTTTCAATATGGCGGTTTATGATTTACAATAACGAGTGTACGCAATTTCAGCAAACGCATTGACCGATTCTTTAAAAATTTTGTACGGCCGTACTCTATGTAAACCCTGAACAATCTATTTGTAAGATTTTTTCTCATTCGCTTCCGTTTCAATATGGCGGTTTATGATTTACAATAACGAGTGTACGCAGTTTTAGCAAACGCATTGACCGATTCTTTTAAAATTTTGTACGGACGTACTCTATGTAAACTTCGAACGATCTATTTGTAAGATTTTTCTCATTCGCTTCCGTTTCAATATGGCGGTTTATGATTTACAATAACGAGTGTACGCAGTTTTAGCAAACGCATTGACCGATTCTTTTAAAATTTTGTACGGCCGTACTCTATGTAAACCCTGAACAATCTATTTGTAAGATTTTTCTCATTCGCTTCCGTTTCAATATGGCGGTTTATGATTTACAATAACGAGTGTACGCAGTTTTAGCAAACGCATTGACCGATTCTTTTAAAATTTTGTACGGCCGTACTCTATGTAAACCCTGAACAATCTATTTGTAAGATTTTTTCTCATTCGCTTCCGTTTCAATATGGCGGTTTATGATTTACAATAACGAGTGTACGCAGTTTTAGCAAACGCATTGACCGATTCTTTTAAAATTTTGTACGGCCGTACTCTATGTAAACCCTGAACAATCTATTTGTAAGATTTTTTCTCATTCGCTTCCGTTTCAATATGGCGGTTTATGATTTACAATAACGAGTGTACGCAGTTTTAGCAAACGCATTGACCGATTCTTTTAAAATTTTGTACGGCCGTACTCTATGTAAACCCTGAACAATCTATTTGTAAGATTTTTCTCATTCGCTTCCGTTTCAATATGGCGGTTTATGATTTACAATAACGAGTGTACGCAGTTTTAGCAAACGCATTGACCGATTCTTTTAAAATTTTGTACGGACGTACTCTGTGTAAACCCTGAACAATCTATTTGTAAGATTTTTTCTCATTCGCTTCCGTTTCAATATGGCGGTTTATGATTTACAATAACGAGTGTACGCAATTTCAGCAAACGCATTGACCGATTCTTTAAAAATTTTGTACGGCCGTACTCTGTGTAAACCCTGAACAATCTATTTGTAAGATTTTTCTCATTCGCTTCCGTTTCAATATGGCGGTTTATGATTTACAATAACGAGTGTACGCAATTTCAGCAAACGCATTGACCGATTCTTTAAAAATTTTGTACGGCCGTACTCTATGTAAACCCTGAACAATCTATTTGTAAGATTTTTCTCATTCGCTTCCGTTTCAATATGGCGGTTTATGATTTACAATAACGAGTGTACGCAGTTTTAGCAAACGCATTGACCGATTCTTTTAAAATTTTGTACGGACGTACTCTATGTAAACCCTGAACAATCTATTTGTAAGATTTTTTCTCATTCGCTTCCGTTTCAATATGGCGGTTTATGATTTACAATAACGAGTGTACGCAGTTTTAGCAAACGCATTGACCGATTCTTTTAAAATTTTGTACGGACGTACTCTATGTAAACTTCGAACGATCTATTTGTAAGATTTTTCTCATTCGCTTCCGTTTCAATATGGCGGTTTATGATTTACAATAACGAGTGTACGCAGTTTTAGCAAACGCATTGACCGATTCTTTTAAAATTTTGTACGGCCGTACTCTGTAAACCCTGAACAATCTATTTGTAAGATTTTTCTCATTCGCTTCCGTTTCAATATGGCGGTTTATGATTTACAATAACGAGTGTACGCAGTTTTAGCAAACGCATTGACCGATTCTTTTAAAATTTTGTACGGCCGTACTCTATGTAAACCCTGAACAATCTATTTGTAAGATTTTTTCTCATTCGCTTCCGTTTCAATATGGCGGTTTATGATTTACAATAACGAGTGTACGCAGTTTTAGCAAACGCATTGACCGATTCTTTTAAAATTTTGTACGGCCGTACTCTATGTAAACCCTGAACAATCTATTTGTAAGATTTTTTCTCATTCGCTTCCGTTTCAATATGGCGGTTTATGATTTACAATAACGAGTGTACGCAGTTTTAGCAAACGCATTGACCGATTCTTTTAAAATTTTGTACGGCCGTACTCTATGTAAACCCTGAACAATCTATTTGTAAGATTTTTCTCATTCGCTTCCGTTTCAATATGGCGGTTTATGATTTACAATAACGAGTGTACGCAATTTTAGCAAACGCATTGACCGATTCTTTAAAAATTTTGTACGGCCGTACTCTATGTAAACCCTGAACAATCTATTTGTAAGATTTTTTCTCATTCGCTTCCGTTTCAATATGGCGGTTTATGATTTACAATAACGAGTGTACGCAGTTTTAGCAAACGCATTGACCGATTCTTTTAAAATTTTGTACGGACGTACTCTGTGTAAACCCTGAACAATCTATTTGTAAGATTTTTTCTCATTCGCTTCCGTTTCAATATGGCGGTTTATGATTTACAATAACGAGTGTACGCAATTTTAGCAAACGCATTGACCGATTCTTTTAAAATTTTGTACGGACGTACTCTGTGTAAACCCCCAACGATCTATTTGTAGGATTTTTTCTCATTCGCTTCCGTTTCAATATGGCGGTTTATGATTTACAATAACGAGTGTACGCAATTTCAGCAAACGCATTGACCGATTCTTTTAAAATTTTGTACGGCCGTACTCTGTGTAAACCCTGAACAATCTATTTGTAAGATTTTTTCTCATTCGCTTCCGTTTCAATATGGCGGTTTATGATTTACAATAACGTGTGTACGCAATTTTAGCAAACGCATTGACCGATTCTTTAAAAATTTTGTACGGCCGTACTCTGTGTAAACCCCCAACGATCTATTTGTAGGATTTTTTCTCATTCGCTTCCGTTTCAATATGGCGGTTTCTGATTTACAATAACGAGTGTACGCAATTTTAGCAAACGCATTGACCGATTCTTTAAAAATTTTGTACGGCCATACTCTATGTAAACCCTGAACAATCTATTTGTAGGATTTTTTCTCATTCGCTTCCGTTTCAATATGGCGGTTTCTGATTTACAATAACGAGTGTACGCAATTTTAGCAAACGCATTGACCGATTCTTTAAAAATTTTGTACGGCCGTACTCTGTGTAAACCCCCAACGATCTATTTGTAGGATTTTTTCTCATTCGCTTCCGTTTCAATATGGCGGTTTCTGATTTACAATAACGAGTGTACGCAATTTTAGCAAACGCATTGACCGATTCTTTTAAAATTTTGTACGGCCGTACTCTATGTAAACCCTGAACAATCTATTTGTAAGATTTTTTCTCATTCGCTTCCGTTTCAATATGGCGGTTTATGATTTACAATAACGAGTGTACGCAGTTTTAGCAAACGCATTGACCGATTCTTTTAAAATTTTGTACGGACGTACTCTATGTAAACTTCGAACGATCTATTTGTAAGATTTTTTCTCATTCGCTTCCGTTTCAATATGGCGGTTTATGATTTACAATAACGAGTGTACGCAATTTTAGCAAACGCATTGACCGATTCTTTTAAAATTTTGTACGGCCGTACTCTGTGTAAACCCTGAACAATCTATTTGTAAGATTTTTTCTCATTCGCTTCCGTTTCAATATGGCGGTTTATGATTTACAATAACGAGTGTACGCAGTTTTAGCAAACGCATTGACCGATTCTTTTAAAATTTTGTACGGACGTACTCTATGTAAACTTCGAACGATCTATTTGTAAGATTTTTTCTCATTCGCTTCCGTTTCAATATGGCGGTTTATGATTTACAATAACGAGTGTACGCAATTTTAGCAAACGCATTGACCGATTCTTTTAAAATTTTGTACGGACGTACTCTGTGTAAACCCTGAACAATCTATTTGTAAGATTTTTTCTCATTCGCTTCCGTTTCAATATGGCGGTTTATGATTTACAATAACGAGTGTACGCAATTTCAGCAAACGCATTGACCGATTCTTTAAAAATTTTGTACGGCCGTACTCTATGTAAACCCTGAACAATCTATTTGTAAGATTTTTTCTCATTCGCTTCCGTTTCAATATGGCGGTTTATGATTTACAATAACGAGTGTACGCAATTTCAGCAAACGCATTGACCGATTCTTTAAAAATTTTGTACGGCCGTACTCTGTGTAAACCCTGAACAATCTATTTGTAAGATTTTTTCTCATTCGCTTCCGTTTCAATATGGCGGTTTATGATTTACAATAACGAGTGTACGCAATTTCAGCAAACGCATTGACCGATTCTTTAAAAATTTTGTACGGCCGTACTCTATGTAAACCCTGAACAATCTATTTGTAAGATTTTTCTCATTCGCTTCCGTTTCAATATGGCGGTTTATGATTTACAATAACGAGTGTACGCAGTTTTAGCAAACGCATTGACCGATTCTTTTAAAATTTTGTACGGACGTACTCTATGTAAACTTCGAACGATCTATTTGTAAGATTTTTTCTCATTCGCTTCCGTTTCAATATGGCGGTTTATGATTTACAATAACGAGTGTACGCAGTTTTAGCAAACGCATTGACCGATTCTTTTAAAATTTTGTACGGCCGTACTCTATGTAAACCCTGAACAATCTATTTGTAAGATTTTTTCTCATTCGCTTCCGTTTCAATATGGCGGTTTATGATTTACAATAACGAGTGTACGCAGTTTTAGCAAACGCATTGACCGATTCTTTTAAAATTTTGTACGGCCGTACTCTATGTAAACCCTGAACAATCTATTTGTAAGATTTTTCTCATTCGCTTCCGTTTCAATATGGCGGTTTATGATTTACAATAACGAGTGTACGCAGTTTTAGCAAACGCATTGACCGATTCTTTTAAAATTTTGTACGGCCGTACTCTATGTAAACCCTGAACAATCTATTTGTAAGATTTTTTCTCATTCGCTTCCGTTTCAATATGGCGGTTTCTGATTTACAATAACGAGTGTACGCAATTTTAGCAAACGCATTGACCGATTCTTTTAAAATTTTGTACGGCCGTACTCTATGTAAACCCTGAACAATCTATTTGTAAGATTTTTCTCATTCGCTTCCGTTTCAATATGGCGGTTTATGATTTACAATAACGAGTGTACGCAGTTTTAGCAAACGCATTGACCGATTCTTTTAAAATTTTGTACGGACGTACTCTGTGTAAACCCTGAACAATCTATTTGTAAGATTTTTCTCATTCGCTTCCGTTTCAATATGGCGGTTTCTGATTTACAATAACGAGTGTACGCAATTTTAGCAAACGCATTGACCGATTCTTTTAAAATTTTGTACGGCCGTACTCTGTGTAAACCCTGAACAATCTATTTGTAAGATTTTTTCTCATTCGCTTCCGTTTCAATATGGCGGTTTCTGATTTACAATAACGAGTGTACGCAGTTTTAGCAAACGCATTGACCGATTCTTTTAAAATTTTCTACGGCCGTACTCTGTGTAAACCCCCAACAATCTATTTGTAAGATTTTTTCTCATTCGCTTCCGTTTCAATATGGCGGTTTCTGATTTACAATAACGAGTGTACGCAGTTTTAGCAAACGCATTGACCGATTCTTTTAAAATTTTCTACGGCCGTACTCTGTGTAAACCCCCAACGATCTATTTGTAGGATTTTTTCTCATTCGCTTCCGTTTCAATATGGCGGTTTCTGATTTACAATAACGAGTGTACGCAATTTTAGCAAACGCATTGACGATTCTTTTAAAATTTTGTACGGACGTACTCTATGTAAACCCTGAACAATCTATTTGTAAGATTTTTTCTCATTCGCTTCCGTTTCAATATGGCGGTTTATGATTTACAATAACGAGTGTACGCAATTTTAGCAAACGCATTGACCGATTCTTTTAAAATTTTGTACGGCCGTACTCTGTGTAAACCCCCAACGATCTATTTGTAGGATTTTTTCTCATTCGCTTCCGTTTCAATATGGCGGTTTCTGATTTACAATAACGAGTGTACGCAATTTTAGCAAACGCATTGACGATTCTTTTAAAATTTTGTACGGACGTACTCTATGTAGCCTAAACTTCGAACGATCTATTTGTAAGATTTTTTCTCATTCGCTTCCATTTCAATATGGCGGTTTCTGATTTACAATAACGAGTGTACGCAATTTTAGCAAACGCATTGACCGATACTTTAAAATTTTTTACGGATGTACTCTATATAAACCCTGATAAACTCTATATAGGCCTTTATTAACATTTCACACACTTTGTTATACTTTATTCCATTTTTTTACGCAACATTTGATACAAATTCTTTCATCCATTTCTTTTAATAAACGAAAATCGCCGAGCTCATAAAAACACGTTTAACCTTAGTGGCTGTCACAGACAAAGTCAACAATGAAAACAGCTGAAAGTGTTATCATACTTCAAGGGCATGTATACCAACATAATATAAAAGAAATGTTTGACAATTGGACTCTCCAAGCCCGCGAAATTTAAAAATTCTCGTTACTTTCTGAACACACCTCGTATGGAAATAAAAACATAGTTTTAAGCCACTATTAGAGTTATAAACTTCAAGAAATTTATTATTAGATAATCAATATATATTCAAATATATTTAAAAGTATAAATTTATCACGTAATTCGGTTGTCATTATGAATGTTAATAGATTAAGAATGACAAATTTGCTATCACATATCTCTGTTCCCAGTTACGAATGTTAGTTTTAAAAACTTATTTACTTCAAATTAACACATTATTTGTTTTCTTTTCCTTTTTTTATAATAATATAATTTATATTCAAATTTAAACTAAAAATTACTCTAAAACATACTCTATTTTATATTATTTAATTATTAGATTTTTTTGTTATTTTAAGGCGAAAAGCACATCGAGGCTATTATCGCCTCCCTAAATGTAAGTGTTAGTAAAGTGATAAAGTCATAAGTGTAGTGTTGTAAGTGTAAGTGTGCGTGTTAGACTCGGGTACCGCAAGGGACGTCTAAATCCTCTCTGCCTGTCTGCACCCCCTACGGTGTTCAATTATTAGAATGTTATATTTTAAAATTGAAAATTTATTCTTTTTATATTCTTCTTCTTTTCTGCTAGGATTATTGTCACTATGTTGAGTATAATGATCTGCCTTCCCTAGCTTCGTCAATTCTACTTTTGTTGATGCGTTTCGGAGAACATCCATCTTCAAAAACTATATCTATACTCTGAGTATGGATATAGTTTTTGAAGATGGAGGTTCTCCGAAACGCGTCAACAAATGTAGAATTGACGAAGCTAGGGAAAGCAGATCATTATACTCAACAAAGTGAAAATTTATTGTATATTGTTCGTATTTTCTACTTTTGTATTAATAAGTTTAAAGTTCTTTCAATTTTTCAATAAAAAAATTTACTGACGATTGTAAAATTAATTATAAATTAAACGTCACACGTTCCCGTTGCCAATTACACAATTTAATGTCGAACATAAAATGGATATATTACTAATGTTTATAGTTTCCATTAATATTGTTATTGTTAATTGTATAAATACAAATTTTGTATTGCATGTTTCCGTTAACAATATTAATATCCCACAATTATAATTGTTTTATCACTTGTCTCTCTTTATACTGCAATGTGAATGTCGGTTTTAAAATTGTAAATTTATGATCACACATCCTTATTTCTCTTTAAAAATATTAAAGGCTATCGGTTTTTAATAGGTAAATTACTTCTTTCCCTTCCGGTTTTACTAGGTAAATTACTTCTTTCCCTTCCAGTTTTTAATAGGTAAATTACTTCTTTCCCTTCCGGTTTTTAATAGGTAAATTATTTCTTTCCCTTCCGGTTTTTAATAGGTAAATTATTTCTTTCCCTTCCGGTTTTTAATAGGTAAATTACTTCTTTCCCTTCCGATTTTTAATAGGTAAATTTTTCTTTCCCTTCCGGTTTTAATAGGTAAATTACTTCTTTCCCTTCCGATTTTTAATAGGTAAATTATTTCTTTCCCTTCCGGTTTTTAATAGGTAAATTATTTCTTTCCCTTCCGGTTTTTAATAGGTAAATTACTTCTTTCCCTTCCGATTTTTAATAGGTAAATTTTTCTTTCCCTTCCGGTTTTTAATAGGTAAATTACTTCTTTCCCTTCCGATTTTTAATAGGTAAATTATTTCTTTCCCTTCCGGTTTTTAATAGGTAAATTATTTCTTTGCCTTTCTCAATAACAATTTTATTGACTGTTTTAATTTATTATATATTTAAAACTGAATTTACTTTTGATTATGTTAATGTAAGTTTTAAAATTGTACAATTCATATTATAAGTTATTTGCTAAAATTACTAATCTAAACTAAATTAAAAATGGTAATTTTGTTAAACATGTCACCCTTTTAATTAACAATATTAATGTCAATATTGAATTTACAAATAGTTTTGTGTTCCTTGTTCTGTTTTCATTAAAAAAAGTAATCATAATTATTAAATAACAAATTTAAATTACTTTCCACAAAACTTTCTTTGTTCTTTTAAAAATGTTAATACTCTTCAAATTTTAAAAGGGTTTCCATTAAATTGAAATTTTGTTAAATTTACAATATTAGAGCGAAAAATGATTAAGTGATTTTGAGAATTTCTTACGTTTTTTTCTGTAGTTTAATTAGGTATCATTGAATGTGGGATGCTTTTGTAATGTTTTGCATTTGAAGGTTCTGTACACGTACATTGGTTAATAACTTTACATTTAATCGCGGACATATATCTTTTCCGCTTACCGTGTAGACGCTAGAGTGATGCCTACGGGCCCTCTGACCGTGTTACAAAACCCAACAATGCCTTCTCCAATTACCGGCTATAATGACGGTTTCAGAATGTATTTGGGTGAAGGTCGAGGTAGGTCACTCATAATCATAGCTCGGGGATAGGCCTTAGTGTCACGTCTTTGAATGAACAAATTACAGTGCACCGACGTGAAGGCCGGTGGTGGGGGGCGTCGGTCCGCCCCGCCCCGCGCGTCTCGGCGCTCAGTCAGTCAGCCGCGCGTCGTCGTACCCCTCGTGCCGCATGTAGTGTACCCGGTGAACCCACGGGCGTGGTTGTTGTGGTGCCATATATATAATGTAAAGCGATATTGTGTTTACTTTATTGTGCTGCTGTGTGATATGGGTCGAAGTAGTGCAGTGTCGGGAGTGTGAAGCGAGTGGTCCTAGGAGAGGTCGCGATGGAGGTCTAGACAGATGGAAGGGGGCGGAGGCCAGGAGAAGGAAGCTGTGCACAAATGTCACAGCGATCCCGGGGGCGGAGTCCCTCCAGCGGTACCTTCGCGCAGATTGAGGTCGATCAGCGGCCACTCGTCGAGGAAATGCGTTCTCACGTTGGACGGGTACTCGTACGTCATAGGTAAACTTTAATATTTAATGTTTACAGTAGAGAAAGTACTGTGGCTATACTAAAACATATCTGTTACTATAACGTTTAACTAAAAATATAAACAAAACATGTTAAATCGCGTAGCAGTTTCCTGCGCGAAAAATGAGAACAACAGACAAACAAAAATATTAAATAATAAAAAAAAATAATTTAAGCCAATTTTAACAAATTTTTAAACGAAATATAGTTATTAAAAATGTTGTTTTAAAAAATAATTGTACAAATACGCTACGGAACTATGTCATTCAATTATTTCACTAAGACGACCGATTCAGCAATACCTATTAAAAAACTAAATCAATTACCCAATATTTCAAAACCGATTAATTAGTCATAGGCTATATGGAGATTAAAAATTCAAGGCATTGAATCGAATTCGGACCCAAACTATTGTGGGTCAATTATTTCCTCTTCACTCTTGAATTATTTTAAATTTGCTACTCTGTCACGTGTTATGTATATTTATATTCTGTAAACCAAACTTTTCAAAAAACTTCTCGGTATTTCAATTTTTTCCCGACAGCAGTTGAATTGGATTTTTGGCGCTATCGCGACCCGTACGTTAAAAAAAAATGTTAAACACTTTTATAGGCCTCGAATAAAACATTTGTAACGGTTTTTTACTTGTAAAATTGTTTCGAAATTTGTTTTAAGTTTTGAAATGTTTGAAACAAACAAACGCGATATGTAAAACAGAAACGCAGACGTAAAGGCACCCAGTAAAAACACTTTTCATACTGAGGGGAAAAAATAGACCTACTGAACCAAAACCTTAAAAAACATATTTAAAGATCGCCATTCCTCATTTATATCTTCGATTGTGAAGCAGTAACCAATCAGCTCGCGGTCCGGAAGTTAAATGTCACCACTAAAAGTTATCAAATTTGGCCTACTTAAAAAAAACCGCTAGACATTTATAGTAAACGAAACGCGGCTTTTGTCGTGAAACTAACGGAATATTTGTTTTTGTCGCGTAATTATTAAACACACAACTATAGTTCACTAAAACTTTAGTTACAGTTGAGAAAATTAAAACTTTGAATTGGAAAAGAGTGCTAATAAATTTCGCAATCACTTTTCGCCTATTAAATCTCATAAAATTAAATATTAGATTGTGCTATAGTAGCACGCTACTATCCCGCTGACGTGATACAAGCGAATTTCATAAAATCTTTGTCTCATACTTTTTTCTGAAAAAAATGAAAATCTCCATTAAAATGGTCATATTTTAGCATTTTCAACTCTCAAATTACATCTAAAATACGAAAATAAACTCTAACCAATGTCAAACGATGTCTTTATTTCAAAGGATTTTGAAAATTCGAAATACTAATTTATGCAGTATTTAACGCTGATTACGATCTGATTTTCAAAAACGTTTACGACAAAAACGAATTACGAATTTTAAAAAATTGAAATTCCTGCCATTTTGAAACTGTTTTATATAAACGTAACGCTCCTTCAGGTAGTGATCTAGCGGTCAGTATCGGTGCCCACTTCAAGGTCCCGGGTCTGGTTCTCCATGATGGCCGCTCCGACAGCTCATTTTTCCAATAGAAATTCGCTAGTACCGACTGAACAGCTCAGGTGTTGAGCACTTGAAGGAATTCTCTGTAGTACCATCAAATGAAGAGTTTAAATAAATTTCAAGAAACACTCGATCAAGATTGTATCACAAGCTGACTGTCAAACTTAACCCAGATAAATTCAATTTCCTAGAACGAAACGAAACTTATAACGATGCACTCATTTAATCAGATCGAAACGAAAGCAATTTGTAATAATAAACAGCTCGATGATTTTATATAAACTATTTGTCACTTGATTATTTCTTCGAAAACTACTTTCGGAAGCTGTTGATAAAAACCCAGAAAAGTAGGTCCATTTTGCCACAAATAGGCTGGAAAGATATCTGGGCCTATTTACTACTTACTGTAAATTTGAACTAACTGATTTGAGTTCGAGTATTGTTCACATTTGATGTTGAAACATGTATTCACAACATGTTGAGTATATGTTGTTCACGCATCAAATGTCCACATTTGATGTTTGAAAGGTTGATGTTCACATTTGATGTTGAAACATGTATTCACAAC
Source organism: Callitettix versicolor (assembly GCA_022606455.1). Lineage (NCBI taxonomy): Eukaryota > Metazoa > Arthropoda > Insecta > Hemiptera > Cercopidae > Callitettix > Callitettix versicolor. The sequence continues at coordinate 113,547,155 of CM040189.1, forward strand.
ATGTTGAGTATATGTTGTTTACGCATCAAATGTTCACATTTGATGTTTGAAAGGTGAAACATGTATTCACAACATGTTGAGTATATGTTGTTCACGCATCAAATGTTCACATTTGATGTTTGAAAGGTTGATGTTCACATTTGATGTTGAAACATGTATTCACAACATGTTGAGTACATGTTGTTCAAACATCAAATGTTCACTTTTGATGCGCGCATGTAATCTTCGTTTTGTAAGATTTTGAAAGGTAAAGCGACCGTACGTTTTGTTTCGAATACATTAAGCTAATTTGATTAAAATCGTTTCATCTGTTCGTTATGTAAGCCGATTTTTATGAGTTCTGTCAAGAAGGTAATTTTGTTGTTTCGATAAACAAAATATATCGAATGTACGACCTAACGTCGCGCCAATTGTCAATAAAATCAGTCAGTTACAGTTTACAGCTGTTCGGCAATCAGCACAGACAGACAAGCTCAGCATCTAAGTAAACATCACTTGCTTACGTTATGAGACTATTTTTTCTAATTTCTGAAAAACCTTTTAATCGAAAACTGTTAGAAATGTAGACTTTTTTTACATCAGTTGTGTAATTTATTGAATATATTTTTCTCCAAATTGTGGCCCTGAGGTGCTCAAAAAAAAGTACGGGTCGCTATACTCCTAAAGAACTCCAATTCGGGAAAACAACCTGAAAAGTTGGCCTGGTTTTACGAAATCGGTTCATTAGATTTTGATAATATTTTGGTCGCACAAGCCAAATAAAAATGAGTGTCAAGTTTGTGTAACAGTTGTGAAAGGAAAAAAATACTTTATGTTAGTTTATGTTAGTAAACAGAAAGCCAGAAAGATATCATGATTGGTTTTGTTTTAAGCAAATTTTCATTTGAAAATGAGCTTATTTTTGCACCATCACAGTAAGATCCAGACACGTTATCTTGTTTTAAGCAAATTTTCATTTGAAAATGAGCTTATTTTTGCACCATCACAGTAAGATCCAGACACGTTATCTTGTTTTAAGCAAATTTTCATTTGAAAATGAGCTTATTTTTGCACCATCACGGTAAGATCCAGACACGTTATCTTGTTTTAAGCAAATTTTCATTTGAAAATGAGCTTATTTTTGCACCATCACGGTAAGATCCAGACACGTTATCTTGTTTTAAGCAAATTTTCATTTGAAAATGAGCTTATTTTTGCACCATCACGGTAAGATCCAGACACGTTATCTTGTTTTAAGCAAATTTTCATTTGAAAATGAGCTTATTTTTGCACCATGGCGGTAAGATCCAGACACGTTATCTTGTTTTAAGCAAATTTTCATTTGAAAATGAGCTTATTTTTGCACCATCGCGGTAAGATCCAGACACGTTATCTTGTTTTAAGAAAATTTTCATTTGAAAATGAGCTTATTTTTGCACCATCACGGTAAGATCCAGACACGTTATCTTGTTTTAAGCAAATTTTCATTTGAAAATGAGATTATTTTTGCACCATCGTGGTAAGATCCAGACACGTTATCTTGTTTTAAGCAAATTTTCATTTGAAAATGAGCTTATTTTTGCACCATTGCGGTAAGATCCAGACACGTTATCTTGTTATAAGCAAATTTTCATTTGAAAATGAGCTTATTTTTGCACCATCGCGGTAAGATCCAGACACGTTATCTTGTTTTAAGAAAATTTTCATTTGAAAATGAGCTTATTTTTGCACCATCGCGGTAAGATCCAGACACGTTATCTGGTTTTAAGCAAATTTTCATTTGAAAATGAGCTTATTTTTGCACCATCACGGTAAGATCCAGACACGTTATCTTGTTTTAAGCAAATTTTCATTTGAAAATGAGCTTATTTTTGCACCATCGCGGTAAGATCCAGACACGTTATCTTGTTTTAAGCAAATTTTCATTTTCAAATGAGCTTATTTTTGCACCATCGCGGTAAGATCCAGACACATTATCTTGTTTTAAGCAAATTTTCATTTGAAAATGAGCTTATTTTTGCACCATCGCGGTAAGATCCAGACACGTTATCTTGTTATAAGCAAATTTTCATTTGAAAATGAGATTATTTTTGCACCATCGCGGTAAGATCCAGACACGTTATCTTGTTTTAAGCAAATTTTCATTTGAAAATGAGCTTATTTTTGCACCATCGCGGTAAGATCCAGACACGTTATCTTGTTATAAGCAAATTTTCATTTGAAAATGAGATTATTTTGCACCATCGCGGTAAGATCCAGACACGTTATCTTGTTTTAAGCAAATTTTCATTTGAAAATGAGCTTATTTTTGCACCATCACGGTAAGATCCAGACACGTTATCTTGTTTTAAGCAAATTTTCATTTGAAAATGAGATTATTTTTGCACCATCGTGGTAAGATCCAGACACGTTATCTTGTTTTAAGCAAATTTTCATTTGAAAATGAGCTTATTTTTGCACCATCACGGTAAGATCCAGACACGTTATCTTGTTTTAAGCAAATTTTCATTTGAAAATGAGCTTATTTTTGCACCATCACGGTAAGATCCAGACACGTTATCTTGTTTTAAGAAAATTTTCATTTGAAAATGAGCTTATTTTTGCACCATGGCGGTAAGATCCAGACACGTTATCTTGTTTTAAGCAAATTTTCATTTGAAAATGAGCTTATTTTTGCACCATCGCGGTAAGATCCAGACACGTTATCTTGTTTTAAGAAAATTTTCATTTGAAAATGAGCTTATTTTTGCACCATCACGGTAAGATCCAGACACGTTATCTTGTTTTAAGCAAATTTTCATTTGAAAATGAGATTATTTTTGCACCATCGTGGTAAGATCCAGACACGTTATCTTGTTTTAAGCAAATTTTCATTTGAAAATGAGCTTATTTTTTGCACCATCGCGGTAAGATCCAGACACGTTATCTTGTTTTAAGAAAATTTTCATTTGAAAATGAGCTTATTTTTGCACCATCGCGGTAAGATCCAGACACGTTATCTGGTTTTAAGCAAATTTTCATTTGAAAATGAGCTTATTTTTGCACCATCACGGTAAGATCCAGACACGTTATCTTGTTTTAAGCAAATTTTCATTTGAAAATGAGCTTATTTTTGCACCATCGCGGTAAGATCCAGACACGTTATCTTGTTTTAAGCAAATTTTCATTTTCAAATGAGCTTATTTTTGCACCATCGCGGTAAGATCCAGACACATTATCTTGTTTTAAGCAAATTTTCATTTGAAAATGAGCTTATTTTTGCACCATCGCGGTAAGATCCAGACACGTTATCTTGTTATAAGCAAATTTTCATTTGAAAATGAGATTATTTTTGCACCATCGCGGTAAGATCCAGACACGTTATCTTGTTTTAAGCAAATTTTCATTTGAAAATGAGCTTATTTTTGCACCATCGCGGTAAGATCCAGACACGTTATCTTGTTATAAGCAAATTTTCATTTGAAAATGAGATTATTTTTGCACCATCGCGGTAAGATCCAGACACGTTATCTTGTTTTAAGCAAATTTTCATTTGAAAATGAGCTTATTTTTGCACCATCACGGTAAGATCCAGACACGTTATCTTGTTTTAAGCAAATTTTCATTTGAAAATGAGCTTATTTTTGCACCATCACGGTAAGATCCAGACACGTTATCTTGTTTTAAGAAAATTTTCATTTGAAAATGAGCTTATTTTTGCACCATGGCGGTAAGATCCAGACACGTTATCTTGTTTTAAGCAAATTTTCATTTGAAAATGAGCTTATTTTTGCACCATCGCGGTAAGATCCAGACACGTTATCTTGTTTTAAGAAAATTTTCATTTGAAAATGAGCTTATTTTTGCACCATCACGGTAAGATCCAGACACGTTATCTTGTTTTAAGCAAATTTTCATTTGAAAATGAGATTATTTTTGCACCATCGTGGTAAGATCCAGACACGTTATCTTGTTTTAAGCAAATTTTCATTTGAAAATGAGCTTATTTTTGCACCATCGCGGTAAGATCCAGACACGTTATCTTGTTTTAAGAAAATTTTCATTTGAAAATGAGCTTATTTTTGCACCATCGCGGTAAGATCCAGACACGTTATCTGGTTTTAAGCAAATTTTCATTTGAAAATGAGCTTATTTTTGCACCATCACGGTAAGATCCAGACACGTTATCTTGTTTTAAGCAAATTTTCATTTGAAAATGAGCTTATTTTTGCACCATCGCGGTAAGATCCAGACACGTTATCTTGTTTTAAGCAAATTTTCATTTTCAAATGAGCTTATTTTTGCACCATCGCGGTAAGATCCAGACACATTATCTTGTTTTAAGCAAATTTTCATTTGAAAATGAGCTTATTTTTGCACCATCGCGGTAAGATCCAGACACGTTATCTTGTTATAAGCAAATTTTCATTTGAAAATGAGATTATTTTTGCACCATCGCGGTAAGATCCAGACACGTTATCTTGTTTTAAGCAAATTTTCATTTGAAAATGAGCTTATTTTTGCACCATCGCGGTAAGATCCAGACACGTTATCTTGTTATAAGCAAATTTTCATTTGAAAATGAGATTATTTTTGCACCATCGCGGTAAGATCCAGACACGTT
>CM040189.1:113556736-113591736 GCA_022606455.1 Callitettix versicolor
TCGCACGCGTTTCGGTCGCGTGTTTTGTTCCTTGTCACGTGACCGTTTTTTATGTATTTATTTAGATATTCAGGTCGGTAGGACATATCATGTCACCACTGATATATTTCCCTCAACAGTGTAAATTAATGCAGTATATTTTACTATTATCTTTTGTTCCCTAATTTTTCAAGTCATAACCATTCGCTATGAATTTAAATGAACTAACGTTTTTACGTTTTAACATGCATTATGTTTTAGGGCTGGTTGTGATGGAATTTGCGGAACGCGTGATGCGAGGAACACGTTTGTATGGGCATATAACTGTATATTTTGCGCGCCGCAAGTCTTGTATTAAATTAATTATAATTAAAAATTTCTGTGCTTCCGTCGGGTTCGAACCGGGGAAATGCGCGTGTGAGGCACACGCGATAAGCACTACACCACGGTCTCTACTAACAAATCTCATCGATTTAAGTATATGAAATTATTCGTTGTTTTAATTTTGGTAGTTATATTGAACGATCAGTTGTTTTATATTGATTCGTAAAGGTCAGCTGATTTCTTTGAACAGCTGATAGGCTGTAATACGTTTTAGGTTATGTTGTTATCGAACAAATTATCGTAATTAAAATAAAAAAGAATAGAAAACACGATACATGATTTTTATTTTTAGTTCAATAACAGATTTTTTTCAAACTTAGTTTTTAGATGTCATTTTGAAAAGGATTTTTGGATTACGTAATAGTGTTTTAGGACTAAATGAGGATGAGTAAAATGTCAACTTAATAGAAGAGGAGGCATACGAGGGGTGTTCAAAAAGTAACGAGAATTTTTAAATTTCGTGGGCTTGGAGAGTCCGATTGTCAAAACATTTTTTTATTATGTTGGTATACATGCCCTTGAAGTATGATAAAACTTTCAGCTGTTTTCATTGTTGACTTTGTGACAGCCATTAAGGTTAGACGTGTTTTTATGAGCTCGGCGATTTTCGTTTGTTAAAAGAAATGGATCAAAGAATTTGTATCAAATTTTGCGAAAAAAATGGAATACAGTGTAACAAAGTGTGTGAAATGTTAACAAAGGCCTATGGTGAGTCTGCTATCAGTAAAGCAAGAGTTTACGAGTGGTGTAAGCGTTTCCAAGAAGGCCGTGAAGACGTTGAAGATGAAGAACGCCCACGACGCCCCAGCACACCAACAACCGATGAAAACGTGGAAAAAATGAAAGAAATGGTTACGAACAATCGCCGAATCACAATTAGAGAGGTCGCTGTTGATGTTGGCATATCGACTGGATCATGTCATGACATTGTTTCCAATGTTTTGTGTATGAAACGCGTGGCATCAAAATTCGTTCCAAAATTGTTGAATTTTGAACAAAAATAGCGGCGAATGGAAGTTGCTCAGGAGTCACTAAATGAAGTCAACTACGATGCAGAATTACTGAAACATATTATAACAGGTGACGAGACATGGGTTTACGGATATGACGTCGAAACAAAAGCTCAATCATCCCAGTGGAGGCATTCTGGCTCGCCAATACCGAAAAAGGCTCAACAAGTGCGGTCGAACGTGAAGGTTATGCTCACTGTGTTCTTCTATATTAATGGCATAGTGCATCATGCATTCCTACCACCAGGTGAAACGGTCAATAAGGAGTACTACCTACAAGTTCAACGCCGTTTGCGTGAAGAAATCCGAAAAAAACGCCGAATCTGTGAAAAAACAATTCATGGCTTTTGCACCACGATAATGCACCAGCTCACACTTCATTGCTTGTTCGTGAATTTTGGCCAAAAACAGTACTGTAACGATGCCCCAGCTTCCATATTCGCCAGGCATGGCTCCGTGTGACTTTTTCCTATTTCCAAAAATAAAGAAAACCTTAAAGAGCCGTCGTTTTACAGCCGTCGTAGATGACATTAAAAGCGCATCGCTGAAAGAACTAAAGGCTATCTGAATGATCGAGTTTGAGAAGTGTTTCGAGGATTGGAAGAAGCGCTGGCACAAGTGCATAATCTCCAATGGTAACTATTTTGAAGGCGACAACATCAATGTAGAAGAATAAATAAATATTTTGTTTAAAAAATTATAATTCTCATTACTTTCTGAACACAGCTCGTACATGATTCTGAGATCAGAGTTCGCGTGAGGAATTAGTCGCACAACGGCTAGGGAAGGGAACATCAACTATGAAAGCAATTCCATGGGAAGCAAAGATTGGGGAAAGCCTTCTCTAGCAGACCCTGTACTGACAAGGACACATGTTCAGTTTAACAGGTCACTGAGGCAGGTCGTTGCCATGATCACCGGAGATGGCCACATCCGGAATCATCTACACAAGGTGGGATTGTTACACATTTTGCTTGATTGTCGTCTGTGCGACATGGTGTTGAGACTGCAGCGCTTATACTCCTCAAGTACGAGGTCCTGGAGGCCAAAAGAAGAAGATTCTTTGGACCTCAGCAATCAGATCAGGGGTTCAACAAGGACACCTTGTGCAAGATTATGGAGTTCGTTAAGGGTACTGAAGTCCTTTTAAGGTGAACTCTCAAACCGTGTGTTTAGGCACACATGAGCGTTTTACAAAATATTAAAGACTAACTTTCTTAGCCTACTCGTGTATATATAAAATGAAAAAGTGATTTAGAAGTCATAACCGGCGCTAGTAATGGGTCTGGTCCTTACCATAATGGCTAATCCAACAACTCTTTTTTCAATGAACATTCACCAACAACCAACAGGCCCTGCTGTAGTTGCATTGTACTGCAACAGAATTACGAATACGCGTGTTGTAAAGTAGGCTTTGTACTTTTGGTGTTTAGCCGCCTCAGTGGCCTAGTTGATAGCGTACTGGGCTTTCACCCCGAGGACCCGGGTTCGATTCCAGGCCAGGGTTTGGCATTTCCATACGCTATAAATCATCCCGTCGACTGCATTAGCCCAAGTGTGCACAATAGTCGGACGTTAAACACACAAAAAAACAAAACAAAAAACTTTTGGTGTCTAAAACACCCACGAACGTTTTTAAACTAGTGCGCAATGATCTGTCAGCGTTTCCACGTCGCCATTGATCCTGCGGGAAAACTGCAACAATGTACACATACTGGTCAAGTGGTCAAAGCGGGTCGCAGCACTTCCCTTAATTAATTACACAGGTTCCTGCAGGATAATTAATTAACTACATACAGTAAGCGCAGACTTGGGTGCGTAAGTAGTTTTACGCGAACTGTTTTTTCTATTTTCACTGTTTTCACTGTTTTTCTCTTTCATATTCCGTATTTCTGCCGGAGCCAAGGATATTCGTGCGCGACAATTCAATTAAACCTCAATGTATAATAAATATTTGGGCTCGTTGAATTTGTGCACCCCTCATCAAATGTTTACGAAAACTTACGATCATATGTTTTGAAGATAAATAAAAATCTCTTCAAGGTCAGTTTACTCTATTATCAGTGAAGTGAAAATATTGTGATCACTTTATTTTGACATTTTAATTGCACTTAAATTTTAATTGTCCGTATTAAATTTTATTGTCCGTATTAACAATAGATAAATGCACATTCGAAAGTTTTAAGTAAACACAGCCTTTTGAATAAGAGTAGTCGTTGGGGTGAGGGCGGCAGTTGGAAGGAAGGGGAAACACGTTTAAAAAATAAATCGAAAAGGATCGATTTGTAATAATAATTACAAATTTATGAGTCGTTGTAGTATATACATTTCAATACAGATATTTTTTTAATAGAAATGTTTACAGAGCATTACAATACCTCGTTGTAAACGGTATTTGATGTAAGAATGTAATCTCCTTGTACTTTTTGTATTTCATTTTATTTAAGGGATACAAACATGTTAGTTGATTTACATAAAATTGTGATTATGTCCGTATTAACAATAGATAAATGCACGATGGAAGGAGAGATAAATAAATGTGTGTAAAAACAGTGTCCAAAACATGTGTTTTGTATTCGACATGCTTGTCCCGGCTTGTACGACGGGCAGGGATAGGGGACTGTCAGTAAGGCAACATAACCTATAAGTTTAATGACTTTTAAGTAAATATTGAAATTGTTCTAAGCACGTTATGCAAAAAATTGGCATTTGTAGTGTGATTGTCTATTTGTGATTAATAAGTTAGCTTCGTAAAATATACAAAATATTGTCTGATTTGTGATGCCGCGCATGCGCATCCATGATGCCGTTTTGCCTATGACAGTTAAAAGTGTCTTTTATGTTAAAATTTTCCACAAACAGTACGTTTTAGCGCAAATTCGTTTTGCAATGTCAGAATCCGGTTAAAAAATCTATCTAAAGATACCTCATTTATGCCTGTACGAATAGTATGTGCTGAGGAAAAGGGGTGTTGACTCGAGAAATTATATAGGCCTATACGATATTTGGTTTCCTAGAATTTGTGTACGCGTATGTTTAACCCAAATTTGTAGGACATCAGGCGACAGTATGTTTTGAAGCTAAATAAAAATCTGTTTTCAAGGTCAGTTTACTTTTTTATTATTAGCAATGGATAGAAAGTACGGTGATTTACGAAAAAACATCTTCAGATTTCCAAAAATATATTCGTTTTAAAGGACCTCTGCGTTCAAAAAGTAGTTTTCGAATAAACCAATTTTTATAAAATTTTGCATTAAGAATCAATTTTTATCTAAACCATGAAAGCACCATTTTTGTCCTTAAAAAAATGTTTAAATTCGCTCAATTTTAATCCGTAAATGACCAAAACAAAACTTATTGGTCGCTATATTCCAAAAAATACTTTTCATGTGTTGAAAAAATGCGTGAAAAAATATGTGTGTTTCTCAAAATTGTTTGATCAGAATTACTTTGACAGTTTAGCCATATGTAGATTAATGCCTAAGTCAGTATGTTACATTTGAAACAATCGATATTTATAATTTGGGAATAAGCCTTAACCACCGTCGGATTCGCTTCTCGAAATGTAAATATCTAAAAGCACTGTGTTCGGTATAATGATCTGCCTTCCCCTAGCTTCGTCAATTCTACTTTCGTTGACGCGTTTCGGAGAACCTCCACCTTCAAAAACTGTATCTATACTATAGATATACTATACTATGCTATATACTATATATATATATATATATATATATATATATATATATATATATATATATATATATATACTATAGGTGTAGATATAGTTTTTGAAGATGGAGGTTCTCCGAAACGCGTCAACGAAAGGAGAATTGACGAAGCTAGGTAAGGCAGATCATTATACCGAACACAGTGATAATAATCCTAGCAGAAAAGAAGAAGAATATAAAAAGAATCTAAAAGCACACTGTCTTGTGTTTTAATTTTTCACTGATTTTTTGTGAATTATGACAGTGTTCCGGGTTTTATTAACGTTATCAGATTTTGGGGGGGGGAAATTATGTCTGAGAAAATGTTTATAATGTCCTAAAACTCCACTTTGTGCAATATTTTTTCATCATTAATATTTTCTCCTGAAAGCTTTTTCTTGTTTTTCCTTTCTTTTTATTAAGGGACATTGTCGATAAAAAAATTTCTGCTCAGTCCAGCGAGAAGGTCCTTGACACTTGACTCAGTGGTGTTTAATGGGAGACACGTGGTTAGCGCATCGCACATCGTACCCGTAGTTCTAATCTTCATAAACAGGCTCGCACGGGTACAGGTAAGCAAGCCTGTTGCCTCTTCTTTTCCAGTTTTAATGCTGGTCTCTGAAAGTCAAGCGTTCTACATCAGCTTTTTTAAATTTTGAATTTAATTTTTAGAGTAACCAAGGAGGACTTATTTGTCCACCGATTTGGCCGGATACGGATGTCCGTTAATTTTTTTTATATAAGCATTTTTTTCCGGTGCATTATTTTGTACCTTTTTCTATTAAATATACGATTTTCAAACCACAAATTTTCTACTGTTTTAGATTTATCTACTGCGTTATTATAATCGTAATATGTATTTTCGTTTTCCTAATGTGTTGGTCTATTATATTGACATTGTTTGTACAGAATCAGTCACTATGTTGAGTATAATGATCTGTCTTCCCTACTTTTGTTGACGCGTTCCGGAGAACCTCCATCTTCGAAAACTATATCTATCACATATATATTTAGTGTGATAGATAGATATAGTTTTTGAAGATGGAGTTACTCCGAAACGCGTCAACAAAAGTAGAATTGACAAAGCTAGGGAAGGCAGATCATTATACTCAACATAGTGACAATAATTCTAGCAGAAAAGAAGAAGAATATAAAAAGAACAGAATCATTGTTTAATTTAAAGATCCAGTTTTTACGGTATGTTGTTCAGTATTAAAGTGATCAGCTGTAAAAGTGACCTTAGTGACAACGTAAAAGAAACTGATCCCAAAGTGAGTTTGACTGATCCCAAAGTGAAATAATAAATCATGTATAAGTGAATATCAGGCTGATTGATAAGTTAAGTGAACAATTTTAAAACGTCGTCGGAACGACTTCTGAATAAATAATGAGAAAACTTTACCCCCCCCGACATTAATGATCCAAGTTTTTATCGTCCTGTAATGACGTTTAAAAAAATTCTTTGTCGGTGTTTAAAACACGGTTTAAGTATTTAAGAAAGTACGCTTTGTTCGGAGATATTCTCTTGCCCGTTGTACAAAGTACGTAGAAAGGAATACAATCGTGAAAAAATTCTTGAAATTTTAATTGAGGTTTGTTTTCTATTTTATTTTATACGCGTCTTTATATCTGTTTATCTCGCTGGAGATTTCGGATAAATTTAATTTGTCGGTGGTTTTACAATTTATTATTTCAATGTAATGTATTTCATAGATTCCCCGTATTTTTATTTTTCAAAATGATTTTTTACTTAAGGAAACCTGTTTATAGTTATTGTCTCAAAGTTTTTTTTAAAAAGATTCCCATTATAATTTGCTCAATATTAGTTAGGCTGCGTACCCCAAAACCAAATATATTTTTCCCTTAATGATCCAATTTCTTAGCTGCTTACTATTTCCTTTATGTAAATGTAGGTAACTCAGTCAATGTTGCAATCTTGAAATAAATAAATTAATTAAAGTTTTTGGATGCAATCTATAATATTACTGTAACATAGCTACCGGACCACATATTTTAGTAATTAGGATTATGACCCCCCCCCAGTCATTGGTCTACCCACTCACCTCGTAAAGGCTACTGCGGTTTCGAAACTCTATCGTTTCATCTTCAGGCCGTGATACAAAATATTAAATCCCTCTATCGAGGTCGTCACAAAGTCAAACAAAACATTAAAAACATACATCACAAACACTGAGCACAATTACACGATTAAAATATGTACGATGAAATTTGACTTGCCCAAGCTACACACGCGACTCGTACGTCGTTACATTCCGGAAAAGCCGAATTTCATCGTACATATTTTAATCGTGTAATTGTGCTCAGTGTTTCTGATGTATGTTTAACGTTTTGTTTGACTTTGTGACTACCTCGACAGAGGGATTTAACATTTTGTATCAAGGCCTGAAGATGAAACGATAGAGTTTCGAGACCGCGGTAGCCTTTACGAGGTGAGTGGATAGACCAGTGACGGGAAGAATAGGTCATAATTCTAATTACTAAAATAATACAAATAAACAATGTTAACCTGTTTGCAATATATAATCTAGTATTTATACCCGTGTTACTTGAAAACAGTAACAGATAGAAAAGCATGTTCTTTTATAAGGCCGGGCGCCATCAAATATTGAGCGGAAGGAAGTTAAACGTTAACAGGAAGTAGAGTTCAGAACGCATTAATATAATTTAAATCTAAATATTTACTTCCACTGTAACGGATTCCAGGAAACTACTGTTTAAAAAAAAAAAACAGTCTGGAGGCGTGGTCAGCATGGTGGGGGAAGCTGAGTATGGTTCAAAACCGAACCTAGACAGAGCTGAAGCTACGCGGAGTTACGCTTTCAGTGGAAGCACTTATATTGAAAACAATAGTTAGGTTTTGAATGCGTATTTTCTGCTCCGAATTTGTTGGCCGCCCGGCCTAAAATTGTGGAGAATTTAATTTTTGTTAACAATTTTTTATCTATAAGACGGAACAGTATACCTTATTTGGAAGCCATTTTGACAACAAAATTTCTTTGAAAAGCCATTTTGTTATATCAGCCAATACTATAAAACTACTTTGGCTTTGTTAAATTGATTTTTTTATTTGGATCTATTTCATCGAGATGATTAATTCGATCATCATCGCCTATGTGTAAATTGTACACATTTCGAAGATTCAATTTAAAAATTTTATTTTATTAGTATAAATAAGATTTTTCTATTTTTTCCACAAAAACTGTGTAGAAAACGTGAAAAATACGTTTTTAAAACTATTCGGGAATGAACCTAAAATAATAAAAATAAACAGTGACCTTAGTCAGATTTGTTTTGCTGTTTTGATTTACTCTCGCACCATAAATCTATTTAATTTTATATTATGTACGGTACGCTGGCGTGAGTTATAACCTTAAAAATTAGAAATGCTGACCTAATAATGTTTTTGTAATTCTAATCGACCGAGCGAAGCGAGATCTGTGTTTCAACTCGACCGTTGTGCATTTGATTTGTGTATTCGTTTGTTACGCAGTTTTTGCCGAACGCATTGACCGATTGTTTTGAAATTAGGCACGGATGTACCACGTATAAAGCCGAAATGATTAATGCATAAGATCTTTTCCTGTTCACTTCCGTTTTAAAAGAACGGTCTCTGTTTTACGGTAAAGAGTTACGCAGTTTTCGCAAACGCATTGACAGATCTGGAAATTTGTTACGAAGTTATTTTGTGTAAAAGTAAAAATGGCGTATGTTCAATTAAGATTTTTCTTCTATTTAATTCCGTTTCAAAATGGCTGCCTCTGATTTAACGATACGAGTGTACGCAGTTTCGATCCAAAGCATTGACCGTTTGTTTTGAAATTCGTACGTAGGTACCTTGTACGGAGCTGGTAGGATGTGTGTGTAAGATATTTTCAATTTAATTCTGTTTCAAAATGGCTGCCTCTGATTTAACGATACGAGTGTACGCAGTTTCGATCCAAAGCATTGACCGTTTGTTTTGAAATTCGTACGTAGGTACCTTGTACGGAGCTCGTAGGATGTGTGTGTAAGATATTTTCAATTTAATTCCGTTTCAAAATGGCTGCCTCTGATTTAACGATACGAGTGTACGCAGTTTCGATCCAAAGCATTGACCGTTTGTTTTGAAATTCGTACGTAGGTACCTTGTACGGAGCTCGTAGGATGTGTGTGTAAGATATTTTCAATTTAATTCCGTTTCAAAATGGCTGCCTCTGATTTAACGATACGAGAGTACGCAGTTTCGATCCAAAGCATTGACCGTTTGTTTTGAAATTCGTACGTAGGTACCTTGTACGGAGCTCGTAGGATGTGTGTGTAAGATATTTTCAATTTAATTCCGTTTCAAAATGGCTGCCCCTGATTTAACGATACGAGTTACGCAGTTTCGATCCAAAGCATTGACCGTTTGTTTTGAAATTCGTACGTAGGTACCTTGTACGGAGCTCGTAGGATGTGTGTGTAAGATATTTTCAATTTAATTCCGTTTCAAAATGGCTGCCTCTGATTTAACGATACGAGAGTACGCAGTTTCGATCCAAAGCATTGACCGTTTGTTTTGAAATTCGTACGTAGGTACCTTGTACGGAGCTCGTAGGATGTGTGTAAGATATTTTCAATTTAATTCCGTTTCAAAATGGCTGCCCCTGATTTAACGATACGAGTGTACGCAGTTTCGATCCAAAGCATTGACCGTTTGTTTTGAAATTCGTACGTAGGTACCTTGTACGGAGCTCGTAGGATGTGTGTGTAAGATATTTTCAATTTAATTCCGTTTCAAAATGGCTGCCTCTGATTTAACGATACGAGAGTACGCAGTTTCGATCCAAAGCATTGACCGTTTGTTTTGAAATTCGTACGTAGGTACCTTGTACGGAGCTCGTAGGATGTGTGTGTAAGATATTTTCAATTTAATTCCGTTTCAAAATGGCTGCCTCTGATTTAACGATACGAGAGTACGCAGTTTCGATCCAAAGCACTGACCGTTTGTTTTGAAATTCGTACGTAGGTACCTTGTACGGAGCTCGTAGGATGTGTGTGTAAGATATTTTCAATTTAATTCCGTTTCAAAATGGCTGCCTCTGATTTAACGATACGAGTGTACGCAGTTTCGATCCAAAGTATTGACCGTTTGTTTTGAAATTCGTACGTAGGTACCTTGTACGGAGCTCGTAGGATGTGTGTGTAAGATATTTTCAATTTAATTCCGTTTCAAAATGGCTGCCTCTGATTTAACGATACGAGAGTACGCAGTTTCGATCCAAAGCATTGACCGTTTGTTTTGAAATTCGTACGTAGGTACCTTGTACGGAGCTGGTAGGATGTGTGTGTAAGATATTTTCAATTTAATTCCGTTTCAAAATGGCTGCCTCTGATTTAACGATACGAGTGTACGCAGTTTCGATCCAAAGCATTGACCGTTTGTTTTGAAATTCGTACGTAGGTACCTTGTACGGAGCTCGTAGTATGTGTGTAAGATATTTTCAATTTAATTCTGTTTCAAAATGGCTGCCCCTGATTTAACGATACGAGTGTACGCAGTTTCGATCCAAAGCATTGACCGTTTGTTTTGAAATTCGTACGTAGGTACCTTGTACGGAGCTGGTAGGATGTGTGTGTAAGATATTTTCAATTTAATTCCGTTTCAAAATGGCTGCCTCTGATTTAACGATACGAGTGTACGCAGTTTCGATCCAAAGCATTGACCGTTTGTTTTGAAATTCGTACGTAGGTACCTTGTACGGAGCTCGTAGTATGTGTGTAAGATATTTTCAATTTAATTCTGTTTCAAAATGGCTGCCTATGATTTAACGACCGTACGCAATTTCGGCCAAACGCATTGACCGATTTTTTTAAAATTTTTATAAAAATACTTTAGCTCCGAAATAAGTATGTGCAAGACGTTTCCCCAACCACTTCCGTTTCAAGATGGCGGACTCTTATTACGTTTAAAGTGTATTTTTTTATTTTCTGCAGTACTGGAAGAACGGCGTAACCTATTATAATTCTGACCGCTTCATTTAGAAAGAACAAGAAGTTTCTAATAAAGTTGGTACAGTAACATTTTGCGTAATTATTACGGCTACCGGTTAAATTTACGGAAACATTACGGGCGTTTCCGTATAGCGCTCTGTATACTAATTATGAATATACTGCGAGATATACTGTTCTTTAAACTACCAGTGTAATGCGGCTCATTGAATAACTATGTGGCAAAGATGCTCTGTAAAAGCCCTAATGACTAGAAATAATAGAACAATTAAGCTTAAGAATCTTCTACCATATCATTAAGGAATAGTAAAATAATTATAATATTTCCACAAATATAATCCATAACACTTGTTCTCTTTTCCTTTTTATGGTGCTTTATTCATTCCGGATACTTACTACCATCTTTAGTTTACCCCAAAACATAACGTAACAATTGGTTGGCATTAACTCTAAACCATTCACAAAATTCCTTGTTTTTACCAGGTTGTCCTTTTCTTTCTAGCCGCCTCGGTGGTCTAGTTGATACCGTACTAGGCTTTCACCCCGAGGATCCGGGTTCGATTCTCGGTCAGGGCTTGGCATTTTCATACGCTATGAAATCATCCCATCGTCTGCATTAGCCCAACTGTGCACAATAGTCGGACGTTAAACCCAAAAAAAAACATTTTCTTTCTCCCAATACATAACGTAACAATTGGTTGGCATTAACTCTAAACCATTCACGAAATTCTTTTTTTTTTACCAGGTTGTCTTTTTCTTTCTAGCCGCCTCGGTGGTCTAGTTGATAGCGTACTAGGCTTTCACCCCGAGGACCCGGGTTCGATTCTCGGCCAGGGCTTGGCATTTTCATACGCTATGAATCATCCCATCGTCTGCATTACCCCAAGTGTGCACAATAGTCGGACGTTAAACCCAAAAAAAAAACTTTCTCTTTCTAATTTTTCTTAAATAATACTTTTCAGCCCTAATTTTCGATCATCCCTAATCACCATGGACCACATACACGCTTTCCGCATTTTATAATTGACACAGCCTTTCTGTTCCTTAGAAACTGGATCGTTCTAACATCGCTTGTAGTTCTGTTCCTCAGGCATACAATTCTTGTTAATTACACCGGTTGCCGTTCAAATAACTTCAATCCCCTCCCTTGAACGCTACTTTATCCCGCGCGGAGAAGAAAAAAACCCCTAATCAAACAGCGGCCTCTTCGTCTAATCATCCTCTATTTACATTTAAACAGAATAATTGTCCTGCAGCGAATTAACGAGTTCAATAAATCAAACAGAATTGACAGACAGACAGACGGAACTGTTTACCGAGGATGCGGTTAATTACACGGGATTACCTGTAATTACACAGTGGTAATCTGGTTGCGGAGCGCAGCGAATTAAAGTAAGAACACAAGGACACATTTCAGAAGTGAATTTCACTTTGTGGGCTATTACTTAGTCTGGGTTTTCAATTTGTTTTAAAATACTGCTTAGTATTGATCAGTTCATTAAAGTTGTCAGCTTCTTTGTAAATATTTGTCGTTAATTTGTAAATTAATAAATGATGTGAAATGTAAACAAAATGGCGGCACGCATCTGTCTCGCTGAAAGGATTTCCAAAATTAATCTTTCGCTATCACAAGAATTTTGTATCTCGCTCTGTCATCCCGCATGGGGGTGCGGACTAGCTGCACCTATTGAGAGGACTTAGACGTCCCTCGCAGTACCCGAGTCTAACACACACTTACACTTACAACTCTACACTTACGACTTTAACACTTACATTTAGGGAGGCGATAATAGCCTCAATGTGCTTTTCGCCTTAAAAATATATATATATATATATATATATATATATATATATATATATATATATATATAATATAAAATATTCTGATTTTGAATATTTGATTTCACTATTGTAACCTGCATTAAAAGCAAAATTAATTTGCATTTTAAGCCTAAATTATGAAAATTATAAATGCTAATTTATGCAGATTAAAACGCTGATTAAGATGACGAAATTTCATTTCTAAATAGCATCGATTTCTGTGCCATATGTCTACTCGGACCAAAGCTGCGAACACTATAGCGCTAAAACACACATTTTAACTATTACTTTAAAAATAGTAATTCTTTGCAAGCCCTCTTCCGAAGCTCATGTTCCAATTGATATTCTCAGTGATAAACTCTTGTACCAAATTTATTTTTGAGCGAAAGTTCTTTGATTTGATTTCATAAATGAATACATTTCCCCAGTTTAATTCTGTGATGCGTCAGCTGGTATTATGTATTTTGATATCACTGTACACCGCTGTTTGTGTTTCATTAAAATGCAGGCTGACAATTTGGGCCCGCTTTGTGTTAAAAGCACTCGCATCTCTTTTGGGTTGATACATTTGTGGCATTAAAAACGGCCGTTCTATGGTGGTAATTAGTTTTCTTGAATTCAAGTTTAGTTGAAATGTGCTTCGAGATTTAAGATAAAGTGGGCTGTACGTGGTTTGAAGCCTGTGTATTTCCTCACAATTAGCTTGTTTTGGATTCAAAATGTTTTGTTTTGAAAAGTTTCCTTATGATTAGTAAGTCAACGTATCGAAAGTGCGAAACACTTTGTATCAGCAAAGTAGCTAGTGACCAATCAGTTAATAAACTTTTAAAGTTTTCTTAAATTTACATGCTTTTAAATTACGTAATAGTGTTTTTAACGATCGTATGTTCAGTAGTTAAATTACGTAATAGTGTTTTTAACGATCGTACTTCAGTAGTTAAATTACGTAATAGTGTTTTTAACGATCGTACTTCAGTAGTTAAATTACGTAATAGTGTTTTTAACGATCGTACTTCAGTAGTTAAATTACGTAATAGTGTTTTTAACGATCGTACTCCAGTAGTTAAATTACGTAATAGTGTTTTTAACGATCGTACTTCAGTAGTTAAATTACGTAATAGTGTTTTTAACGATCGTACTTCAGTAGTTAAATTACGTAATAGTGTTTTTAACGATCGTATGTCAGTAGTTAAATTACGTAATAGTGTTTTTAACGATCGTACTTCAGTAGTTAAATTACGTAATAGTGTTTTTAACGATCGTACTTCAGTAGTTAAATTACGTAATAGTGTTTTTAACGATCGTACTCCAGTAGTTAAATTACGTAATAGTGTTTTTAACGATCGTACTTCAGTAGTTAAATTACGTAATAGTGTTTTTAACGATCGTACTTCAGTAGTTAAATTACGTAATAGTGTTTTTAACGATCGTATGTCAGTAGTTAAATTACGTAATAGTGTTTTTAACGATCGTACTTCAGTAGTTAAATTACGTAATAGTGTTTTTAACGATCGTACTTCAGTAGTTAAATTACGTAATAGTGTTTTTAACGATCGTACTTCAGTAGTTAAATTACGTAATAGTGTTTTTAACGATCGTACTCCAGTAGTTAAATTACGTAATAGTGTTTTTAACGATCGTACTTCAGTAGTTAAATTACGTAATAGTGTTTTTAACGATCGTACTTCAGTAGTTAAATTACGTAATAGTGTTTTTAACGATCGTACTTCAGTAGTAACATTTTAAATTTCCGCTATGATACTTATAGTTTATTAATTATTTAGTTTTAAATTAATTTTTTTAAATGTTATTTTCAGCAAATCTTCCTTTACGTTTCCTTATTCCCCATTTTCTGATTGACAGAGGGAAAAATAATTGCATGTACGTTTTATTATTGAAGCTTTTAATATTAGTTTTGGCGAGAGTAGTGAAAAAAAAAGAAGTTTGCCGAACGGAAGAATGTAACGGACATATGAAACGAACAAGCAAACGAATTTTGTCTTTTTTCGATAACAGTACGCGCGTATTATATGAAAACGTTGTGTTGCTTTGGTTTCGGTATTTTTCCTTAGTTGAAGAACACGTGCACGTTGTAACCGTTTATAATAAATTCGAAATTAATATAAACGTTTATAATAACTGTTGTGTAATATTGCTAGTTTTTAGCAACATAACCTGAAACTTATCACAGCCTATCAGCTGTTCAATGAAATCAGCTGATCGTTACGAATTAAATATAAAACAGCTGATATTTTACTATAAATACAGTAAATAATATTTACGCTAGATTCACGTATTTATTTAAACAAAAACATGATATTTGTAAACATATCTTCAGAATAGTTATATATTCAGCAAATACATCGTTAACAAAAGCTTCGCTTCTGTCGGTATCTCCTCGAGTTGTACAATGGTACTTTTTCGTTAATATTTCTGTTGTTAATGTGTAAAAGGTATTTTTCACAAAAACTGGTAAAAATTACAGTTTTTTACAAACTTCCTTTGATTGATTTACGAGTTAAGGCCCAAACGAAATCCGATTTAGGAACAATAGAAAAAAACGAGTTATTAATTACAATTTTTAAAAAATTTGGTGTGTATTATAAGTTTTTTGGCGTGCGTTACCAATTGAGTGTTTCAATTTCTATCCGATTTGATTCAAACTTAGCACGAAAATCGACTCTTTTAACAGTTTAGTAAATGTTCTTTATCCAGCAAGATCCATTAAACAAATATTTCAATTATTACTTTCTTGACCCACAATTGTTTTAACAATATTTACATCGTTTTTAGAGTTAAAAGTTTAATAAAGTAACACTTTAATTTAATATCGAACGCGATTTAAATTTTAAAATACTAATTCCTGAAGACTTTAACGTAAGGTGAAATCAGATTTAAAAAAAAGGTATGTGTTATTGTTATTATTACTATTATTTTTAAATTCGCTTCCGTCACGTCAGCGACACAGCTGCGTGCGCGTATGTTTGGACGTAACGCACGAAGACCTTCATGAATGTCAGATAACTCGACTTTATATTACACGAGAGGTCCCAGCATGTGACAGAAGGTTTCCAGATAAGCTAAAGTCCTGAGGAACTTCCGTCCTGTTCCTGAATTGGAATTCTTGATTTTCCTTCCCCCCGCGGGAACGTCGACAGGCTGCGCTAGCGTATTCTCAAAGGAAATATAAATAAATCTTTTTATAAAACGCAATTGTGGATATCAATAATTTATGCTCCCGGGGCGCATGTTGGTTCTACAGAAAGAGGAGCGTGTTTAATTCAAACAAAGGATAGCACAAAGCGAATAATTATCTTTTAGAAACAGATTTTTGAATTGAATTTGTTAGCGACAACTGGAAATTAATTGAATTAAACTGAGATTTACTTTTTATATGATAGGTTCTGTAATGAAGTGATTTAAACCCTAGGTTATTAAAGTTGAGATAAGCTAAGTAAACAAAACTTGATAATCTGTAATGTACAGATATGTCCTAAATAAACAAGATAATATCTTACACCACTATCAGCAGCAATATCCCACCATCAGAACCAGAGTATATAAGCAGCTGCACAGCGCTCCAGAAGGTCTACGAACCTCCATAAAGCGACTAATGTGACACTCACATAGTCACTTTCTTCAAATTATAAATTCTCAAATAAAATCCAAGCCCAATCCACATCATCATTCCTCACCTAGACAAGACGCAATAAAGCCACTCGCACATCATATATTGTAAATGTTTTTAACAGTAAACAAGATCGCTATCTGGGGAGATTGACTCTCCTGCCACTGACCAAGTCCAGAAGGCAGTTGGGCTCCTCCAGCCCAAACCCTTCCTACTTTCCTATCCTGGTGCAGTACCGGCGTGTTGAGCCGACTGTACATCCGTGGACTATACCGGTGTGCTGAGCCGATAGTCATTCCTTCCTTTAGGGTTATACCGGCGTACTTATCCGATAACCTACTTCGGCCCGAACCCTACCTACCTACCCTAGTGCGGTACCGGCGTGTTGAGCCGACTTTACATCCGTGGACTGTAATGTTGGAAGCAGTTTTTGAGGAAATTTAATTTCTATATTTTTTTAACCAGATAGTTTTATAAAAACATTTTATGAAAAACTGCGTTTTCCAAAAATGTGGACAACGTAAAATGTCTAGTTCTCTCTCTCTCTCTCTCTCTCTCTCTCTCTCTCTCTCTCTCTCTCTCACTCACACTCACACACACACACACACACACACACACACACACACACACACACACACACACACACACACACACACACACCAGATTACAATGAAAAAAGCATTTTAAGCGAAAACTACTATTTCTAAGGAATTGGAGACCTTAAAATGGTAGATCCATCAAAATCACAACATTCTCTTTTACTGCCACCGACACTTTCTGTATAAATGCAAATTGACACAAAAAAACATATTCACTCGTTTTGTTCGGTTAATTATTACAAAAGCCATGCCATTGTTTCGTCCAGCCCCGTCGGCCTTCCGCTGCATATTTCCTCCTTTGTCTGAACCTCATTAACGCTGCCCTTTGTACTTTTCGCGCTAAATTTTACAATTCTAGCAGAGTTTGGCTTTATTTAATTACACTTTGATTGTCTTTACAACAAAACTTGTTTGCCGTTGAATTTTACAAACGTTTAATCAGGTTAGGCGCATCAGTAAATAATTTTAACGATGTTCGCCACTAAAAAAATAATTGAAAAATGAGCTAATGGAGCGAGTATCATGGTAAGACCAAATGGTGCGTTATTGTGTGTGTGTGTGTGTGTGTGTGTGTGTGCGTGTGCGTGCGCGCGCGTATGCGTGTGTGCGTCTGCGTTATGCTTGTGCCTGGTGTTATGTTTTCCCTTCCTTTAGCAATATAAACTTCTTTAAGTAAAACATAGTGTCTTAATTTGTAAATCTCAACAAATGTACACCATTTTGAAACGGTTTAACGGACTTCGCAGAAAAACCTGACAAAATATTACTAAAATCACTTTTATACAAGTTAGAAGCGAGTTGGAATGAAATGATTATTAGTATATTAACTTTCCCAATTACAAGGAAAACACGTCTGCGTGCGCGGTGTGCGTGCGTGCACGTGTGTGTGTGTGTGTGCGTGTGTGTGTGCGCGCGCGTGTGCGTGTGCGGATGTGTGTTCGCGTGCGCGTGTGTGTGTGTGTGTGTGTGTGTGTGTGTGTGTGTGTGTGTGTGTGTGTGTGTGTGTGTGTGTGTGTGTGTGTGTGTGTGTGTGTGTGTGTGTGTGTATGTGCGTGCGTGTGTATGTGAGTGAGTGTGCGTGTTTGTGCGTGCATATGCGTGTGTGGTTGCGCTTGTGCGTGCGTGCGTGCGTATGGCTGTGTGTGTGCGTGCGGGTGTGTGTTCGCGTGCGTGTGTGCGTGTGTGTGTGTGCGTGTTCGCGTGCATGTGTGTGTGCGCGCGCGCGTGTGTGTGTGTGTGTAGCTCTGTCTTCCGTTCGCAATTTTACTCATTTTGATTCAAACTTAAAACAAAAATCTAAATTCGTTCAAAAGTTTTAAAATCGCGGGCATTACGTATCATAGAAAATGTTACAACAGTCTTATTAAACGGCGGACACGTTAAGACTAGATATCCTTATACACTTCAGTCTTAGAAACCCTTCAAATCGAATTTGACGACAGTGTTTTCCTTGTAATTGGGAAAGTTAATATACTAATAATCATTTCATTCCAACTCGCTTCTAACTTGTATAAAAGTGATTTTAGTAATATTTTGTCAGGTTTTTCTGCGAAGTCCGTTAAACCGTTTCAAAATGGTGTACATTTGTTGAGATTTACAAATTAAGACACTGTGTTTTACTTAAAGAAGTTTATATTGCTAAAGGAAGGGAAAACATAACACCAGGCACAAGGTCAACGGACCTATCTGCAGCTAAACCTCTTGAGTTACACTTCAGCAGATTGGTCTGCTTAACAAGTTCCAGCAATCCACTGATTAGCTCATCCTGCTGGAGGCCGCTAAGGTCTATTAACTTTGCACTTATAAAAGAAACTTTAAAGGCATAAAATGGTTGAATATTAAGATGAATCTACATTGAAATTATAAAAGCAACATCAAAGGCATAAAGTGTTGAATATTTAAGTGAATCTACGTTGCACTTGCAAAAGTGACATCAAAGGCTTAAAGGGGTTGAATATTAAAGTGAATCTACTTTATAAAAGCAACATCAAATGCATGTAGTGGTTGAATATTAAAGTGAATCTACGTAGCACTTGTAAAAGCAACATCAAAGGCATAAAGTGTTGAATATTTAAGTGAATCTAAGTTGCACTTGCAAAAGTGACATCAAAGGTTTAAAGGGGTTGAATATTAAAGTGAATCTACTTTATAAAAGCAACATCAAATGCATGTAGTGGTTGAATATTAAAGTGAATCTACTTTGCACTTGTAAAAGCAACAGAAAAGGCATAAAGAGGCTGGAAATTTAAGTGAATCTGCATACTTATAAAAGCAACATCAAAGGCATAAAGTGTTGTATATTTAAGTGAACCTACGTTGCACTTGCAAAAGTGACATCAAAGGCTTAAAGGGGTTGAATATTAAAGAGAATCTACTTTAATTTTATAAAAGCAACATCAAAGGCATAAAGTGGTTTAATATTAAAGCGAATCAACGTTGCACTTGTAAAAGCAACATCAAAGGCATAAAGTTTTGAATATTTAAGTGAATTTACGTTTCACTTACAAAAGTGACATCAAAGGCTTAAAGGGGTGTACTATTAAAGTGAATCTACTTTCGCTATACATCATCCCATCGTCTGCATTAGTCCAAGTGTGCACAATAGTCGGACGTTTAACACAAAAAGCCTCAATGTGCTTTTTGTTTTGGAAAAAAATTATAGTTATCCGAAGCCGCCTTTTGGGAGAAATAATCGACTGAGAGAAATTCTTGTAGTATTTTATTTTGAAATTTATATCATAAACCTTTATTTTAATGAAAACACCACTAACAAGTTCAATATATATTGTGACAATCCTCTTTGTATTAGCTCATTTTATATTATAAATTCATAAACGAAATAAATAATTCACCGGAACACAATGTCACAGTTGAGTGAGTTGGAATCGTTTCTGTTATAATGGCGTAACCAATTAATTGCACCTTCGAGGCGTGTTTTGTTCGCCAAAACGCCATTTGAATATTAAATTTCATCAAATATTAATATTATAAAGGGGCACGCATTACAGACGATCACTTGTGATATGGTAATGACATGAAATTATAATGTACACGACACAATTGTATTTCCGTTGTAAAATGAGCTTTTAGAGACGCCATCATGATAAGACTGAAGCACGTGACCTTAAAATGAGCACATTTCAAACTGTCTCTAACATTTTTTTTTTTTTTTTTTTAACGTCCGACTATTGTGCACACTTGGGCTAATGCAGACGATGGGATGATTTATAGCGTATGAAAATGCCAAGCCCTGGCCAGGAATCGAACCCGGATCCTCGGGGAGAAAACGTAGTAGTCCGCTATCCACTAGAACACCGAGACGGCTGTAACAATTTTATATATATATATATATATATTCAATTATATACGAGGGTTAATCAAATATAAACGAGACTGACTTTCTAAAAACTTTTCCGTTGGACATTGAACTCTAAAGGGTGGGGTTTCAGGTAGCCTGGGAGGTTTGGGACGGGCGTAGATGGGCAACATTTCCGTTCGGACCCTTCAGTATAAAACTATACAATGAGTGAGAGTGAAGTGCACGTTTCCGTGGAGCAGAGAATTATTATTAAGTTTTTGGCCAAGGAGGGGGTCAATCCGACTGAAATCTTTCGTAGATTGACGGCTCAATACGGGGACAGGACCCTGTCAAGAGCTCGCGTTTTTGCTTGGCACAAGGAATTCGCCGAAGGACGGGAAGCAGTAGAAAACCTCAGCCATGATCACGATCGTCGGCCGGGAAGGTAATGGCCACTGTATTTTTCGACAATCAAGGCGCCTTTCACGTCGATTTCCTCCATCAACGACGCACAATAAATGCACAATATTGTTGCGATGTTTTAGAGGCCGCAAAACAGTCTTTTCGTAGGAAAAGGAAATCTAAACCGGCGAGAAACGTCATTCTTCTTCAGATAATGCCCGACCACATTCGGCGAACGCTACGAGGCTTAAACTCGATCAAATTGGCTGGGAACCAATGGAACATCCCCCATACAGTCCAGACTTATCACCCTGCGACTATCACCTGTTTGGGCCACTCAAAGAGGCGCTTGGAGGCCAGCGTTTCGAAGACGATTCTGCGGTGGAGACCTTCGTGCTCCAATGGCTCAATGAACGCCCGAGAACTATTTACGAAGATGGAATTAAAAAACTTCCAATCCGGTGGGAAAAATGTGTTACTCGTGCGGGAGACTATGTAGAAAAATAAGTTGTATCAAGAATAATTTGTAAGTAAGCAATAAATTTTTTTAAAAATCAGTCTCGTTTATATTTGATCAACCCTCGTATATTATTTCTGAGTCAACATCCCTTTTTTTCAGCACATACTATTCGTACAGGCATAAATTAGGTACTTTACAAAGATTTTTTTAACCGGCTTCTGACATTGCAAAACGATTTTGCGCTAAAACTTACTGTTAGTGGAAAATTTTAACATAAAAGACTTTTAACCGTCATTGGCAAAACAGCACCATGGATACGCATGCGCGGCATCACAAATCAGACAATATTTTGTATATTTTACAAAGCTAACTTATTAATCACGAATAGACAATGCCATTACAAATGCCACTTTTTTGCATAACGTGCTTAGAACAATTTCAATATTTACTCAAGTCATTAAACTTATAGGTTATGTAGCCTTACTGACAGTCCCCTATCCCTGCCCGTCGTACAAGCCAGGACAAGCATTTCGAATACCAAACACATGTTTTAAACACTGTTTTTACACAAATATATTTGCGATTTCTCCTTCCATCGTGCATTTATCTATTGTTCATACGGACATTATCACAATTGTTCTTTTCAAGGGTAATTAAATCAACTAACATGTTAAAGAAAATCCATTAAAGAAAACGAAATTCAAAAAGTACATGCAGATTACATTCTTACATCAAATATCTTTTACAACGGGGTATTGTAATGCCATATAAAAATTTCTGTCAAAGAAAAACAATTATCTGTAAAAAAATGTATGTACTACAATGACTCATAAATTTATGATTATTATTTCAAACGTGCTTTTTTCGATTTATTTTGTAAACATGTTTCCCTTCCTACCAACTACCGCCCTCACCCCAACGACTACTCTTATTCAAAAGACTGCGTTTATTTAAAACTTTCATTGTGCAAACTTTCGCACGTCCCTCGTAGTATTTCTATATTACTGTAACTCTATTTTAACAGAAGTTCAAATTGACAAGAAATAGTAGGCCTACATGGTTCAATAGCGATTATATTTAGGCCGATATATACAGTAATCTTAAAATACAAGTATTGAATTAAAAAACTAGTGTACGAGGTGTGTTCAGAAAGTAACGTGAATTTTAATTTTTTGAACAAAATATTTATTTGTTCTTCTACATTGATGTTGTCGCCTTCAAAATAGTTCCAATTGGAGATTATGCACTTGTGTCAGTGCTTCTTCCAATCCTCGAAACACTTCTCAAACTCGATCTTTGTGATAGCCTTTAGTTCTTTCAGCGATGCGCTTTTAATGCCATCTACGGCTGTAAAACGACGGCCCTTTAAGGTTCTCTTTATTTTTAGAAATAGGAAAAATTCACACGGAGCCGTGTCTGGCGAATATGGAGGCTGGGGCATCGTTACAGTACTGTTTTTGGCCAAAATTTCACGAACAAGCAATAAAGTGTGAGCTGGTGCATTATCGTGGTGCAAAAGCCATGAATTGTTTTTCCAGAGATCCGGGCGTTTTTTTCGGATTGCTTCACGCAAACGGCGTTGAACTTGTAAGCAGTACTCCTTATTGACCGTTTCACCTGGTGACAGGAATTCATGAGCATTATGACATTAATATTGAAGAACACAGCGAACATAACCTTCATGTTTGACCGCAGTTGTTGAGCCTTTTTCTGTCTTGGCGAGCCAGAATGCATACACTGGGATGATTGAGCCTTAGTTTCGACGTCATATCCGTAAACCCATGTTTCGTCACTTGTTATAATACGTTTCAGTAATATGTTGACTTCATTTAGTGACTCCTGAGCAACTTCCATTCGCCGCTGTTTTTGTTCAAAATTCAACAATTTTAGAACCAATTTTGCTGCCACGCGTTTCATACACAAAACATTGGAAACAATGTCATGACATGATCCAATCGATTTGCCAACATCATCAGCGACCTCTCTAATTGTGATTCGGCGATTGTTCATAACCATTTCTTTCACTTTTTCCACGTTTTCATCTGGTTTTGATGTGCTGGGGCGTCCAGGGCGTTCGTCATTTTCAACGTCTTCACGGCCTTCTTGGAAACGCTTATACCACTCGTAAACTCTTGCTTTACTCATAGCAGACTCACCATAGGCCTTTGTTAACATTTCACACACTTTGTTACACTTTATTCCATTTTTTGCGCAAAATTTTATACAAATTCTTTGATCCATTTCTTTTAACAAACGAAAATCGCCGAGCTCATAAAAACACGTCTAACCTTATTGGCTGTCACAGACAAATTGAACAATGAAAACAACTGAAAGTTTTATCATACTTCAAGGGCATGTATACCAACATAATAAAAAAAATGTTTGACAATCGGACTCTCCAAGCCCACGAAATTTAAAATTTCTCGTTACTTTCTGAACACACCTCGTATAGTAATAATTAAATAACCACCAGTGGTATTATTTGAATTATTTCATTTAAAGAATTTGCACATTTTTACATTCAATTACGGATAGCGACTTCATAACAAAAATGCCCTAACCTATTTTCCATTTCGTTCTTGTACCAGCAAGAGAAGTTAAGAATGCCACATATTTCATAGGTCATGTATATTTCAACTGTATTTCTTGTTTTACAAAGAAATGCTGTAACTCTGTTCAACTTCTTGCTGTACACCGTTGTGCATTATTCGTTTCTTTTTCCTACGTGTGTTTTCATATTTGAGTAATGGTTTCTATTAACTTGAACAGTATCAAGCAGGATTCTTGGTTCCCATTTGAATTATCCGAGTATCACCATGTGACTCAATATTCTTTCTATAGTAATAATTTTTAACTTGTAATAAATTGCTTATCAACCTGAGATAAAATTAATTAAAGGTTATGTTATAATTAATTGGATGCTTTATTTAAATGACCCTTAATTGGTTTCTTTATGTATTCCAACATATACTGTTAAAATATCTTTGTAGTCTACCAGGACCTAACACGTTTTTACGTTTTGTAATGGAAATTGTGTTTATCGCTTAAGGGAAATCAAACCTGAAACCCCCGCTTACATAGATAGTATCTCTGTCACTGTATAAGCCCCTAAGATCCTATATACATCTATAAACGCTGTATTTCGATACCACTTGCCCTATTTCTCTCTCATCCCGACCCGAAGAGCTAACTGTCTAGATATATGCACACATTTCCATACCTTTGTTACCTTCTTTCGCCTTTTTACAGGTCGTATTTCTGATTAAATATATCACCTTAATAAAAATGCAACTTGTTTAATAGCATCGTATGTGTGTGTGTGTGTGTGTGTGTGTGTGTGTGTGTGTGTGTGTGTGTGTGTGTGTGTGTGTGTGTGTGTGTGTGTGTGTGTGTGTGTGTGTGTGTGTGTGTGTGTGTGTGTGTGTGTGTGTGTGTGTGTGTGTGTGTGTGTGTGTGTGTGTGTGTGTGTGTGTGTGTGTGTGTGTGTGTGTGTGTGTGTGTGTGTGTGTGTGTGTGTGTGGGTTTATTTTGTGTTTATAACAGTATATTTTGCGTGTCGCAAGTCTCACATTAAATTAACTATAACTAAAAAATTACTGTTTCCGCCGGAAATAATTTGCTAGTGTGAGGTACACGCGATAACCACTACACTGCGGAAACTGCGAAGAAGTTTTAACCGATTTAAGTATAAAAGTTTATTTAATTTTAGTAGTTTTATTAAAACATCATTGGTTTTATATTAATTCGAACCAGTAAGTGTGGGTGGGTGTGCGTGCGCGCGCGCGTGTTTCAGCATACTTACATTTACAATTTTGGGACGATTCAATTCATACTTAGCACAAAAATCTGTTATAATTTTTTTTTTTTTAACGTCCGACTATTGTGCACACTTGGGCTAATTATAGCGTATGGAAATGCCAAGCCTTGGTCAGGAATCGAACCTGAGTCCTCGGGGTGAAAGCCCAGTACGCTATCAACTAGGCCACCGATGCGGCTCGTTATATATTAGGTTGGACAAGTTCGTTAAAATGTAAAATTCGTTTAACAGTTTCAAAATGGCGGTCATTTAAAATTATTAAAAATCAATGACTTTATCCCAATTAGCGTGAAAATTTACGTTTTGAATTTTCGAAATCCGTTGAAATTAAGATATCTGATTTAAACGCCGGCTAAGGGTCTTTTTCGAATTTTCAATGCAATTTGAAAGTTTAAGGTGCAGGTATATGCAGATTTTAACACTGATTGTGATTGTAAAATCAAAATTTCCGAAAGGTATACTTTTGGTATACAAAATTTCCGAAAGGTATAAAGGTAATACTTTTGAAAATTCGCTTCTATCCCGTCAGCGAAATAGGTGCGCGTCCCGGTTATTTTAAGATTTTGAATTGACGTTTTGAAAATGTTAACAGATTTCTCTGTCTTACGAACTAGTCCGAGCTGTTAACGAAATTGAACTGTGAATTGAAATTTTGAATTTGTAATGAAATCCTGTTATTGAAATTTTGTAAGCTGAGTTGTTTATGAATAAAAACTTGTGAACCAATTTGTTTATAGTCGGCTTAATTGCCGCAACAGGAGAGAAGGCAACAGGTGAGAAAATTCTGCAATTTTTACAAACCATTTATTTATGTTGAATTAAAATACCACGGATTAGTTCTGGTATTCAGCTAGTATTTTCAGTTCTGTTTCTCTTTATAACATACCAAAGCGGTCATTCATTCTCTCTCTCTCTCTCTCTCTCTCTCTCTCTCTCTCTCTCTCTCTCTCTCTCACTCGCACAACAGACTATATTATACAATCTGCATTAGGCAATCAACATAATTTCCAAAGATTGCCTAATCTCTAGTTTTGGCGTAGGCCAATGTTAAATAACTCTATTAAATTACACGAATAGAAACACTGGCCCACAAGGTTGTTGGCATCCACGAACATTTATCACAGTTTTATTTTAATAACACGAACTTCAAATTACAAAAACAAACAAATAAATTACTGAACGAACGTTTGTGATCGGGGCATCGTATTGGTGTTGGTTTCGTTCAGTGAAAGAGATTTAGTTGTGTGGTATGATTATTAGCGAATGGAAATTGGAAAATATGAGCTACTAGAGGCCATCATGGTAAGACCCACACCTGGAATAGTGACATGAACAATCATCCTGACCACTAGATCACTTATACTGGCGTCCCGGGCAATAATGCCAGTTTAAATAGCTCATAGTTCATTTTCCAATTAAAATTTCCTAAATATAACAATAGTTAACCTGAAACATCTATTTTTTTTTTCGAATAGCCCATTTAGAGGACACGCTTAATCAACTTCTTAGCCCATGCTTCCTTCATTTTCCTTGAGTGGTTTTCTCTATCCTCTTGCGTCCACTCTCTTCCTCTCCTGCAAGTGGGTCTTTTACTCTCCCGCAACTCAAGTTGCCGTATTGTACTTCTGAATATTGCTCTGTCTCCTATAATTTCTGAGTCTATTGCGTTGTTTGCCAGGTCCTTGTCTATCTCTGTGAACCAGGTTATCTTGTTCCTGTGCTTGTTTAATATTGTGAAGATCTGTTTAGTTAGTCGGGTGTTCTCCATTCTGTATATGTGTCCGTAGAATTGAAGTCTTCTTTTCCTGAATACGTCTGTTATTTTTTCTATTTTGGAATAAAGCTCTCCATTTGACCTCTGTTTATATTCTAACCCTGTGTTACTCTTTGGGCCCAATATTTTCCGTAAATTCCTTCTCTCCATCTTTTCTATTTTCTCTACGTCCTGAGCTGTATGCAGTTTAAGTGTTTCCACCGCGTAGAGGACTGCTGGCCTAACTACCGTTTGGTAGTGCCTTAGTTTAGTGTTCCAGGATAGGAATTTTTTGTTGTGTATGTTTTTCATGAAAAAGTACGCTTTTTCCAGTTTGAGTAATATGTTTTCTAGTGCTATTTTATCGCTATTGTTTTGTGTTATCCACTCTCCCAGGTATTTAAAACAAACACCTTCTATAAAATATATCTTTTTTTGTAAAGAGGAATTTTTTAAGTGAAAACTTTTATGGTCGCTGTTGACAAAACACAAATATTTGTTTTCGCGTCACGCTTGATTCCGTAACGCGTACCTAACAGCGTATATAATTGTTCTTGCATATATGTAGACTTGAAGTGACTACTTCTGATCAGCTGATTTCGGACAACAGCTGTTGCTTCAATATCATTTCGATTGAGGTTACGTTCTTGTTCTTGTTAATTTTAAAAATGTATATTTTCTAAATTTGTGTAGTTATGTTATTTAAATGAATATGATCTATACCAGTTTTTTAAGCACAGAATTGTAAATATTACATTTATTATTATCAACTATTAAACTACTTCCAGCATTAATCAAAAAATCTAGATGAAGGAAGATTGTCTTCTCAATGCCAAAAAGTCACTTCTGTCAGCCAGTCCCGTGACCTTCTACTATTTTGCATAATTAAATTATTAATAATTAAAATCAGATATTAAATAAAATTAATAAATTTTAGTGGTTTTTTGTGATTTGTAAAAACATCAATTCAAATATTTTTCTCCATTGAACAGTTGTTTTCTTTTAACCCTAGCATAAAAGTTTTCACTTCCGGCACTGTTCCAAGTGTCGCACGTAATTTATTTTTAATTCTATAACACAAAGTAAAAAAATAAAGTTGACCTTATTTTACATTTTTTGTAATCGATAAATAAAAAAAAATTGTTTACTGCCCTTCCCGAGTTCGATTAAAGTCCTACTGGAATTCCGGAAATGATATCTTCCTGTCTTCTGAGACTAAAAAGGTATCGCTGAATCCAATTTGCATACAGAGTATCTCTATCGCTGTTCCTCAATCCCGTACATTAATCTTACATCCAGGTATTGCACCCAGAGATGGATTTCCTCGACACCACTTGTCCTACTTCCACTCCTTCATCTCTGAAATACTCACTGCCCTAGATAAATGCATACATTACTATATACCACTGTTGTCTTTCTTTAGTTGTCGCCGTGGGGAATAAATACTTCGTCTTGGTAGACGCGTGAAATGTGTTAATTAGAAATTAGATTTGATTAGAAAGTGCGGTTTCGTTTAAGGAAATTTATATTTGAAGTGAACTATTGGAAGGACCATCATGGTAACATCCAGTGTCGGAATCTTTAAATCAGCTCTAATCTATTTAGCATTTCAATTAGAATCTAATATCTTAATCACTTTTGTTGAGTAGTAAAAGTGTGTGTGTGTGCGCGCGCGCGCGTGCCTATGCGTTTGTGTATGTGTGTGTGCTCATGCGTGAATGTGTTTTGTGCTCGTGCGTGCGTGTATTTTGTGAGCGTGTGTTTGTACGTGCCTGGTGTTTGTGTGTGCGTGTGTGAGTGTGCGTGAATGTGTTTTGTTCTCGAGCGCGCGTGTATTTTGTGAACGTGTGTTTGTACGTGCCTGGTGTTTGTGCGTGCGCGTGCCTGTGCGTTTGTGTATACGAGTGTGCGTGTGCGTCAATGTGTTTTGTGCTGGAGCGTGCGTGTATTTTGTGAGCGTGTGTTTGTACGTGCCTGTGCGTTTGTGTGTGTGTGTGTGTGTGTGTGTGTGTGTGTGTGTGTGTGTGTGTGTGCCTCAATGTGTTTAGTGTTCGCGTATGTGTGCGTGCATGCGAGTGCGTTTTACGTGCCTGTGCGTTTGTGTATGCGTGTGTGAGTGTGCATGAATGTGTTTTGTTCTCGAGCGTGCGTGTATTTTGTGAGCGTGTGTTTGTACGTGCCTGATGTTTGTGTGCGCGCGCGCGCGTGTGTGTGTACGTGCCTGTGCGTGCGTGCCTGCGCGTGCCTGTACGTTTGTGTATGCGTTTGTGAGTGTGTAAGAATGTGTTTTGTGCTCGAGCGTGCGTGTATTTTGTGAGCGTGTGTTTGTACGTGCCTGTGTGTTTGTGTGTGCGTGTGCGTGTACGTGAATGTGTTTACTGTTCGCGTGTGTGTGTGTGTGTGTGCATGAGTGTGCGTTTTACGTGCCTGTGCGTTTGTGTATGCGTGTGTGAGTGTGCATGAATGTGTTTTGTGCTCGAGCGTGCGTGTATTTTGTGAGCGTGTGTTTGTACGTGCCTGTGTGTTTGTGTGTGCGTGTGCGTGTGCGTGAATGTGTTTAGTGTTCGCGTATGTGTGCGTGCATGCGTGTGCGTTTTACGTGCCTGTGCGTTTGTGTATGCGTGTGTGAGTGTGCATGAATGTGTTTTGTGCTCGAGCGTGCGTGCCTGTGCGTTTATGATGCGTATGTACATGTGTTCGTGAATGTGTTTTGTGCTCGTGTGTGCATGCGTGTGCGTGTGTTTTGTGCGCTTGTGCGCGTGTATTTGGGCGGTAGTGGGTTTGTTTGCTCGTGTGTGTGTGTGTGTGTGTGTGCGCGTGTACGCGCGCGTGTGCGTGTATGAGTGTGCATGTGTGTTTTAGCGCTCACGAGTGCGTGCATGCGTGTTCGTATTTGTATGTGTGTGCGTGTGTTGTAACGGTAAACTTTGCTCGATTTCCTTTCACTGTAACATTAGTTACCTGCTTACCGTATTGTTTCACTTATACAAAAACAATATATTCAGCCTAAGTAACTGCAGCTCAGTGTTTGCGTTAAATATTTAATTTAAACAACAACAATTACCCGGCCGCCGCTAACTAGGATAAGCCAGAACTTGGTACGTTGCTTCAGGCCAAATGTTAATAAAACCTGGTATGATAATTTTCTAAAGCCTCACAACTTTGCAGGATTGTAGATTATTTATAGATATAATGTCTGAATTTATAATTAATAGGTCGGGATCGAGAAGTTCTTAGGATTTCTGTTTTATAAATGAAACCTCAATGAGCTAATACTTATTTATTTATCTCTGGCACTGAATTAATTCAACTTCAACGTAAATTATTTTCTGCAAAAGCTGAATAATTTTTTTAAAATATAATATTCTCTAAATTAGTAACATTCTAGTATTTTCTTATTCAACAGGCTGTCCTTCTTTGGATACATTTTAAATTAAAATTTATATCTATTCATTTCCTATTTTAACCCTAGAAGCGCTGAACGACTTATAAGTCGTTTCAAATATTACCTCTAAGTGGTGAGCGACTTATAAGTCGTTTGAAAACACCGTTACTTTAACACACTGTTTTAACACATTTATCCTGTCGCAATCTTAATAAAATAAATACCATTAGAAAGTAGACATTCTAAGCTTTATTTAGTATGTTTTACATTTATGAAATTTTTATATACATTGTTACAATAAATTCATAAGTAAACACACTAATTTCTAGTAGTCACCTTTGCTTCTAGGCGTCCGCCATATTGCCTGTTTTCAAACTAATATTTGACCTAATAAATAATTTTAAATAGAATTTTAGTTGGTACCGCTTGAAAGATTGATCATTTCTCTTTAATTCGTCTGTTGAGTATTTTACCTACGAAATACAGTTCTGTTCTCTGTGATTTTTCAAACTGTGATCTACAAACGAAGTAAGAAACGACGAAATTACAGAGGTCCAAGAACTCCTCGATTTCTAGTATGTTTCTTGTCATAGATCAACTATTTTCTTCACAATTGTAGTGTAGAAGTTTCACTACAAAGGGATATATTGGCCATAGACTAAACCGAAAGGCCAAGCCTTTTTTTTGTCCTGAAATGTTGGTCATTTTTCGTCCGAGTAAGCATCAGTCCGCCATTGTGTGCCGTGCATGAAATTGTGTGTTATTTCTCGTTTTCAAAAAATGGTACTCACAGCCTTTTACGTTTCAAACATTAAAATTATAAAACAAACATATGCTTGTGTATACCGTTTTATTTACAAATAAATTTGGAAACTTTTGTATATTTTGAAAAAAATTACAACAAATTATTTTTATTTTTAAATGGGGCTCTAAGTTGATTGTTTTATTTCAGAAAAATATAAATATATATTCCAATGGTAATAACTACCTTTAAAAACATTTTGGAAATTTCACTGGAACCAACACTGAATTCTGTAGTTCTTTCAGAAAAAAATGATATACAACTCTTTAAGCTTTAAACATAAATTATATTTTTATTTGAATTTCAAACATTACCGTGCACTGTACAAGGAAAACTTCTTACACTTCACTGTGTTCTACATTACACTATTAGGGTTAAAGTAGTAACGCGTTATAATTATATTTTATTCAGTCAATGCAAATTGATTTATATATAAATTGATATGATTTTATACACACAGTAAAATCTTCGTTAATTTCTGGAATTAAAATCGGGGCATACCTTTTCGTGCAAACCGAAGACAGTCACATACTTATAGAAGTTTTTCATAGAATTTATCTTCTGAAAATATCGGTAATTTTTCTTTAATTAGTACTTTGATTTCTGGAATTTTTGTATTTGAAAAGTATTTCGTGGTCAACCTGACAATTTTCAGCTCCGCTATGATGTTGGATTTACTTATCACCTATTCGTATAAACATTAAGTATATAGGCCTACATGTGATCGATTAAACCAGAATTTCGACATTACAATATTTTGAATTCGATTTAACGTTAATTATACAATTTAAATTACTGTAATTATCATAACTACTGAACAATTTACATGTTATAATGTTGATTTGTCCTAAACGACCCTGTTAATTCTGTTGCAATTACAATATGTTGTTTACCTGGTCTGTTTGTGACTTGAAATTAATTAAAATCGCCCATGTAGCTACAACATATCAATATTATATTTTCCATTATCCAAATAAAATCTTATTTATTTAACACTTACAAACTATATAAAATTATTTCAAAAAAATTGTTAAAATTATTTCAAAAATAATTAAATATTTTTGCACTTTGTGCTATTACAAAATCAATAGATATTTAATCTGACCTACATTTCATATTTCTCAACACATATACGAGGTGTGTTCAGAAAGTAACGAAAATTTTAATTTTGAACAAAACATTTAATTATTCTTCTACATTTATGTTGTCGCCTTCAAAATAGTCCCTATTGGAGGTTATGCACTTGTGCCAGCGCTTCTTCCAATCTTCGAAACACTTCTAAAACTCGATCTTTGAGATAGCCTTTATTTCTTTCAGCGATGCGCTTTTAATGTCATCTACGGCTGTAAAACTACGGCCCTTTAAGGTTCTCTTTATTTTTGGAAATAGAAAAAAGTCACACGGAGCCATGTCTGGTGACTATGGAGGCTGGGGCATCGTTACAGTACTATTTTTGGCCACAAATTCACGAACAAGCAATGAATTGTGAGCTGGTGCATTATCGTGGTGCAAAAACCGTGAATTGTTTTTCCACAGATCCGGGCGTTTATTTCGGATTGCTTCACACAAATGGCGTTGAACTTGTAGGTAGTACTCCTAATTGACCGTTTCTCCTGGTGGCAGGAATTCATGATGCACTATGCCATTAATATCGAAGAACACAGTGAGCATAACCTTCACGTTCGACCGCACTTGTCGAGCCTTTTTCGGTCTTGGCGAGCCAGAATGCCTCCACTGGGATGATTGAGCCTTAGTTTCGACGTCGTATCCGTAAACCCATGTTTCGTCACCTGTTATAATACGTTTCAGTAATCCTGCATCGTCGTTGACTTCATTTAGTGACTCCTGATCAACTTTCATTCGCCGCTGTTTTTGTTCAAAATTCAACAATTTTGGATCGAATTTTGCTGCCACACGTTTCAAACACAAAACATTGGAAACAATGTCATGACATGATCCAATCGATATGCCAACATCATCAGCGACCTCTCTAATTGTGATTCGGCGATTGTTCATAACCATTTCTTTCACTTTTTCCACGTTTTCATCGATTGTTCATGTGCTGGGTCGTCCAGGGCGTTCGTCATCTTCAGCGTTTTCACGGCCTTCTTGGAAACGCTTATACCACACGTAAACTCTTGTTTTACTCTTAGCAGACTCACCATAGGCCTTTGCTAACATTTCACACACTTTGTTACACTTTATTCCATTTTTTACGCGAAATTTGATACAAATTCGTTGATCCATTTCTTTTAATAAACGAAAATCGGCGAGCTCATAAAAACACGTGTAACCTTAGTGGCTGTCACAAAGTCAACAATGAAAACAGCTGAAAGTTTTTTCATACTTTAAGAGCATGTATACCAACATAATAAAAAAAATGTTTGACAATCGGATTCTCCAAGCCCGTGAAATTTAAAAATTCTCCTTACTTTCTGAACACATCTCGTACATAGTGTCAGATCATTTTTTTAAAAATATGCATTATTAAAATAATTATAATTCCTAAACTAATATTGTCTAGATGTGTGGTCATGGGAAACATTTAATCCTAAGATGGAATTTCTTATATGAAAAAATGTGTGTGTGTGTGTGTGTTGGTTTAAAATATTATTAGGTCTATCATTAAATATGTTCATTAGAAATAAAATGTGCCAACATTTTTTAAAATATGTGTACTTTTGGAAAGTTTCCTTGAACTGGAAAGGTGTAACGCTAAATTACGCTTTCGTTACGAATAACGCCGGATAGCCGTCCGCATTCATAGGCTTCGCCAGGGTTCAAATGCAGGTAATGGTTTTGGCTCAGTTATAAATTGGGCTCATCGACAAAATCAGTATTTCATGATTTTGCTCACCCATGTTTAAATCATCATCGCCAAAAGGGGTTTTGAATTTGAATATTGATTAGCTGCGCAAATTTATGGGAGCAAGGATTTAGGTGCTCAATATTCTCGAGCGTAAGGAAGTTTTAGGTGCTCAATATTCTCGAGCGTAAGGAAGTTTTAGGTGCTCAATATTCTCGAGCGTAAGGAAGTTTTAGGTGCTCAATATTCTCGAGCGTAAGGAAATTTTAGGTGCTCAATATTCTCGAGCGTAAGGAAGTTTTAGGTGCTCAATATTCTCGAGCGTAAGGAAGTTTTAGGTGCTCAATATTCTCGAGCGTAAGGAAGTTTTAGGTACTCAATATTCTCGAGCGTAAGGAAGTTTTAGGTGCTCAATATTCTCGAGCGTAAGGAAGTTTTAGGTGCTCAATATTCTCGAGCGTAAGGAAGTTTTAGGTGCTCAATATTCTCGAGCGTAAGGAAGTTTTAGGTGCTCAATATTCTCGAGCGTAAGGAAGTTTTTAGGTGCTCAATATTCTCGAGCGTAAGGAAGTTTTAGGTGCTCAATATTCTCGAGCGTAAGGAAGTTTTAGGTGCTCAATATTCTCGAGCGTAAGGAAGTTTTAGGTGCTCAATATTCTCGAGCGTAAGGAAGTTTTAGGTGCTCAATATTCTCGAGCGTAAGGAAGTTTTAGGTGCTCAATATTCTCGAGCGTAAGGAAATTTTTAGGTGCTCAATATTCTCGAGCGTAAGGAAGTTTTTAGGTTTCCAGGTGGTTGCTATTCTCGAGCTCTCGGAATCCTACATACTCCAAGGATTCGGAAT
Source organism: Callitettix versicolor (assembly GCA_022606455.1). NCBI lineage: Eukaryota > Metazoa > Arthropoda > Insecta > Hemiptera > Cercopidae > Callitettix > Callitettix versicolor. The sequence continues at coordinate 113,591,423 of CM040189.1, forward strand.
GCCCAATTTCTACGCTATTCTCGAGCTCTCGGAATCCTAAATAAGCCAAGGATTCGGAATGCCCAATTTCTAAGATTTATAACTGCTGCTATAAGTTAAGGCTCACCTCGATATACGCTACCTGTTTCCTGCCGGTATGCGTCTTCTATACTGCACGGTCGACGAGAGGGGCTGCACCAAGTTATCGGGTGGTCGGCGAAAGACTGCCCGTTATCGTGGGCGGTCGGCGAAAGACTCCCCAAGTTATCGAATGGTCGGCGGTCGACGAACGAGTGCCCCCTTGGCAGCCACAGCGGCCTCCTTTTATACTGTTG
>CM040189.1:113594236-113596736 GCA_022606455.1 Callitettix versicolor
TTTCTACAAAATTCTTTATTCGTCTTTATGCCCCCCCCCAATATTTAACCCCCAAATTTTGCTGAACCGACACTGAAAAATTAGTTTAGTTCGTCAGCAGCTCTTGGGGTTTTTTAAAAGTATGTTTGAGCACTCACGCGATAAATTTTCAGTGTTAAAATAACGCATGGGAATAAATATATTTGGCAGAATTAAACTGTCGACACCTAACTCTGTAGTTGTGTTTCCAAATTTATTCTTTTCGGTTGGATCACGCAAATACATAGTTAAAATAATTTTATAAATTTGTGATCTCTCGTGAAGATCACTTATACAGATAGGCGTTGTATTTTACTGACAAACGCCGCCTACAAACCAACGTATCACTTTTAACTTAATTAAATACGAAACATAAATTATTCCAACGCAGTGTTCGCGTGCATTGAATAAATCCGTCAAATTTTCGTTTGAACAATAATCGCGGCACGATGACGTGATAGAAGCGAATTTCCAATATCGCTTCTCTGTATCTTATCCTATTTTTTTTTGATTTCACCAATTACGTTTGAAATACAAAAACGGACCCTGACCGCCGTCAAAAAATTTCTTAAATTCAACCGATTTTGAAAATCTAAAATGTTGATTCATTCAGTTTTTTTTAACGCTGATTAAGATGAAAAAGTCTTAAAGATTTAAAGCGATCGCCATATTGAAACTGTTGAACTAATTTGGTTGGGTAACGAACTTATTCATACTCATTGGCACGTGACACTTGTGTCAAGTTTGAATCGAATGGGATGCAATATATACAACGTATAAAACGTACAAATAAAACTTTAAAGACCACTAAAAAGTGGCGAAGTCAAGATTGGCGCTCATTCCAAGCTATCAGTTAGCTTACGAAATTATGACAGGCTGTCAAAATTATGATAGGTTTAGCCGTTCAGCCAGTATTGCAACTACAGCCTCAACTTTGAATCAGAACTTGAATAGGAAACGGAAGCGATCGTGAAACGGAAGTGAATAGAAAAAAATGTTACACTTACGTCTTTCGGGCTCCATACAAATTACCTTCGTACCTGATTTGGCACATAAGTTTGATTATACTGTACATAATCGTCAGAAGCCGCCATCTTGAAACGGAAATAAATAGCAAAAGTATTACATGTACGTCATTTGGGTTTTATACAAGGTACCGATGCCGCCTCGGTGGCCTAGTTGATAGCGTACTGGGCTTTCACCCCGAGGACCCGGGTTCGAGTCGCAGCCAGGGCTTGGCATTTTTATACGCTATAAATCATCCCATCGTCTGCATTAGCCCAAGTGTGCACAATAGTCGGACGTTAAACAAACAAAAAAATACAAGTTACCTTCATAAGAAATTTCAAAACAATCAATCATTTTCGCTAAAACTGCCTACACTCGTTACCGTTAAACCAGAGGCCGCCATCTTGAAATGAAAATAAATGGGTTTTATACAAGGCCTTCCAAATTTTAAAACAATCGGTCAATGCGTTTGGCATAAACTGCGTAGGAAAGAAACGCACAAATCAAAAGCCGAACGGTCGCGTTGAAAGGAAGATCTCGCTTCGCTCGGTCTATAATGGCGACTCCAATGGAAACTCGCTTAAAACAATCCAAATAATTTATGCAACTAAAAGAGTTTCTCTCCGACGTAAAATTAGATTTTGAGGTTATAAAAAACAATTTCGCCTAAACAGCTGATCAACAATCAACACGGGGTTACTAAATTTTTCTGAAAGTGTTATTACACTCTTTATAGCTAATCGTGTATTTTATTATTTATTTAATCCCCTACAATATTGCGGTATTATAATTATTTATTTATAAATAACGGGGTAAAGCAGCGTTTGACGTTCGCCGTTATTTATTCACGTCATGCAATATGTCAGCAACAGTTTTGCTCTAGAAACGACAACGCCAGTGCCATCAGTATAACATGTTACTGCTTTTATTAGTTGCATTTCGTAATTGCCAGCATAAAGGCTGGTTATAAAGTAAGTTATGAAATATAAAGTTATGGGGTATTATAACCTGCAACAATTTTATCAGTGCGCTGAATTGTTAGGGTGAAGCAGTCACGTGGTTTATTAATCGTAAAGTGTATCATTGCTTTGTTTATAACACGGTTATAATTCGGGACCGAGACGTTTAAGGGTTTATTTTGTCAATAAATGTGTTTTTCAAAGTTTATGTTTTAAATTGACTTTTTTTATTTTCTCACTATACGCGGTAAAAAGTTGCAAAGGATCTGTCATTCGTTTGCGCCTGAGAATTAAAAAAAAATTATATTTTTGCTTATTTTCTTTTCCCGCGTTTAGACACTGATTTAGAGATTCATTCTGATTGGTGCGTTCTTTCTCTAGTTTTAACAATAGAATTCTGAGAAATTATGGTTGCAGCCGTAATTTCGAGTATAAATACAGGTCGAAAATTGTTCAGCAGAACATCGAGGAGGACCGTGCACTACAGAAGTTATAAATTTTCATTAGCTCACACT
>CM040189.1:113601736-113606736 GCA_022606455.1 Callitettix versicolor
CTTTAACAGCTAAAAAAATGGTTTTTTGGAGGTCAGCTGGTAGGTCAAGAAAGGAAAGAATTAATGATATCAAGATTAGAGAAATCATGGGTGTTAACCGCTCTATAATAGAAGATATGGATAAACAACTGGTATGGTTCGGCTATGTTCAAAGGATGTCAGAGGCCAGAATACCAAACCATATTATAAAACGGAATCCTAAAGGAAGAAGGAAGCAAGGTAGAGCTCGAAAGAGCTGGAAAAGTAGTATTGACAAAGAAGAGATTCCTGTGAAAGAAGAAGGTCTCTGGAATGATAGGGAGGAATGGCGTGTGGGAATCGGAAGGCGTAGGACATAATGATGATGATGATGATTTAAGCCTTTTCCAAATGCTAACTTCATCTCATAATCAGCATGAAAATCTGCATATATTAGCATTTTAAACTTTCAAATTACATTGAAAATACGAAAAGAACATTGTCTGAATTTGATAATTAGAAAGTCTTATTTATGCTGTTTTAACGTTGATGACGATAGTGAAACTGTATTTTTTTAAAATTAAGACAAAAAAGTTATGACTTTTTAAAGATTTTAAATGCCCGTTATTTCTAAACTGTTAGACGAATTTGTCTAGTTAACGAACTCGTCCAATCCATTACTGTACACGGTTATCTGTATAACTGCTCATTGTGACAGTCCGGGTGTTACTATGACGGCAGCTCTAACAAGTCCATTGAAATTGCTGTAAATTACTTTAAATAATTTTGCAGCGAAACAAAAATGCAATTCAGTTTACGGAAACTTATTAATTGGTTATGTTCAGTTTCATTAAACTCGTTTAATCGGTTTCTGAATAAAGTTGTCCACAATTAATTGCCACTATTTCAGCGCGTACAGGAACTAAGTGTGGCACCCTGTATACACTACTGCGGCACACCACAGTTGACAAGCAATCACAAACAATTTGCTCACAAAAGCAGTGTAAATGTGTTCTTCCTCAAAGTTAGCTTAACTTGTCGGGTCGGATTTACTTATATAAATTACCGGAGAGAAAACGGAGAGGATATTGCATACGGTAAATCGCATCAGCTGATATCCGTCAGATGTACTGGAACAGCTGTTACCCGGGGAAAATTTGGCGGGATTTACGTTTGTTTTTAATGTAATTGTGCACGTTGCAGTTAAAGTTTTTTTTAAGTAGTGCTTTTCGAGTTTATTTTTTTATCGAATTTCAATTGAAATAAACTGATTGAATGGGTCATCGTGATATGACCCAGATCCCAATATCTTGAAATCACATTCTAAATCCCTGCATTCTAAATCACATTTCAAAGGACGTTTATACCGATCCTGCTTTTGTGTGTGTGTGTGATTTTAAAGGTCGTTTGTGTGTATAAGAGAATATCTGAAATGTGTGTGTGTGTGTAAATCACATTTCAAAGGACGTTTATATATAATGTGTGTGTGTGTGTGTGTGTGTGTGTGTGTGTGTGTGTGTGTGTGTGTGAGAGAGAGAGAGAGAGAGAGAGAGAGAGAGAGAGAGAGAGAGAGAGAATGTGTCCATTTGTGCTTCTGCAGTGTACGCAGGCATGTGCCGTGTACGTTCGAAAAAGTTTCTTATTAATTTTTATTTATTTAATTAATTGTTTATTTATTTATTTATCTATTTATTTATTCATTTATTGTTGAAGTTTTGTCTATTTCTGGAGACTATTTTTTATTTTCAAAAAAGACAAGATTTTTAGTTTCTTTTTTTCAGAAGGAAACGTTAAAATAGAATTTTATCAAAATGATCTCCAACGATTTTGTTCAAATTTCGCTCAGCTGTAGCAGATAATTAAGACGACTACAGTAGATGTTTTCCCAAAATATAACGTGCGGGTCGTTATGTGGCGCAACAAATCAGTTTTGTGATTAAGGAAAAAGGCTTTAGTTTTTAAAATCCCTTGATCAGATTCTCTACAAAATTTTCTTTACTTGCGAAACCTTATAACTAAAATAGAATACGCCCCAAAAAGTGCCTCTTGGATAAGGTTTCTTACGGAAGACTTAAGAGGAATGGCAAACATCTTGGGCAGAGCACAACACAGGAAAATCATAGGCTCGTTACTGAACACTGCAGTCAGAGGGTACACATGAAAAGTATAAGTATACACCAAGGAGATCGAGTATGTAGAGGTAAAGAGGAGGAAACTGCAGGAAACATAATTTATTATTCTGAGTGGCTAGCAGGAGGCTAAGGGTTTTTTGCTTTCCAGGACCTTAAGGACCTCCAGCAGGATGTGCTAGACAGTGGACTATTGCAACTTACTAAGGGCACTAATCGCTGGACTAGTACTTAAGAGGTTTAGTTGCACATTAGATGAGTCGCCCGCAGTTCCTAGGGTTTTATAATCCCTTCCTATAGTATATAATATAATATAATATAATACAATCTAACAAACAACGAAAAAATTCTGTTGTTTTTGAAAAAATTGAAAAAATAAATCGCTAAAGGAATTTATTTTTTATTTTTATTTATTTAGATATCGTTTTTTTTAATTTAAAATTTCTTACACTTATATGAAATAGGAATCTTCAAGTATGTTCGAGCAATATCGAAGAGATTTTAAAAAATTAAGTCGATTTTCCTGATTTATCGTGTAGAATTTTACGTGAAATAATTGAAGCTAATTAAGATTTTGTAATGTTTTTAAAAAGTTTATTTATTTTTTAGCTATTTTAGTCCAAATTCTTTTTATATTCTTCTTCTTTTCTGCTAGGATTATTGTCGCTATGTTCAGTATAATGAACTGATTTCTCTAGCTTCGTTAAATCTACTTTTGTTGACGCGTTTCTATCATAGATATAATTTTTGAAGATGGAGGTTCTCCGAAACGCGTCAACAAAAGTAGAATTGACGAAGCTAGGGAAGGCAGATCATTATACTCAACAAGTATAATGTGTGTGTGTATACTGTGTGGGATGTTGTGTGTGTGTGTGTGTACGTACGTGTGTGTATGAGTGTTGTGTGTGTGTGTGTGTGTGTGTGTGTGTGTGTGTGTGTGTGTGTGTGTGTGTGTGTGTGTGTGTGTGTGTGTGTGTGTGTGTGTGTGTGTGTGTGTGTGTGTGTGTGTGTGTGTGTGTGTGTGTGTGTGTGTGTGTGTGTGTGTGTGTGTGTGTGTGTGTGTGTGTGTGTGTGTGTGTGTGTGTGTGTGTGTGTGTGTGTGTGTGTGTGTGTGTGTGTGTGTGTGTGTGTGTGTATGTACGTTTGTGTGTGTGTGTGTGTGTGTATATGTGTATATGTACGTTGTGTGTGTGTGTCTGTGTGTGTGTGTGTGTGTGTGTGTGTGTGTGTGTGTGTGTGTGTGTGTGTGTGTGTGGTGTCTGTGCCTGTGTATTTTAGTCCACATTGCTTGCATAAAAGAGCCTTAACATAATCTTTTGTACCATAATAAAAGTGCTTTTTAAAAATAAATTAAAAATTACTTCACTCGTTTTGATCATTTGCTTTAAAATAATTTGTAAAATTATTGTTGTTTTCAAATATTCGTTTCCCTCGTGTATGATGTTACCCGTGTACTGCACTTGAAATTCCAAAGTTTTAAGTCGCTCCGTTGAAGTAGCTTCTACTTGAAATAATGCATTGCAAACACTTTTTCCCCTCGTCTTACAACCTCGTCTTCCAGTCAGACACCCTCTTTGTGTTACGATACAAAATTTTAAATCAATTTCTTCCCATTCCTTTCACACGAAAAACACCGAACAACTTAATCTGTTGTTTTCAGCGCCTTCTGGATTACAAAGATCGACGTATTTTAGAAAGCTTGAAGGTGAATTTAAATTTACTCGGTTACCTTAAGACTACAAATCAATTTATATTTAAATTTTTAAAAAAACTTTAATTTTCCCGTTTCTTAAGAAGCACGGGAATTAATTTTAAAGAATATTTATTCGTTTTAAAGAAAATATCCGTTTGATATATTATTGGTATTACGTAAAAAAGCAATAATTACAATTTTGTTTAAACTTTAAACCTTTGGAAGCTTGCATGACACGCAGAATGTTAAAACCTTTTCGCCTATAGACGCATCAGAAAAAATAGTGTGTAAATGGTCTAATAGTTTACAAAACATTCGATATTGCTTAAGACTATTGGTGACGTCAGTTAGGCAGGGAGGCCACCGAATGCGGAGCTGAGCTGGACGAAGATGAACAGCAATCAGAAGCGGAGTTCACTCAGTTTAAAGAACACGTTTGTGTATTTAAATTTAAATATTTATGCCTACTGTAACAGGCTTTAGCAACTATTGTGCTTTACAACCGTTACTTCAACAACGGTAACCTAGGTAACAAGAAATAATAATTTTGGAGGCGTGGTCATCGTGGAGGGGGAAACGGAGCTTCAAAACCGATCCTAGACATAGTTGAAGCAACGCGGAGCGGAGCTACGACTCCAAATATATTAGGTTTTAAATGTGTAGTCGGCTCTGCTCAGCCGCGTTTTGTGACCATCTGGCCTGAATCAGTTCGTTTAAGGGCAAAATATAAGCCTAAATATTGTCTAGTATGACGCTTCTTGCTACAAGCGTTTAGGCTAGGTACACACTTGCTGCAAAAATTATCGAGACATTTCAATCTGCGTTTTATCGGCGTTTCAATACACACTTATGGTGATAGGCCACAGCGATGTTCTCAAACCGAATTAATTTTTTTGAGGAAATTCCAATTGAAAAAAACTGTTATATCAGTCGTCGTGATATGACCCAGATCGGGCAACTTTAAATGTATCCGATAATACCTTTTAAATCATATTTCAAACGTCGTTTATATATAATGTGTGAGTGCGAGCGCTCGTGGAGTGTATGGGCGTGTGTGTGTGCGCGCGCGTGTGTACTTGTGGTGTGTGTGTGTGCGCGTGTGTACGTGTGTGTGTGTGTGTGTGTGTGTGTGCGCGCGCGCGCGCGCGTGTACGTGTGTGGGAGTCTGGTTTGTGTGTATGTGTGTGTACGTGTGTGGGGGTGTGGTGTTTGTGCATGTG
>CM040189.1:113614236-113626736 GCA_022606455.1 Callitettix versicolor
TGTTTTGAAACTGTTAAACAAATTTTTCTGACACTCACACACACACACACACACACACACACACACACACACACACACACACACACACACACACACACACACACACACACATATATATATATATATATATATATATATATATATATATATATATATATATTCTTTTTTTTCAAACCTTCGAAAGTTTTTCCTCTTCTCAAATGATTTTTAAAATATCAAACTGATCTAATATTAAGTCACAATCAGTGCACTAAATATTAAAAGAAAATACGGTTCACAAATAATTTTTCAAAAAAAATTCAGAATTTGTTTTGACTTTTTCTCGTCCATAACGTTTTTACGGGATATTTCGAGGAAGCAAGTTATACTTTTATATTTAAAGTTTTTCCAATATTTTCCAACATTTATTATACATAAAAACAACTCCCCCAACAACAATTTACATTACAGAACTTACTGCCAATAAATCATCACAGATAAAACAGAGCCGGGAGCACAGATGCGTACAGTCTTGTGACCACTCCTGTCACAGTACTAGGCCACCCGCTTGATGGACTGGCTGTAATCTGATACTTTGCATTATAACTCGAATCGATGCAGAAAACAGGCTTCTTCGATTAAACAAGGTCGTTTGTCGACGTCTCGGAATCTCAGGGGCTCAGGTGTTGAAGTAATTAATGGAGGTCATCGTGGTAACCGCCCGGCTCCAGTCAACGACCTGCACAGCAGGTTTGTTCAGCGGGCACTAATTTAAAGCACGCATTTTTACTAGCGAGTTTTCATTTGGAAATGAGCTATTGGAGCGGCCATTATGGTGACAACCCGGCCCGGGGCTTTTAAAAAATGTTTTGAGAAGTCTATTATGAAAATGTGTATACTAGATTATGGCGGTCGAAATTGATTCATATTTAGCATAAAACTGTATTCTTTGAAGGGATCGATACAGATAGAAACATATTTTTTCAAAATTTTACTTCACTAAAATAACCATGTTTTTACTAGATGTTGCTAAATTTTTGTTAGTATATTAAGAATCGTAAATCAATATGTTTTTTCGAAATTAGGGCCACCTTCGCCTAATTTACAGCTATTTTTCGCGCCGTATATTTCGAAAATAATATTTCTGCAGTCACGGTAAGTTTTTTTTTTTTTTTTTTTTTAACGTCCGACTATTGTGCACACTGGGGCTAATGCAGACGATGGGATGATTTATAGCGTATGAAAATGCCAAGCCCTGGCCGGGAATCGAACCCGGGTCCTCGGGGGGAAAGCCCAGTACGCCATCAACTAGGCCACCGAGGCGGCTCAGTCACGATAAGTGCAAATGCTGATGGATTACGAGTTCCCGGCATTATGCGTAACACAACAGAATGAAGATATGTCTGTCGAATTTGTAATTTAAACGAATTTTGTTTGAAATTATTAATTTTAATTTGTCTCCGTTTCACAGATAGGAACCTAAAAGTTTCGTTTAAAATGCTCAAGCACTTTATTTCATAACAATTCGTCTAACAGAATGCGAGAAAGTTATAGCACGGTATAATTTTCGTAGACGATCAGTAAATCAGCGTCGGTGATCGTCTATACGAAATACTGATTCTGCGTTAAAAGAGTGCCAAGGTTTCGAGGCGGTTAAAGCATCGGTCACTGTGCTGCGCACCTCAAGGTCGTAGGTTCGAGACTGGAGTTACTGTCGTTTGCCGTCAACGCCGATCTAAAGTCCTAATTGGCATAAAGCTTGGACGTTAAGAACAATAAATTTAAGATTTTTACTTTGTTACGTTATAACATTTGAAGATTGACTCATTATGAGCGAGAAATTTAAGGGTGCGGCGGTTTCAAGAACACCGGTAATGTAAAACAAGCAAGTTGAAATTGCGGGAAAAGAGTCAGGGGGGAGGGTGTTTTGGCGAAAGTTCAACGCGCATGCGCGCCAGGTCCACAATATCTGCTTCCGTGAATTTGCAGGCAATATTTATACGAAATAGTACACGACGCATGGGACAAGTCAATGCAATATTTTCATTGTGTCAGATGTCAAAGTTTATTGACAGATTCGAACGTGCAACTTGCACTGAAACGTCGCAGAGAATGTTTATAAATTTTTTTTAATAAATTAAAAACTCATTGTCAGTGTATTGAAATATTATGTTCGTTTATATCGTTTATAAAATTGTTGTTATTTACATTAAGAGAAACTTACTTCTATCACTGAGTCGAGCTGATCATAACCGTTAAATTTTATTAAATTAGTTAATAAGGTGTGGTAAACTCATAATCTGCTAACATTTATTTAGAAATGTTTAGGCCGCCTCGGTGGCGTACTTGATAGCGTACTGGGCTTTCCCCCTGAGGATTCGGGTTCGATTCCCGGCCAGGGCTTGGCATTTTCATACGCTATAAATCATCCCATCGACTGCATTAGCCCAAGTGTGCACAATAGTCGGACGTTAAACACACAACAACAACAAAAAATAGAAATGTTTATATAAACTCATTTGTAAAACATTTGTACCTAAAATATTATGAACCTGTAGATAAATCCATAGATTTATTTATAACGATATACGTAAATGCATTTCCAACACATATTGTTTTTGCAGAATAAACTTATCTCTTATTCAAAACTCATCATAAAATTACTTTGTACATTTCTTACAGCCAGAATCACTAACTTACTTCTTATTAAACTCATAATTTATTCAGAACTCATAATATTTCATTCAGTACGGTGTACGTAAATACGTTTTTCAAATAATTGCAATCGTTAATCCATCTGTTTTTATGCGCCTAAATAAACTCATAATTTATTCAGAAATAATTTATTTAAACCGTTTTACGAAAAAACCAGCCATTATGATCGTTAACTCACTTTGTATCGTTTACTAAACTCATAACGTATCCATAACTGATAGTTTATTAGAAACATTATACGAAAAATAAATTTTCCAACCATTAAAATCGTTAACTCACTTTGTATCGTTACTAAACTCATACGTATCCATAACTGATAATTTAATAGAAACATTATACGAAGATATAAATTTCCAACCATTGAAATCGTTAACTCACTTTTTATCGTTTACTAAACTCATAACGTATCCATAACTGATAGTTTATTAGAAACATTATACGAAAAATAAATTTTCCAACCATTAAAATCGTTAACTCACTTTTTATCGTTACTAAACTCATACGTATCCATAACTGATAATTTAATAGAAACATTATACGAAGATATAAATTTCCAACCATTGAAATCGTTAACTCACTTTTTATCGTTTACTAAACTCATAACTTATCCATAAGTGATAGTTTATTAGAAACATTATACTAAAAATAAATTTTCCAAACATTAAATTCGTTAACTCACTTTTTATCGTTACTAAACTCATACGTATCCATAACTGATAATTTAATAGAAACATTATACGAAAATATAAATTTCCAACCATTGAAATCGTTAACTCACTTTTTATCGTTTACTAAACTCATAACGTATCCATAAGTGATAGTTTAATAAAAACATTATAAGAAAATATAAATTTTCCAGCCATTATATTCGTTAACTCACTTTTTATCGTTTACTAAGCTCATAAATTATCCATAAGTGATAGTTTATTAGAAACGTTATACGAAAATATAAATTTCCAGCTATTAAAATCGTTACTCACTTTTTATCGTTTAATAAACTCATAAATTATCCATAAGTGATAGTTTATTAGAAACGTTATACGAAAATATAAATTTCCAGCTATTAAAATCGTTAACTCACTTTTTATCGTTTAATAAACTTATAAATTATCCATAAGTGATAGTTTATTAGAAACGTTATACGAAAATATAAATTTCCAGCTATTAAAATCGTTAACTCACTTTTTATCGTTTACTAAACTCATAACGTATCCATAACTGATAGTTTATTAGAAACATTATACGAAAAATAAATTTTCCAATCATTAAAATCGTTAACTCACTTTTTATCGTTACTAAACTCATACGTATCCATAACTGATAATTTAATAGAAACATTATACGAAAATATAAATTTTCCAGCCATTATAATCGTTAACTCACTTTTTATCGTTTACTAAACTCATAACTTATCCATAAGTGATAGTTTAATAGAAACATTATACGAAAATATAAATTTTCCAGCCATTATAATCGTTCACTCACTTTTTATCGTTTACTAAACTCATAACGTATCCATAACTGATAATTTAATAGAAACATTATACGAAAAATAAATTTTCCAGCCATTATAATCGTTGACGCACTTTTTATCATTTACTAAACTTATAACTTATTCATAACTCATAATTTATAAGAAAAATTAAATGAAAATACATTTTTCATATTATATTTCATTAAGGTCGTTTGTTTGTTTGTTTGTTTGTTATTCAATCACGCTTTAACCACTAGACCAATTGAGATGAAATTTGGTACGTATATGGTTTAGGGTGATAAGTAACCAATTTTTAAAAGAATACAGCATAACCAACTGTCACGGTTGTTAGGCCTAACAAGGTGATGCGTGAAAAACCTTTACATTTTTTAAAAATAGCCTACTATATATCCTGACACGGTTGTTGGGCCTATCACGGTGATACGTGAAAAACCTTTATATTTTTTAAAGACTACTACATATCCCAACTGACACGTTTGTTGGGCCAATCATGGTGATGTGTGAAAAAACCTTTATTTTATTTTAGAAAACTACATAACCTAATTGACACGGTATTTAGGCCTAACATGGTGATGCGTGAAAAACCTTTATATTTTTTTAAAGAATACTACATATCCTAATTGACATGGTTGTTAGGCCTAACACAGTGATGCGTGAAAAACATATATATTGTTTTAAAGAATACTACATAACATAACTGATACTGATGTTGAGCCTATCACGGTGATGTGTGAAGAAAAACTTTAATTTTTAAAGAATACTACATAACCTAATTGACACGGTTGTTAGGCCTAACACGGTGATGCGTGAAAAACCTTTATATTTTTTAAAGACTACTACATATCCTAACTGACACGGTTGTTGGGCCTATCACGGTAGTGTGTGAAAAAACTTTATTTTTTTAAATAGTACTGAAAACCTTAACTGACACGGTTGATAGGTCTAACATGGTAATGCGTGAAAAATACTTTATATTTTTTAAAAGAATACTCCATAAGCTAACTAACATGGTTGTTATACCTAACACTGTCATCCATTAAAAAACCTTTATTAATTTTTTTTAAATAGTACTTATAACCTAATTGACACGGTTGTTGGGCCTAATAAGGTGACGCATGAAAAAACTGTTATATTTTTTTGAAAAGAGTACTCCATAACTTAACTAACACGGTTGTTAGGCCTAACACACTGATGCGTGAAAAACCTTTATATTTTTTTTAAATAATACTACATAACCTAATTGACACTGTTGTTAGGCCTAACACGGTGATATGTGAAAAAACCATTATATTTTTTAAAGAATACTACATATCCTAACTGACACGGTTGTTAGGCCTAACACGGTGATGCGTGAAAAAACCTTTATATTTTTTAAAGAATACTAGGCTACATATCCTAACTGACACGGTGGTGCGTAAAAACCTTTATATTTTTTAAAGAATACCACATATCATAACTGACATGGTTGTTGGGCCTATCATGGCGATGTGTGAAAAAACCGTTATTTTTTTAAAGAGTACTCCAAACTTTAACTGACACGGTTGTTAAGTCTAACATTGTGATGTGTGAAAAAAACCGTTATTTTTTTAAGAGTACTCCAAACCTTAACTGACACGTTTGTTAAACCTAACATGGTGATGCGTGAAAAATGTTTATATTTCTTTTAAAGAATACTCCATAAGTTAACTAACATGGTTGTTACGCCTAACGCGGTGATGTATTAAAAAAACCTTTATTAATTTTTTAAAAAAGAGTACTCCAGAACCATCGAGTAGCTGTAATAAACTTACAATTTATTCAGAAATTATAACTTATTTAAAATGTTATACAAAAATACGTTTTCCAACAATTATAATCGTTAACTCACTTTTTTATTACTTAATAAACTCATTATCTATTCACAACTCATCATAATTCATACATACACAACGTTACAATCAAGTACGTTTTCAAACCGTTTGCAATCTTTAATTCACGTTTTTATTACCGATTAAACTTATGGCATATTTAAAACTAATCGTGTCTTATATAGAGCGTTACACGTGAAAACTTTATCAAACCATTTACAATCGTTAAGTAATTTATTTTAAAGCGTTCAATAATTTTATTGTATTGTAATTAAATTAAAATAATTCTAGCATTCTTTGACATATATTATTTCGTTATAAACTCATAAATTATTTAAAACGCTAAGTAAACTCATAAGCCATTCTGCGCCCGAGTGGAAGGGTGAGACTTATGATTAATTCAAAGTTTATTAATTATACACAAAGTGCAAGCAGCACAGATCGGATCTTCGCAGTGCTCGGAAGCGTCTATTCACTAATGGGTTCCGACATTACACTGAGCAGTGTCCATTAGTCAAACAAATGTGTTTAATATAAGTTGTGTCGTACTGGTTTAAGAGCTGGCGGTAAAATGTGAGCCTTTACGAGATAATGATTTCAGTGCATTAAGGGTTATGGCGGTTATCAGTGCTGCCATCTGTGCGGAATGTACTCGATTAGTTTAATGTAATAATAGTATACATTTATCAAAATGTATTGCGTAATCGATAAGGGCGTTATCAGTAATTTCCAGTAGAATTACCTACTGGAGTAGTCATCATGGGAATTGGGCTTTTATTGTAATTGCTAGGTTACTTTTTATTGGTCTTTAAAATTATATACAGTAGAGTCTCGATTAACCCTCCTTCCGGCTAGACGAGGCTCGGTGGCCTGGTTGATAGCGTACTGGGCTTTCACCCCGAGGACCCGGGTTCGATTCCCGGCCAACGCTTGGCATTTTCACACGCTATAAATCATCCTATCGTCTGCATTAGCCCAAGTGTGCACAATTGTCAGACGTTAAACACCAAAAAGAGCCGCCTCGGTGTCCTAGTTCATAGCGTACTGGGCTTTCACACCGAGGACCCGGGTTCGATTCCCGGCCAGGGCTTGGCATTTGCATACGCTATAAATCATCCCATCGTCTGCATTAGCCCAAGTGTGCACAATAGTCAGACGTTAAACACCAAAAAGAGCCGCCTCGGTGGCCTAGTTCATAGCGTACTGGGCTTTCACACCGAGGACCCGGGTTCGATTCCCGGCCAGGGCTTGGCATTTTCATACGCTATAAATCATCCCATCGTCTGCATTAGCCCAAGTGTGCACAATAGTCGGACGTTAAACACCAAAAAGAGCCGCCTCGGTGGCCTAGTTCATAGCGTACTGGGCTTTCACCCCGAGGACCCGGGTTCGATTTCCGGCCAGGGCTTGGCATTTTCATACGCTATAAATCATCCCATCGTCTGCATTAGCCCAAGTGTGCACAATAGTCGGACGTTAAACACAATAAAAAAATCGATTAACCTTAACTGTCAAGACCGTTGGTGTGACGGATGACAGAAACAGACCACGTGTGCTTTCGATGATCAATGTTATTATTTTGGAAAATGCATTAAAACTCTTAAATTTTCTGTTTAACTCTAACTTTGTATTATACACAATTTTACTTGCATTGCTTAGGTACAGTAAATTATTCGTACTTAACTTTTACAAGTGCTCACGTGATACGTGAACGACTTATACGCTGTATGATAAAAACATTTTTTGCGCCTGTTAGCTTCTGGGTCAAGTAGCATTTCTCGATAAGCTGACATAAGAGCTAAACTTAGTAATCTTCACTAGTGTTACCCCGAAGGTAACAGTGACGGTAACCGTACGCGGGTAACTGTATTTGCCGGGATTGCAGTTGAAGTCGCAATAAACTTATAAACTGTTATAATTATTTATTATGCAATAAACTGGTGGTTAGCTAATAATGCTACTTATAATGTATAATAATATTTAAAAAATATAACTTTCTGATCTCATAAGTTTTTGGGGGGAAGGGGGGAGGATCATGACTGCGCGAATCTCCCTACCAATTATAAAGTTCGAATTTTACATTACAGGGCTCGCAAAGCGGAAAATGTTGCCGTTAAAAGTTTGTCAAAGTTCGCCGAGTTGTTTCTTGTGTTAATGTATTCAACCTGTGTTATTATACACAGTCAGGTAAGTTGTGTTAAGTGTATAGCTGCCGAAACTTTCCGAAACTTGCCGAGCCTCCAGACAAAAGCCCGAACATGTTGGTTCTTCCATTAAATGTTCGGAAGGAATTTTAATGTGTAAGTTTTAATGCAATTTACTTGCTCTGCCGTTGAGCTAATTTGGAAAATTTATTTCAACAAATAATTGAAAACGCGGTACACAGCCTTCTCGGTGACGTGATGTAGCAAATTTTCAACAGTAAGATTTTTATCTTTCGCTTTTTTGAAAATTTGATTTCACCGTGGTGAATAGCATTATTATTTGCGTGTACAGTAGGAATTAATGACTTTCTATATTTACTATTTCGAACTTGTAGGTCTATTGTGCCCCCTTTAGTATATTCCTGAGTTGTTCCGTTACAGCGCCAAGTTGTTCCGTTACAGCGCCAAGTTGTACCGTTACAGCGCCAATTTGTTCCGTTACAGCGCCAAGTTGTTCCAGTTTTTCCGTTACGCCAAGTTGTTCCGTTACAGCGCCACAGCGCCAAGTTGTTCCGTTGCAGCGCCAAGTTGTTCTGTTACAGCGCCAAGTTGTTCCGTTACAGCGCCAAGTTGTTCCGTTACAGCGCCAAGTTGTTCCGTTACAGCGCCAAGTTGTTCCGTTACAGCGCCAAGTTGTTCCGTTACAGCGCCAAGTTGTTCCGTTACAGCGCCAAGTTGTTCCGTTACAGCTCCAAGTTGTTCCGTTACAGCGCCAAGTTGTTCCGTTACAGCTCCAAGTTGTTCCGTTACAGCTCCAAGTTGTTCCGTTACAGCTCCAAGTTGTTCCGTTACAGCGCCAAGTTGTACCGTTCATAACTTCTAGAATTTGGAGAAAATTCAAAATAAATAATTTCCCCCTTCCCAGTTCATTATTAAGGTACTCGCAAATGCTTGCTCTCATAATTTTCTTTCAATTTCTCCCCTTACTATTGACCCTTCTCACGGAGGTCGTGCCCCATTTGGCCAACTTTTTGTTGTGCTGTGAGTTCCCGCTCATTTTATTTACATTCTTACTCATGGATGGTATAAGTAGCTAGGGAAATTACGTCCGCCCACATAGAGCCCCGCATGCATGGGTAAAGCTAACATACACTCCATTTTTTTTTTTTTTTTTTTTTTTTTTTTTTTTTTTTTACGTCCGACTATTGTGCACCATTGGGCTAATGCAGACGATGGGATGATTTATAGCGTATGAAAATGCCAAGCCCTGGCCGGGAATCGAACCCGGGTCCTCGTGGTAACAGCCCAGTACGCTGTCAACTAGGCCACCGAGGCGGCTGATATTTGTTTAATGTTTTTGAATCCGTATTTCCAGCGTTTTATTCCCCAAACGTATTTGACAGCATTCCGTAAGTTCTAAGCGCATTGGAATGCTAATTACGTTATATTTTAATGCAAAACAAATACGTTTAAGCCAGATAACTGGAGCAAACAACTTGTTAGCGGAGGTGTTTGTCACCAACGTATAGAGTGACGTCATGAGCACTCGGTGACGTCACTGTGTCGTGTAAGCGTCAATGTTCAAACACGTTGTCCTTAATAAAATTTGATGACATACTTTTTCACTTTTAAAAATCATATTTAGAGTGTCGTGATCATGTAAAAATTGATATTAATGATTTTAAGAACTAGACCCTCAGTTTTTGAGGGATAATATATATATATATATATATATATATATATATATATATATATATATATATATATATATATATAGCCGCCTCGGTGGCCTAGTTGATAGCTTACTAGGCTTTCACCCCGAGGACCCGGATTCGATTTCCGTCCAAGGACTTGGCATTTTCATACACTATAAATCATCCCATCGTCTGCATTACCCCGTGTGTGCACAATAGTCGAACGTTAAAATAATAATAATAATAATAATATACATATATATATATATATATATATATATATATATATATATATATGCTCAGTTGTTCAGTTTATAAATTAAATTTACAAAAAATTAAAATTTTCAAATTACATTTTTAAAAATGCTTAAAAGTAAAAATATCGTTTAATGTTTTAACGATTTTTATATTATTTACATTTTATTATAAAAATGTAAGGTCTAATAAGTAGCTTAGAAAATTTCGCGGAATGACGCGGGCGGTAAAAGTAGTGTTTACCTAAACAGATGATTTTAGACTACACATGTTCTTTCGATAATCTAACATACCAATTAACGTATGTTGCCATTGTTTACAATTAATATAAATAACAACAAATATATCATTAATTGTATTTTAATTGTGATGGTGTGTATTTACGTATTTGGGAATGCAAACGGTTAAAGTGATTATTGTAGGTAATTGTGTTTTAATTATTAACATGTTATTATTAATTATTAATTAATTGTAATTATTAATTGTAATTATAATTATTAATAATAATAATTATTATTATTAATAATAATAATAATAATAATAATAATTATTATTATTATTATTATTATTATTAATTGTAAATAATTAATTGTAATTATTAACATGTTTGGTAATTACGTTGGTAAGAACGACGTTATGAGTTCTTTAAATGAGCTCAAAGACCGAAATCAGGAACTTAGTGCCCGATAACGGCGGTCGTTGGAACCATTAGTTTCTTTTAAGTACCTAAACAAATATACCACTTGTTACTAATAGGAATCTATTATAGAAAATTGCATTTTCATCAATCAACATCACTTTAAAATCTTTATACGTTGACGTAGAAAACACAAAAATAAACCCTGACCACCGTCAAATAGATTTTCTTAATTTCAAACGCATATTGAATATTCAAAATTATACTTTGTATAGATTCGGTCTGAAGTCGAATTTGGAGCTGGAACCACATCGAAGACGCCAGACCGATTGGACAACTAGTAGGGAAAATGTTTTTTTGGAAACAATTGGTTCGAACTAATTTGTTCACATTTTTCCATTCGTGAAGGAATACGACACACTCACGCACACAAGCGAGCACGCACGCACACACACACACACACACAACACACACACACACACACACACACACACACACACACACACACACACACACACACACACACATATCGCAGTTCGATGATCCGTGTGACTGACACAGACAGGTCAGTCTGCTGCGTCTCTGAACTGCGCATTTCAAGGTCGTAGGTTCTAGAAGCAGTTCTTTGGGTAAATTTTACATTAACGCCTATCGTCCGTCAGTAGTCTAACGAAATATTTAATTTAAAAAATAAATAAATAAAATTAACAACCCCTCAAATGTGTTCTTAAAGTGCGCCTTCAAATTTTCAGGTCGGGTGTTACCATGATAGCCGCTCAAATGGCTCATTTTTCAATATAAACTCGCTGATAACTCATTTTGGTCTTGATCTCTTAAATTTTATTTGTGGTTTGCTATACCGACACGAGTTGAGATTTTTTTTTGAAAATTCCGATATTTTCAAACCAGACTATTTTTTTTTCTTAAACACAAAAAAAAAATTTGTGAAATATCTACCGAACTTAAAAAAATAATTTTTAACTGCAAATTATTAAACCTATTTTAAATAATTTAACTGTATGTTAGAAAGTTTCTGCAGCGTTTACCTTGTGGAGTATAAACACATCAGTAGGCTACACATACGTGTAAATAGATCTAAGGTCAGTATCAAAGGACAAAGGACTTGTCCAGAAAATCAAAGGACATTTCCGTGTGTTACGATTGGCCATATTACCACCTCCTTTCGGTCGATACAACGGGATAAAAAAAGGGCATTGTAAGAGATAAAGTGAAGAGACAAGCTGGAAGTGTCTCTTTACAGAACAGTAATGCTCAGTATTGGCGGGCAAGCCAGTCTCTTATTGCCTAACTTTGCGTCCATCGCTACATTTGCTTTTCTTATTTTCAATCCGACCCTCGTGGCGTTTACGTCGACATATTGTTCGGGGCAGTCAATGCAAATTGTATTTGTTTCTTTCAATACGACGAACGGTGTAAATGTTTCACTGTTAATAAAATGCTAAACAGTAATTTGATTATTCCAGTCAGTCGTGCTAGTAATAATTACGTGTACCAAATTATCTTAGTGCCATCAGTTATTAGAGGCTACGCAACCGACCGGTAAGTTAATGGGAACTGGTGGTTGAAAGGCGCAGGGGCAGAATTCCTACTACTCCATAAAATAATGACATTATCTTTGTACTGTTTACCCTCTTTTCCAAACACCTATTTCACCATCATAAACAGCATTAAAATCTAAATATATTAATATTTTTAACTTTCAAATTCAAACAT
>CM040189.1:113629236-113631736 GCA_022606455.1 Callitettix versicolor
TGGACGATGGATCAGTGTTAACGGTAAGGGAAAAGCAACGGGAGCAACTGCGGCACGAACTAAGAACCTTTAGTGACGCGGTAGACTGACCGATGCTTTAGCCACTTCGACCACCACTTATCGAATGCATCCTTATATAATTGAATTACTGAAAATACTTTCTTTCATCCGGATCACCCACTTTGGGGTACGCCAAATCAATTACTTTGATGTGTGTTAGTACTCCTGAAAATACTCCTGAAAATACTTTATTATATCTAGAAGACAAAACACTGTTACTTTGTATTATTTAAAAGTAACAATAGGTCGATTGTGTAAAAATCACAAATTTTAATAAGAGAGGAAGAAATAATTACAAGAGTTTAACGTAAATAACTTACTTTACGTTCTTACTTTAAAAAAACTTTTGACATTTTGATTGATGTTTCGGTTTTCAGGTACTTTGTTTAGAGGTTTTTCTAAATAAAGTTCCTTCTGTGATGTTTCGGTGAATCTCTGTAAAATAAACGTATTAACTGGTGCTTGTTACTTGGTTGTATCGTCGCCTTTGTAGGTTATCGTAGTGGCAGCTCGAAAGTCGCGATCAAACCATTTCAGTGCTCACAAAAGAATTCACAATTCCATTTGTTGCCCCCCCCCATTAACTAGATGTTAATTTTTTTACTCCAATTCTCTTCCAACGTTTTGGCAAACATTCAACGCATATTTTAAACAAGAAGCAATGCAAATTGGACGGGCCACTTGTATCTCAATAATGAAGTCAAATATTTGGACCGGCACTCGGAACTGCGAAACGGTGGAAGAATGTTTCCAAAACTTTCCGGCAGAAAGCGCTGCATAACAGGATAACCTTGAGCTAATTAATGTGTTAGGTCCACAAACGGAGTCGAATCTTGATCGTGTACTTGTGGCTTATACAACTTAGCTGTCAATAGTAAGATTGTAAATGCTGCCGATTTTTTAAAATTCTTTTAAATGTTATTTGGGGAAATCCTTTAAGGAGCTCACACATTGTGAGTACGGGTTTTGTAATCCTGTAGTGCCCTAACTGGATCTAACTGAATTTATCTGCTCTTACGTTAGATCCCTCTAACTGAAGCCAATGTGGAGCATTATACACTAAAAGCTTCATGGCAAAGATAGAGCTTAGTTTAAGTATACAGTTTCTGGGAACTAGGCGACGTTTAGATTTAGTTTAGCCATCCTGGACCCTGTATTCGATAAAATTTTATTTCCTTTGCTATTCGTGGGATTAGGACTGCTCGAACAGACCTTTAAAACCTATAAACCCTGAAAAACGGGCAAAAACGGACCTGGGGATTACTAATATCATGGTTACGGAGGAAACTTTGGCTTTATCTCAAGCGTCCATCGAGAGCACAAACTGAGAAAATAGGAGATGGTAACAAAGAGGCTTCTAATTAAATTTAGAAGAAGAAGACCTTCGTGGGATCGAATATTAGGGGTGACAAGGACTCCCTTTGTAGGGCTTCGATGAAGGGTTGACGGAATCTATACTGCAAGAATGGTAGGCTGTTAGTCAGGAACATTAAGATCCTGGGCAGACTCAGAAAACCATTGGCCTCACTAGAGGATGCAGGGCGGAAGAGCAAACAGCAAATAATCTGTGATTGTCCAGGAGCCTGGGGATCTCCTGCAAAATAAAGCAGTCCTGCACTTCTAAAACTTATTGAGGTAACCAGTCTATTGGATAAGAATCCGAATTGCACGATAGATATCTGTGCTAGGGGCCACAAAAATAATAACCTTAAAAGGTAATCGAATGTAATCTGTATGGATTAACTAATACTCTCACTTAGATACGTTTGGATGCAAATGGTGATTTTATTGAGTCCGCTAATGTTCTAAAACGTTACTACAATCTTTATTTAGCTTGAAAATATAGCGATGATATATTTTTGAGTTTATTGAGCTAAATTGACTTTGACGTGTTTACAAACAAATCCTACCAACATAATCGACTCTATTGTTAGCATAAGTGATTATTTTAAAATTTCAAAAATTTAATTAAATCTCGAAAATGAACCTAAATTACCGTTCAAGTACTTTTCAGTATTTTTACGGGTAATTTGAAAATTCCAATTTTTGCAGATTTTAAACGCTGGCTGCCATTATGAAATCGTATATTCAAAATATAAATATAAAATATTGTTAGAAACTATGGACGGTAAATATTTTTTACCCCGTCCACTCACCCCACAATTTTCCCGAGTGGTTTTTCTTCTTCCCACAGTCGGGCTTTATGTAAGATCACGACACTGGCAAAGGTCCAAGCTGGAAATACAAAAGTCCTAATACAATTTGTTTCTTCTTCTGAGTGATGTCCTTCACGAAACTGACTCTCGCTCGGTTTGTTCTCCCTTATTGGGATTTTATTGTAGCGATGTTAAGACAGGGGAATCACATTTATTGTTAGTTTTGTTTTTACTTATGTTCGGGCTGCCAAACATGAGCCATTTTATTTTAGGCAAGAAAATAT
>CM040189.1:113644236-113666736 GCA_022606455.1 Callitettix versicolor
TTCTATATTTTTCAAGCTGTTATTTTTACATACAATCAGTGTCTGTATTAAAAAAAAACTTCCATTGTGTTATATTTTTTTTGTAATTACTTGTTTGTATATCTATAGTAATTTATTGTTCCGTTTTTTTATTTTTCTCCTTGATTAGGTCTCCATACTTAGAAGCGAACTTGATATAACGACTGTCTTAAAAAAAATAACGTCAATTTTTTAAAAAAACACACTGTTTTATACGTCTGTTAGAGTGATAAAGCTTTTTAGTTCTATTTTTTTAAATCGCTATTTTTTATGCAAATTTTACGTATTATATAATTCTTTGAATTTTTAACTGTATTTTTTTCTATTCCTTTGTTTTATATTCTTTTCATTTTCTTTTATATGTTTGTCTATTTTGTTCTTTCGTGTTTCGCGTGCTTATTTTCTCGCTTTTTACAAGTGTTTTCTTAAACAACTTTGAAAATTGTACAACCTTACGTCACTGGGTCATGAGTTCGTCAGAAAATTGCTGCGGTTTTCCAATCTATATTTTCATATTTGAAGTAGTTGTATACAAAATTAACGTATTTTTTTAAAAAGTATTCATTTCACAGAGTTCAGAAGACAATCCAGACTACTACCGATGCTGAAGATTTCGTTTTGCACTTTATAAAATTACTTTTATTGTTGAAATTCTTTTATGTTCTTCTTCTTTTCTGCTAGGATTATTGTCACTATTTTGAGTATAATGATCTGCCTTCACTAAATTCGTCAATTCTACTTTTGTTGACGATTTTCGGAGAACCTCCATCTTCAAAAACTATAGCCTATCTATACTGGTCACCAATATTATAGCCTGTCCTATTTATAATTTTCAATCTCCACCTCGTACCCCTCCTCTATTCAACACGTGTACATTAAACATGTACACTCGTTTCTGATTGACTCTTCAAAATTACGTTTTCGCTCGCTTCTGATTGGTTCCTTTCAAACTTTCTCTTCAACGGTCGTCCCTGCTGTTAATTATTGACAATTTTTATATTTTTAAACGTAATATCTGCTTGCGACGATATCTGTTCATTTATTACGTTTTCTCCCTTTAATTTAGATTTAAAAATTTCCAATATCTCTAAAATGTTCATACGTCTTCCTTTTTCTGTCATATGTAGTACTTTCATGGAGTTTTCTATTTCTCGATGTGTGTCCCTCTTTTATTAAATGTGACGCTTTTAACTTTTCATGTTTACTCGTGTACAAGATAACTCTGCCATTGGTACCGTACTATAAGTAAATTAGTTTCGGACTATCCAAGCATGTTCAAACTCGCTGACCTGTTTCTTACGTCAACAGATTATTGCTTCAGCGCAATGCCGCTGTATTTTGTCGCAGTAAACACATATTTGTGATGGAAGGGGTTGTGAGAATTTTTTTTATCAGATAATGTTATTATTTTTAATTATAATACTACGCAATACAATACATTTGTATTCAACACAGCGATTTAATAAAATTGAAGTAAAAAGCTTTAACATACTTCTAAAAAAAAACTAATGAAAAAGAGGTCGTTACGTATTTAAAAATTGTGTGAGAATTTTTAAAATATTTTTTTTTTTTTTAAGATTGTAGATTTATTAAATTCGTTGAGAATATGTCCTTCTTTAAGGATGTTATACAGTGGGACAGATTTAATCATGTCAGTGTTACCAACTGTAAATATTACCATGAATAATTTGTAATTTCAAAAAAATATATGTAGCATTAAAAATGTTATTTTATTTTTATATTTCTATAATATAGATTATATTTTATAAATGTATAGCTATAAAAATGTTCAATCTAATCTTTGATGCGATACCAATAAAATCCTGCAGAAAGTTATTTAGTTATAATAAATGTTTTAAAACATGCAAATTGGCAGAGATTCTTTGCACAAAAGGTAAGCTGTTCTCAAATCAAATCATAAACATGATCAGGTGTTTTCAAGCGAGAGTTAATGGAAACGTTGCAAAAATATTACACAAATCTTTCTCGCTCAATTGTTTCCTAAAAAAAATCAGATTCTGAAATTATATCGTTAGAAAACCGGAAAATCAGGTTAAATTTTCAAAATCGTTCGTTCAAATTCCGATGTTTACAGTCTTCAAGTCTTTTGCAACCTTGAAGTCCGCAATTTCGGAAAGGCAATAACTATCCGGGGCTGAATTAAACCATACTGACTGAAAATTGAATCATTAATATTATGCCATACAATGCGAGTCAGTGTATGCTCAATCTTCTATAAACTAGGTTTGAAAAATTAGTTTTATTTTTCAATTTGTTTCCTTCCTCATCCGAAACGAGAATTTTGAAGAAATAATTCAATGTTAGAATGTTTGTGTAAAATAAATTAAAATTCGTCACAAAACCTAACTTAACGTAAGATATTCCAAAGTAACCTTACCTAACCTAACTTAACCTAATCTAACCATAACCTTACTGAACGTAACTAACCTAACATAACATAACCTCATCTAATCTTATGCAACCTAACCTAACCTAATCTAATCTAACATTGGTTACAGCGTTACTGAACGTAACTAACCTAACATAACATAACCTTATCTAATCTTATGCAACCTAACCTAACTAATCTAATCTAACATTGGTTACAGCGTTACTGGACGTAACTAACCTAACATAACATAAACCTCATCTAACCTTATGCAACCTAACCTAACCTAATCTAATCTAACATTGGTTACAGCGTTACTGAACGTAACTAACCTAACATAATATAACCTCATCTAATCTTATGCAACCTAACCTAACCTAATCTAATCTAACACTGGTTACAGCGTTACTGAACGTAACTAACCTAACATAACATAATCTCATCTAATCTTATGCAACCTAACCTAACCTAATCTAATCTAACACTGGTTACAGCGTTACTGAACGTAACTAACTTAACATAACATAAACCTCATCTAACCTTATGCAACCTAACCTAACCTAATCTAATCTAACATTGGTTACAGCGTTACTGGACGTAACTAACCTAACATAACATAACCTCATCTAATCTTATGCAACCTAACCTAACCTAATCTAATCTAACACTGGTTACAGCGTTACTGAACGTAACTAACTTAACATAACATAAACCTCATCTAACCTTATGCAACCTAACCTAACTAATCTAATCTAACACTGGTTACAGCGTTACTGAACGTAACTAACTTAACATAACATAAACCTCATCTAACCTTATGCAGTGTGAGAATGTTTGTGTAAAATAAATAAAAATTCGTGACATAACCTAACTGAACGTAAAATATTCCAAGGTAACCTTACCTAACCTAACTTAACCTAATCTAATCTAACCATAACCTTACTGAACATAACTAACCTAACATAACATAACCTCATCTAATCTTATGCAACCTAACCTAACCTAATCTAATCATAACCTTACTTAACGTAACTAACCTAACCTAACCTAACCGAATATTTTGAAGTTATACTTCAGTGTGAGAACGTTTGTGTAAAATAAATAAAAATTCGTGACATAACGTAACTAACCTAACCTAATGTAACCATAACCTTACTTAAAGTAACTAACCTAACATAAGGTAACCTTATCTAACCTTATCCGACCTAACCTAATCTAATAATAACGTTATTTAACGTAAGCTAACCTAACCTAACCGAACCGAGTATTTTGAAGTAATACTTCAGTGTGAGAACGTTTGTGTAAAATAAATAAAAATTCGTGACATAACGTAACTAACCTAACCTCATATAACCATCACCTTACTTAAAGTAACTAAACTAACATAACCTAAAATCCGGGTAATTGTTAAAAAATTACCTTATAATTATAACTATTTATTGACAATAAACTTAAACACAAATGTAAAACATATTCTAAAATATACAGTGCATCGTAAAGTGTGCAGATTCAGCATGTTATCTGTTTAACCCTGAGTTTATCGCGAACGTTTATTCTTGAATCAAAACAAACATCATCTTGCGTTTATTGGCGTTTATTTTCGATTCGTTATAAATAGTTGAAGCTATTTATACACAACACTAGAAAGTAATACTAACCGGAGTATAAACAGAAAACATATGACCGCGTTGTAAACAAGGTGGCGAGCAATTGTTAGCGTGACCTTGATCGAAAAACGATCTCAGAAATTCTTGTTTTTACACCTTGATGTTATTGCACATTCCCTCTTCAACGTGACCTTAATCTTGATTCTTCTCTTACAAAATGTACTAGAACGAAATGGGAGAAATCTAAGCAGAAAATGTATAACGTTAGCTGAGAATTCTGATAATGACATAGCGTTAGTTACAATGACTATAATAGAGGCACATCGCTTTCTCTATGGCATGATGGAAGTGTATTTTCAGCAATATTTCTTTTGTCGTATTCTTTTTTGAAAATCAGATTTCACCAAGATAATTAGCATTACAATCTGCATATATTGAAATTTTTTTTTCTATTTAAACTGAACATTTTAAATAATAATTATGCAGATTTTATCGCTGATTATATTTTCATCATAAATTTTTTTTGTGTTAAACGTCCGACTATTGTGCACACTTGAGCTAGTGCAGACCATGGGATGATTTATAGCGTATGAAAATGCCAAGCCCTCGCCGGGAATCGAACCCGGGTCCTCGGGGTGAAAGCCTAGTTACGCTATCCACTAGGCCACCGAGGCGGCTTTTCATCATAAAGAATTGTTTACAGACTTGAAATGTTCGCCATTTTCGAATCTAAGGTTTTAATCTTAGCTTTGGCGAGAGGAGTGAATGAAGAACGTCTGCTAAACGAAAATATGAAACGAAAGATCACACGAATTTCGCCTATTAATTCTTTCTTTTTATTCCTCATTTTCAATAACAGTACACGCGTATTATATGAAAACGTTGTGTTGCTTTGGTTTTCGGTATTTTTCCTTAGTTAAAGAACACGCGCACGTTGTAACCATTCGAAATTAATATAAACATATATAATAATTATTAATATAGCTAGTTCTTAACAACATAACCTGAAACGTATAAACAGCTGTTCAATGAAATCAGCTGATCGTTACGAATTAATATAACAGCTGATCTTTTACTACAACTACAGTAAATAATATCTAAACTAGGTTCACGTATTTATTTATTAAAAAAAAACAAGATATTTGTAAATATGCGTTGAAACTAATTATATATTCAGCAAATATATCGTTAGCAGAAGCTTTGCTTCTGTCGGTAACTCCCCGAGTTCAACACGTGTTCTTGTTTAACAATTTTTAAATTGTAAATGCTTTTTACTGGGTAACGAACGTGTTCAAGGTCATGGCGAAATCGATTTTTGAACCAAAACGTACCGAAATTGCGAACATGAGATCCCACCCACACACACACACACACACACACACACACACACACACACACACACACACACACACACACACACACACACACACACACACACACACACACACACACACACACACACACACACACACACACACATATTAACAAATAAAATTATACAATTTTTAACGACTTCTAAAAATGTACATAGAGGTCAGGATCGGCAATCTCAACATAGTAATCCAAACGTTAATACTTAATAGTTTAATAGTGTAGCCATTATGTAGTAGTTGCTTTATCAATGGGTTTGGGGTTTGTTGCGGGACAAGTAATGACGTAAAAACTTGACTGAACTATAGTTGGGATATTAGAAAACGTGTTAAAAAATCTACAAGTCTTTTTATCAATGGGGGGGGGGTTATAATCCCCAACCCCTCCCTATGAACCACACATTCTTTAAAATTTCCCCACCATTCGACGTTCCTCTTCCAATGTCATCTTGACCTTAAAAGGTTCAGATAACGAATGTCTGGTAACCATTCTATCAGTCTCCACCATCAGGATTGAATCGTCGATCTTTTATGTAATTTTATAACCGACAAAATAGTGTTGTATATTTTTTTCTTTCAGTTATTAGTTGTACTGCGTCAGTTTCAGTTCTAATCTGATCGAATCCAGGTAAGAATAGCGGCAAATACAAAAGGTTTAATTTTAAACAGGAAATAGAGTCACTCATTCATTAGAATATAATCGGACAGTGCTTTTAAACGAAGACAAAAGCACGCGATTGGATTGCGCGCCACGGAACACTCGCTTCGACGGTTCAATTAACTCCATCTTATCCTATTCTCGAGCCGGCTGAACACGAATCAGCTTGTACTCGGCTTTGCAATCTGTTTGCTGAATCCATTGTATTTGGAATTGCGAACACAAGGCTCTGCTAATCCTAAGTATGCTGTCGACTTACGTTCGCCGAGTTGGCATTAAAAGATTAACAACTGGTTTTGTTGCTAAGCCGACATCTGGCGGGAGCTTTTGTAAACAATACGCGTTGAAAGTGGAAGTGTTGAGCCCGGTATTTAGTTAGTGGATCTAACCTCGGTGCTTTGCGAACAAGCAATAGAGGTTTAATTGAAGTGATTCGTTAATAAGCGATGGAAATTTGAAATAATCGCGGGACGCAGCTGATTCGCTGCCGCGATAGAAGCGAATTACCAAAAACATCTTACACTTTTTCGGAATTCTGATTTCACCATCATTTTTTTTTTTTTTGTGTTTAACAAAAAAACAACGTCCGACTGTTGTGCACACTTGGACTAATGCAGACGATGGGATGATTTATAGCGTATGAAAATGCCAAGCCCTGGCCGGGATTCGAACTCTGGTCCTCGGGGTGAAAGCTCAGTACGCTATCAACTAGGCCACCGAGGCGGCAAAACCTGCTTGTAGTACTTTAAATTTACAAAGTACATTGAAAATACGAACATAATCAATGGGCGTCACCAAATAATTTCTTTATTTGAACTTAAAATCTGATTCTTTACAATTTTTTAAAGATTTAGAATGATCGCCATTTTGAAACTGTCCAACGAATTTCGCTGGTTAACGAACGTGTTAAATAAAGCTACTATCATAACTGTTTTTATGCCAAGTTTGAATCAAATGTGCTAAAACACACACAGGCGCGCGCGCACAAACACAAACGCACGCGCACGAGCGCGCGCACAAACACATACACACGCACGCACACACTCACACACACCGTTTTATATATATTAACGGCCGCTCAAAATGATCAAGATCGATACTAATTTCAAGGTATCAAGTCTGGGTCTTAATAGCTGCTTCAATAACTCACTTTTCCAATGGGCATTCGGTAATTATCGCGGTGCGTACGTATTTCGTGGACTCGTTGGGTAAGAATTTTCAAAAAATAACATAAAATTATCGACAATTTTGTTACTCCATTATTTTACATAAGTTTGTAATTTTATTGAAAACACAAATAAAATTTTCGTCAGGTGAATCGTCACCGTTAGGTGAAATGTGATTTGCAAAACAAAGTTATGATTTTGTAGCGTCTGATTGGTCGCAGTTATAAAATGGTTGCACGGATTTATTGAGTTACAAATTTGCAGATTTTTCCTGTGAATGTTTCACAAAATCGGCCCAAAACGCGAATACCGGAGTGTTGAAATATACATTTACATATACTTTACATATGCATCGGGAATTGCTACGTTTAGGTGATGAGGAGAGTGGAGGTAATGTTTACATAAACAGCTGACTTCACTTCATAGGGAGTTCCTGCATCGTATTATTGCAATTGAGGTTATGTTTATTGTTTACGATAAAAATAAATAGAGCCTCATAACAAATACATATTTATAGACTAATTTAATTATGAATATTAAAATCACCAAGCTGATTGAATCTGGGGATTAGCCGAATTATGTATACAGAGAATAGGATCGGTGATCATTTCATGGTCCCGTTTAGAGATTAGAACCGAAAATACCCCCTGTTGAGAGGAACTTAAAGTAGGAATATTTACGGGTATTTCCCCAATGACCAGAAAAATTCCAAAAAATGGGAATTATGGGAAAAGGCTAGATACTACTAGGTTTTTAAATATTTTTTCAATTTCAAAATTGCACTTGCACTCTAGAAAATTAATAGGATTACTGCATTTTTCTATTTTACGACAAACCAAACAACAACATTTTATTTCTAAGTTTCCAAGTTGCCGAGTAAGACAAAATTGACACAATGAATTAGTAAAATCTTTAATTTTATACTATTCAATTTGCAGTTAGTTATAAACATTTCATATTAATTGAAAGATTATTTTACAGAGACTATTCTTTTATCTGTTAATCGTACTACATTCAGATAACGAATCTGTTAATACATATGACTAAATATTCTATCACAGATATATTTTTCGTGAACCAACGTACGTACTTCAAGAACGTCGACGAACAATCTAGTCACCACTGCTAACTAGACCTTACTAAGCACAAGAATCGACAATGCTCTTAGCATTGTGTGTATACGTTTGAGGTTATCTTCTCGTATTTTTTTGTTTTAGTGTTTTGTGTGTTAATAATATGCATTTTAGTGATATTTTATGTAAACAGGGCGTGCACAGTGTTTAATAATTGCAGATTACGTAACGTTATTCGTAAAAGGTAATATTCAATTATTTACAATAATCGTATATTTGTTTTTTAGCTAATATCGGTGATTGCTTTTGGTTTTGCTTTTTATGTTTGTTGAAAAAAGTAACTATAAATAGAAAACTAAGATTCTTACCGTATTGTCTTACTTATACTGTATAATAATAACATTTATAAATAGTGTAATAGCCTAAGTCTAAATTCATTTGGAAGAATATAAAAAATTTTGTTTAGGCAATAGCCTAAAATTTGTGCAACCAAAGTTTTCGTTGTAGGCCTATTAATAATAATAGCCTAGTTTATAATAGGTTCTTTTACTATGTGAAAATTTACATAATGAATTCAACATCAGGTTTATTAGCCTAGTAAATTTAAAAAATATAGTTAATTGTATATACCTAGCTAAATAGAGTGTTACAAATGTTGTGAACTACATAAAAATGGCTGAGTTTAATGAATCTATTGTATTAAATGTATGTTACCTTATTGTTTACCAGTAAATGGTTAAAACAAGTATAACAATGTTAAATATAAATAGTTAAAACAAAGAAATAACTTATAACCTATAATATTCACAAGTTATATAATTTATAATTCTGTTTGATATCCACATCAACATTAGCTATGTCACCAAAATTTATTGCAGGCTACAGTAATTTGACTGTTTGATATTTATTCTCTACATTTCAAATGAGTTATTTGTAATTTTGCAACAATGTGTTTTCCTTTTTGCAGCTGTATCACGCTTCTGTGCTCTTTGCACATCTTGAATCATATTGTAATTCTGAAAGTTTGTGTTTGTTATTCAATCACGCGTTAACTACTGGACCGATTCAGATGAAATTTAGTATGCACATGCTTTAGGTACCTGAAATGAACATAGGCCTACTCCCGTTTTAAAAAACGCCATTATACTACTTACCCAGTCCAACTTAATTATTTAGTTTTGTGACTAGTGTTAACTGTATAACAGTGACGTTTTATACATTTATTACGTTGGCCTATTGATAGGTGTGAATAATATTTAAATTATTTTAAACGCCATTATACTACTTACCCAGTCCAGGTTAAATATGTAGTATTTAATTGTGTGACAATTGTTAATTCCATAACAATGGCGTTTTATACGTTTATGTTATGTTGATAGATGTGAATAATAAATATTTAAAATATTTTAAACGCCATTATACTACTTACCCAGTACAGGTTAAATATGTAGTATTTAATTGTGTGACAATTGTTAATTCCGTAACAGTGACGTTTTATACGTTTATTTTATGTTGATAGATGTGAATAATAAATATGCCCTACTTAAATTATTTTAAACGCCATTATACTACTCACCCACTCCAACCTAATTATATAGTGTTTAGTTATATGAAATGTATTAATTTTACAATCCCGCAGGTGCAGACTAGCTGCACCTATTGAGAGGATTTAGATGTCCCTCGCGGTACCCGAGTCTAACACACACTTACACTTACAACTCTATACGTACTTACGACTTTAACACTTTACACTCACATTTAGGGAGGCGATAGTAGCCTCAATGTGCTTTTCGACTTAAAATAAAAAAAAATTAATTGTACAACAGTAACGTTTTAT
Organism: Callitettix versicolor; assembly: GCA_022606455.1. Taxonomy (NCBI): domain Eukaryota; kingdom Metazoa; phylum Arthropoda; class Insecta; order Hemiptera; family Cercopidae; genus Callitettix; species Callitettix versicolor. The sequence continues at coordinate 113,654,355 of CM040189.1, forward strand.
ACGTTTTAATAATATTTTATACTTCTTAATATAATATTATAAACCTGAAAGTTTGTGTTTGTTTGGTTCACAATGCAAACTTTTCGGCTTACAGTATAGGCTACACGAAAATATGAGATAATGTATAACAATGTAAGCTGCTGTTTTATTAAGTTTGTTTAAAATTTGAATGAATAAAAAAATTATTTTTTTCTGGCTTACATTGCTCTGAAAACATATTGTTGGTTTTAAATTTGTTTTGGCTATTAAATTTTCTCTCGTAATGTACTTTGTAATGTAATTTCTCTCGTAATTTTCGTAGTAGGAATTTTGTACTATTAAGTTCTCATCCATTGTCAACGTTTTATCAGAATCTGATTTTCGGAAAAATAATACTATTGGAGATTTTCTGGGGATTTTTCTACAGCTTCGAAACGAAATGGTTAACAGATTCAATCACAAAACTTAAAATTACAAAACTACAAACAATAAAGCAAACCAGACTTTCACAAAGAGGTTTTTTTTTAACGTCCGACTATTGTGCACACTTGGGCTAATGCAGACGAATAATTACTAACCATAATAGTAAGTATTTTCTCTTTGTGAAACTTGAGCCGCCTCGGTGGCCTAGTTGATAGCGTACTAGGTTTTCACAACGAGGACTCCGGTTCGATTCCCGGCATTTTCATACGCTATAAATCATCCCATCTTCTGCATTAGCCCAAGTGTGAACAATAGTCGGATGTTAAACATTAAAAAAAAATGATCCTTACCAAGGAGGGTTGTGCTTCATTTGACCAGGTTTTTGTTGTGTGGTAAGTTGCCGCTCATTCAGGACGTTCACATGAGTATATGTCCGCCCACAAAGAGCCCTGGATGGACGGATATGGCTGATGTGTAATGGACAGGTAGTCAGCTATCCAAAGGTTCGTTTTGTTACACCATTAGGCTGATGATTCACTACATCAGCACGGGTCGCATTACTGTTAGTCAATCTATGTAAATTAGTGAATGTGTGTGTGTTTGTGCTTGTGTTTGTGTGATTGTGTTTGTATGTGTATGTGTTGGTGTGTGAGTGTGTGTGTGTGTGTGCGCGTGTGTTTGTGTGTGTGTGTGTGTGTATGTGTGTGTGTTTGTGCGTGTGTCTGTGTTTGTGTGATTGTGTTGTGTGTTTGTGTGTTTGTGTGTGTGTGTGTGTGTGTGCGCGCGCGCGTGCGTGTGTGTTTGTGCGTGTGTCTGTGTTTGTGTGTGTGTGTGTGTTTGTGTGTGCGTACGTATGTGTTTGTATGTGTGTTTGTGTTTGTGCGTGTGTGTTTGTGTGATTGTGTTTGTGTGTGAATGTGTTTGTGTGTGTGTGTGTGTATGTGTTTGTGTGTGTGTTTGTGTGATTTGTGTTTGTGTGTGTGTGTGTTTGTGTGTGTGTATGTGTTTGTTGTGTGCGTATGTATGTGTGTATGTGTGTGTGTGTGTGTGTGTGTGTGTGTTTGTGTGTATGTGTTTTTATGTGTGCACGTGTGCGTGTGTGCGTGTGTGCGCGTGTGTGTGAGTGTGTGTGTGTGCGCGTGTGTGCGCGCGTGCGTGCGTGCGTGTGCGCGCGTGTGTGTTTGTGTGTGTTTTATGTGTGTACGTGTGCGTGTGTGCGTGCGTGCGTGTGTGTGTGTGTGTGTGTGTGTGTGTGTGTGTGTGTGTGTGTAGACGAACTGCCTCCGCTGGATAATAGTAACGGATAAATATATCGGTTGATATAATATTGTAGCTTTTATAAAAGTTCAATACGTAACTTTTACTTTACAATTTTATTTTATTTTTTTTAACTTGACTGCAATTACCGATATATTTTATATATTTAAGAATGTAATTTATGTCAATTGTAACGGTGACTACTATGATAAAATACAGTTTGTAAAGTGTAAGATGAAAAACTTAAAATTTTATGGCGTCCGAGGTTATTTTTTGCTTTGTAAATTAATTTTCTTTCTTATTACAGTATTTGATTATGTGACATTATTAGAGTTCGTTTCTTTCACATCAGAAAGGCGGCTGCTTGTTGAGGTTTGGTTTCATATAACTTCAATAAATGTAAAAAACTTTTATTAGCTCCTTCTGACAACAACTTCCATTTGAATATGAGCTATTGGAACTGCCATCGCGGTAAAACCTTATTTTGGACTTATATATAGTGTCCGATTCGATTAAAACTTGACACAAAAATTGACTTTGGTAGTAGCTTGGACAAGTTCGTTAACCGGTAAAATTCCTTCAACAGTTTCAATATGGCGCCCATTTAAAATCGTAACTTTTTCGTCAATATTTTTGAACATCTGATGTCATCGTAGTAATCAACGTTAAAAACTGCATAAATCAGCATTTTTGAATTCACTAAAACCGTTGAAATTACAAAAAAAATATTTGACGACGGTCAGGGTTTTATATTTTCAATACAATTCGGAAGTTAAGAATGAAAGAATTCAATTGTACTTATAATGGTGAAATCAGTCTTTCAAAAAGGGGGATAAGATAACAAAAATACTATTTAAATTTGCTTCAATCTGGCCAGCGAGATAGTTGCGTGCAGTTAGTTTGAACGTAGGCATTGCGTTTACAAATTATGTAAAACAATTTAATTGTAAACAGTTTTCTACGCTCGTGTATGAAACGTTTTACATTTATTCGAATGCGTCAGTTTTGCACGGCGGCTCAAGTGCAGCTTGTTTATCATGTAGCCCGAGTTTTCTTTAGAGTATAATTATAAAGGTTTATTTATAGACAAAGACAAGAAATAATTAACACCACCCCTCACCCGTTAAACTAACTACGGCCCCCATTAAAAGTAAACTTTCAAAGCTTTTGTGAAAGTTCAACACACTAAACAAATTACCGACGAGGACGAAACGTTCGAAACAGGCAAAGGTAATTATTTTACTTATACAACGTATGGGTAAGCTTTTACGGGTTTGTCAGCGGTATACAATGGTTTAATTTTATGCACAAACTTTCTCCCATTCAATGTACCTATTTAATTGTTTATTTATTTTATTATTTAATTGTTGTAAGGGTGATGTCTTTTGCTTACAAATTAAATAAAACATACTCCGTGTATCAAAAACGTTTAATTTAATGTAGCCTATATATCTAACAATAGTCTGTCAATCTCCAGCTTTGATTATTACTATCACTTGAATTATCCGAAGAAACATAAAGGTATCTTTCCTAAATTTATATATATATATATCCATCTTCAAAAACTATATCTATACTGGTGGCCAATATTATGGCCCGTCATATTTATAATTTTCTATCTCCACCTCGTACCTCTATTCAACACGTGTACATTAAATCTGACGTGCTCGCTTCTGATTGGCTCTTCAAAATCAAGATGGAGGATCTTCGAAACGCGTCAAGGAAAGTAGAATTGACGAAGCTATTGAAGGCTGATCATTATACTGAACACAGTGATAATAATCCTAGCAGAAAAGAAGAAGAATATAAAATTATATATATATATATATATATATATATATATATATATATATATATATATATATATAGTGGCTTATTTTCTAGGCTTGCTGGGCCCTAGTATTAATGACACCAAACCATTTTAAGTTATACATATTGGGTTATACCATATTATACATACCATATATAAGTTATACCATGTTATACATATTGGGGAGAATTCCCTCCACCTCTTTGCAACAGTCCAGTGACACAGAGTCTGCTCTACAAACTGAGAGATCTGCGTCTAGAAACTGCTACTGCTCTGCGATAGTGAAGGAAAATGAGGAAACTGTGGTGAGAGAGTAGGGACTCGACCTCTCACTCGAACGCTTTTTGTCTCTGTCCCACTGGCGTTCTTAACGGACCGTTTTCTAAGCGGCTGACCTATAACTCGGTGTGTACTTGGATACGGTACTAAAACGATGCATTTTAAGCATATTTTATGAAACACTTTGGAACTTGTTTTTTGTGAAAAATAAAAATGCCGTAAGACGGTTAAAAAAACGAATATTTAAAAATATTAAAAGTACAGTAAAATACACTACTTACATGTCACTGCAAACACACACACACACACACACACACACACACACACACACACACACACACACACACACACACACACACACACACACACACACACACACACACACACACACGCGCACACACACACACACACACACACACACGCACACACGCACACACGCGCGCGCGCACACACACACACACACACACACACACACACACACACACACACACACACACACACACACACACATACACACAGAATTTAATTTGTAAATTCTAAAAGAATGATGCTTACAGTCGGTCTTGTGTTTCACACAGAGAAAATAAAATACGAACCACCGCAATATATTGCAATTTAAATAATACCATTCATAATTTGCATAAATAACAACAGTTTATTGTCATTGTGTAATGCAGTCGATTCCGAAAGATAAAATTACAAATTAATGCAGAGACGTGGGAACAAGCGAGGCCCATTAAAACAATAGTCGTGTTTTATTTGGGATTTTTGAACGGGTTCCAACATTGGCGACCATCGCGTAATAAATACTCCACAAAGTTTGAACGTATTTAGATGTTCTCTTTCACTCCGTTTAACTGTGAAATAACAGCTTCTGATTGCTGCTAATTGTAACGGTATTGTTGCAGGGAAGAAATTTCGCAAGAACTTTCTCGTATGGAATTATTTTTCGGAAAAATCCCGTTCGTAAACAATTTTTTAAAAAACACCGAAAATCTGTTTAATTTTTCAAATTTCGCAAGAACTTTCTCGTATGGAATTATTTTTCGGAAAAATCCCGTTCGTAAACAATTTTTTAAAAAACACCGAAAATCTGTTTAATTTTTCAAAAATGTTTTTTCACGTTTTGCTAAAAATGTTGCCCAGTGAGTTATAACTAGTATCCTTGTTATTTTTTAATTACGATTTGAAAGAATGAAAGAAACTGACAGTTGTAAAGATCCATTTTTAAGTACTTCTGAACTATAAGTTTCTATCAATTCAAATTGTCTACTTTTTTTGATAAATCATGCTAAATTTTCTTTTTTTCATTCATGGTTAATGTTTCTGCTGCGTACAGTGTTTCCGGCTTGATCACTGTTTTATAATGTTTAATTTTGGACCCCCATGAAAGGGATTTCTTATTGTATGTTTCTTTCGTCAATTGGAAGGCCAATTCAAGTTTGTTTTTCCTGGCTTCTCTTCTTCTATTGTAAATTAAAATGTTTTTTTTTAGTTTTTTTTTTTAATTTTTTTTTATTTTTGTGTATACGATTAATGTTTTTGTGCAAAACATTTCTGATGTTTTGGTTACCATTTAAATCATTAATACTCAAAATTGACCCTAAAAATTGATACTAAATGACCCCAAGTAGTACCATAATTGGAAGTCCCTGTGTATTTCGTACTACAATAAAACCCTTATTGTATCCTAACTTATAGCCCTTGTTTGCATTGTTTGTTCGTTCAGTTAGGTTGTACACTACATAAAACTGTAAGTAATTTCGTATTATAAGATTTCGTTTAATTTCTCGTGTTTTTTTACGAAAAAATAATAGGAGGTAATTTATTTAAAATAATCGCACGTCAAGTTGCATTATATCATATACCTTCTCTCTTACAGTACATTACGCAGACTTAATCGTTATAAAACTAAATCCCGATGAACAGCCACTGCCTTTGTTATCCGCTGATAAAGCGTCGATATTTCCGAACCGTTTCCGTTCTGCAAACAAAGTACTCTCAAAGGCCGAGGCAGCGACACGGCGAAGAAATAACGAGGCAGTGCATAAAACATCGCTACAGCAGATACGATTCTGTCTTCAAACAAAAAAATAAATTGAAATCGTTAGATTATGCAAATAGGGACGAAATAAAAGTGTTAGCGCTGTGTCTGGTGTTTGTTCAGCGAGCTGCCGTTGTCGCGAAATGATTCTGAAATCGTCAGCGCCATCTTGCAGGTGTCACTCGTACTTACAGGATAATAGGATCAGAATTGTTGTGGACTCGTTGTTTTTAGTGTATGATCTTACAGGTTTTTTTTCTTGCTAAGCCAACAATCAAGACCGTCATTCTGTCTAGCTGACATAAGGGTCGTAAATTTCAAAAAAAAATAAATAATAAAATAAATTTGATTTAACGGCGGTCAGGGATGATTTTCGTATTTTTAGAGTGATTTTAAAGTAAATGAAGTGCTGGGGAAGAGGATGGAATTAAGAATCGAAACATTAATAATACATTAAGCAATTTGGTCACTAATAAATACTTTTTAGCAAGAGATATTCGTTAGTAGAATTATGTCATTATTATAAAATCAATTTTGTTTAATATTATTATTAATTTTTAATTAATTAAATTATAAATAGAAAAATATCATTTTAAAATTAATGAAGATTCTAATTGTTTAAATTAATAAAAAAAAGAAGGATCCTTTAATAATAAGGCAATGATTATTTTTTTATTCTAAATAAGTATGAAGGAATAAGAACGATCGATAAATTAGTTTTAGTTTACATAATAAATGACATCATATAATATAATATAATAAATGCCTAGGGTTACTAGGTGAAAACTGGCCAACGGTCTCAATGGTGGCTGAGGAAGGATTTCCCAACGGCAGAGAGGGCGGAAGAACTACCCTCTGCGGATCACCTCCGTAGTTGTAAAATCCTGGAGCCTGGCTCAATTCGGTTGACAGTAAAAAATGGAAAGGAGCTTCAAAAAGGGGAAAGAAAAATATTGAGAACCATTATCAAAAAAAAACACATGGTAGAAGGAACATACAGATTGCTGCCAAGTTCAGCCATCTATCAGGATAATGAACATCTGTTAGATAATATTAAAAAGAGGAGAATGGCTTTCTTTGGATACCTAATAAGGCTACCAGAAGAAAGCCTGACGAAGAGACTCCTAAATTACCAACTCAAGATGAAAGTAAAGAATGAGTGGCTTAAGGAAGTGGAACAGGACCTAAATTAGGGATAACGGAGGAACGTCTGAAAGAAGGAAGGGAAAAACCAATCCTTAGGGATAAAAACACTAGATTAAAATTTAAACAAGGAACAAAAGAGAATTGCCTTTTACTCGGAGGAAGTTAGACTACAGAGATCTATAAGACTGAAAAAGTATTGGGAGAATCTGAAAAACCTAAAAGAATTAAAGTTGAAGACCCAAAAGAACCAAAATTGACTAAATGTGCTCCGTTGAGGGCTAAAAAAGACATCATAGTTAGAAACTGCATATTTTCACATATATGATAATTCTATCCTCTTCCCCTCCTAGCCGCCTCGGTGGCCTAGTTGTTAGCGTACTGGTCTTTCACCCCGAGGACCCGGGTTCGATTCCCGGCCAGGGTTTGGCATTTTCATACGCTATAAATCACAACGTCTGCATTATCCCAAGTGAGCACAATAGTCGGACGTTAAACACAAAAAAAAAAAAAAAAAAAAAAAAAAAAAAAAAAAAAAAAAAAAAAAAAAAACTGTCGAGCAGCAGTGGGCAGGCAATTAATTATGAATACACTATGAGTTCTACTCTTCTTTCAAGTACCAGTATTTGTTGCTTAAAGTTTGCTGTATACTTTAAATGGCTCGAAATCTACCTAAATGTTTTTCTTGATTTTATTCCATCGTCAGTATCTTTTTACATAGTTTCTAGAAAATATCCAATTAACTGCTTTGAGAAAATAAAATAAAATTTTAGAACGTTACCCTAGTTCTAGTTAACTAATGCTACTGTAGCTGGTCCCATAAAGGACGACATATTGGATAAAAGATATTACAATTACAATTATTACCGTAGCTCCAATCCTCGTGTCGGCCTGATTATATCGGCAGCAGTAGCTTCAGTGTCCTTTATTCTATCCGAAGTTATGACCCTTGTAAAACGTACTTGTTTTCATTGTTTCTGCGCTCAATTATACGTTTTACAATACATCCAGTTCAAATAGTTTGTATTCAAATATTTTTTTAGAAGCTTAAGGAGTATCAGTTTGTTTAGGGTGAGTGTTAAATTAATTTAAAAATTTAATAATATTGGTGTTACTGCAGTAACCACCGCACGCAGATGTCTCGCTGACGTGGAGGAATTTCACCGAAAATTAACAATATTGAAGAGTAAAACTTCAAAGAAAATTTCATTCAATCAAAAACGCTAAACTTATTGATTTTTTTAGTACCTTACCTTGCGTAGGAAAGTTCGTTATCAGTAAAATGTACGAGGGTTGATCAAATATAAACGAGACTGACTTTCTAAAAACTTTTCCGTTGGACATTGAACTCTAAAGGGTGGGGTTTCAGGTAGCCTGGGAGGTTTGGGACGGGCGTAGACGGGCAACATTTCCGTTCGGACCCTTCAGTATAAAACTATACAATGAATGTGAGTGAAGTGCACGTTTCCGTGGAGCAGAGAATTATTATTAAGTTTTTGGCCAAGGAGGGGGTCAATCCGACTGAAATCTTTCGTAGATTGACGGCTCAATACGGGGACAGGACCATGTCAAGAGCTCGCGTTTTTGCTTGGCACAAGGAATTCGCCGAAGGACGGGAAGCAGTAGAAAACCTCAGCCATGATCGTCGCCCGACCACTTCCGTCACGGACGAAAACATTGATGCTGTTCGGAAGCTCCTGGACGAAGACAGACGTATATCGCTGCGATTTATTGCAGATGAACTCCAGTTGAGCTATGGTAGCGTTCAAAAAATCGTTACATCAAACCTGGAACTCAGCAAAGTATCTGCAAGGTGGGTTCCACGAATTTTGACCGACGTTCACAAACGGAATCGTTTGGAGATTTTCCAGCGACTATTGACCCAATTTGAACGAGATGGTGAGGCATTATTAAACCGGATTGTCACCTGTGACGAAACATGGGTTCACAACATGAAACAGGCAAGTATGGAGTGGCGGAAGAGGGGAGAGAGGGCGCCTCTGAAGGCCAAATCACGATCGTCGGCCGGGAAGGTAATGGCCACTGTATTTTTCTACAATCAAGGCGCCTTTCACGTCGATTTTCTCCATCAACGACGCACAATAAATGCACAATATTATTGCGATGTTTTAGAGGCCGCAAAACAGGCTTTTCGTAGGAAAAGGAAATCTAAACCGGCGAGAAACGTCATTCTTCTTCACGATAATGCCCGACCACATTCGGCGAACGCTACGAGGCTTAAACTCGATCAAATTGGCTGGGAACCAATGGAACATCCCCCATACAGTCCAGACTTATCACCCTGCGACTATCACCTGTTTGGGCCACTCAAAGAGGCGCTTGGAGGCCAGCGTTTCGAAGACGATTCTGCGGTGGAGACCTTCGTGCTCCAATGGCTCAATGAACACCCGAAAACTTTTTACGAAGATGGAATTAAAAAACTTCCAATCCGGTGGGAAAAATGTGTTACTCGTGCGGGAGACTATGTAGAAAAATAAGTTGTATCAAGAATAATTTGTAAGTAAGCAATAATTTTTTTTAAAAATCAGTCTCGTTTATATTTGATCAACCCTTGTAATAATACCTCTAAAAAGCAATTATACCATTATATCGTACATTCTTTTGAAATGTAATTTCATTATCGTAACAAGGGTTGTAGTTAATATTTTAAATTTCCAAATTTCATTGAATACGGGAATGAGCTGAATTATATGAATGAAATCATGTTTTTCTAAACAATAGAGAGAGAGAGAGAGAGAGAGAGAGACAGACAGACAGACAGAGAGAGAGAGAGAGAGAGATAAAGAGAAAGAGATAGAGAAAGAAAGAGAAAGAAATAGAGAGAAAGAGAGAGAAAGAGAGAGAGAAAGAGAAAGAGAGAGAGAGAGAAAAAGAGGAAAGAGAGAGAGAAAAACAGAGAGAGAGAGAGAGAGAAACAGAGAGAAAGAGAGAGAGAGAAAGAGAGAGAAAGAAAGAGAGAGAGAAAGAGAGGAATACAGAGAAAGAGAGAGAGAGAGAGAGAAAGAGAGAGAGAGAGAAAGAGAGAGAGAAATTACCCTCGCATTTGTAATTGTAGTCATATTTGAATCCAAACTTTGAACAAAAATCGATTTTTTATAACAGCTCGGACAATTTCTGTAAACAGCAAAATTCGTTCGCGGTTGTTTACAAATTTTCAAAAAATCGTATGTTTTAAGTCGTAAATGTTTTTTTTTAAATCTCGTTTTACCATCGTAATTACCGTCGAAATTGTACGAATCAGCACTTTGAATTTTCAAAATCCGTTGAAATTAAGAAATTTAGTTTAACGGCGGTCAAGGTTCAATTTCTTTCACTGTAATTTGAAATTAAATGAAGATTTTAATAATGATTTATGTTGAAATAACTCAACATATAAGTTGAAATCATAATTTCAAAAATCTTTTAAGGTACAGGAAGAATACTTTTGGAAATTCGCTTCCATCACGTCAGCGAAACAGCTGCGTGTCGCGATTATTCGAATATTCAAGAACGTGGTTTGTTAAAACCACAACTTAACCTCCAATTTTATAAATGTGATAAACTGTTCCTTAAAAAGTCTTAAACATAAAATTGTAAAACTTTTCTTCGCCCTTTTAAGCAGTTATAATTGAAATTTGAAGTGAAGGGAGGCCTTGAAAAGTTTTATTCTGTTAAGACAGACTTGTATACAATTTGTAAGCAACAATACATTTCTTTCAAATTTACTTAATTAAATATTTTCCATTCAACGAAATTACAAAGTTTTTAATGTATTAATTAAATAATAATAATGGCGGCACGCAGCTGTCTCAGCTGACTGATAGAAGCGAATTTCTAAAAATATTATTTCATCCTACCATTTTTTTTTAAACTTAACCTTAAGATTGGACAGTATAGGATGGGATTATACTCCCCAAACACTGCGATCAACGGACCCTTTGTGTAACTAAACCTCTTAAGTTGAGCAGACTGGTGCTTTTAGTAAGTTTCAACGAACCTCTGACTAGCTCATCCTGCTAAAGCTGTCCATATCCTCTTGCAGGAAGTCTGCTCCTAGACACCACACGTAGCTCAGTACTAACTACTGTATAGTCCTGCTATCCTGCCTCCCGTCACCCAAGGTCCTTGCACCAAAGCAATGTCGGCTTCCCTTTGCCCAAGCAGCCACCGTTAAACAGCAGTTGCCGCCTTACTGTGATGGAGGTTGGCTTGAAAATACCTCGTTAGAGGCCTAGATACATATTGTAGCCCACCTTCTTCATTGTCCTGAATGATTCCTCGTCCATCACCAGCAACGGAGTCTTCCCCAGTTATGCCGTCTTTTTATCAACACCTTCCATTGCTGAGTCTTTGGCGTTACGTTTAGGGCTGTCATCATCCTTAGCAAATGGCCTGGTGGACGTTTGCCCAGGGGATTCGCTATCCAGACTATCACCTTCACTATGTGGAACACGACCTGGATAATGCCACCGTCACCACCGTCAGTTACCCACAAGCCACTGTTTGGCTCTAAGAACTAAGGAACCTTGAGGATAGTTCCTCGCCCAGAATTATCTCCTGGACCAACTCCACAGAAGCACCTTAACTGCCCTCGTATACCTCAGCAGGAGCGCGCTTTCCTGCCAGCCTCGCTACCACACCACCGTCAGTTACCCACAAGCCACTGTTTCGCTCTACCATCTGGGTAGGTAATCCGGAAAGTCCCATACTCATAAAAAGAACTAAGGAACCTTGAGGATAGTTCCTCGCCCAGAATTATCTCCTGGATCAACTCCACAAAAGCACCTTAACTGCCCTCGTATACATCAGCAGGAGCGCGATTTCCTGCCAGCCTCGTTACCACACCACCGTCAGTTACCCACAAGCCACTGTTTCGCTCTACCATCTGGGTAGGTAATCCGGAAAGTAACATACTCATAAAAAGAACTAAGGAACCTTGAGGATAGTTCCTCGCCCAGAATTATCTCCTGGATCAACTCCACAGAAGCACCTTAACTGCCCTCGTATACCTCAGCAGGAGCGCGCTTTCCTGCCAGCCTCGTTACCAAACCACCGTCAGTTACCCACAAGCCACTGTTTAGCTCTACCATCTGGGTAGGTAATCCGGAAAGTCCCATACTCATAAAAAGAACTAAGGAACCTTGAGGATAGTTCCTCGCCCAGAATTATCTCCTGGATCAACTCCACAAAAGCACCTTAACTGCCCTCGTATACATCAGCAGGAGCGCGATTTCCTGCCAGCCTCGTTACCACACCACCGTCAGTTACCCACAAGCCACTGTTTAGCTCTACCATCTGGGTAGGAAATCCGGAAAGTCCCATACTCATAAAAATAACTAAGGAACCTTGAGGATAGTTCCTCGCCCAGAATTATCTCCTGGATCAACTCCACAAAAGCACCTTAACTGCCCTCGTAATTTCTCGCTACCAGTCTGAGGTTTCTAAGA
>CM040189.1:113679236-113681736 GCA_022606455.1 Callitettix versicolor
CAGAGGCCGCCATTTTGAAAAATATGTAAATGTGGAGAAATATTACCCATAAGTGGTTTGGGTTTTGTATAAGGTACCTTCGTATCAAATTTCAAAACAATCGGTCAATGCGTTTTGCCAAAACTGCGTACAATCATTGTCGTTAAATCAGAGACTGTTATTTTGAAATAGGAGTATATGGTAGGGGGGAGAAATCTTACAGAAAAATCATTGTTACTTTCGTAACAAATTTCCAAAAAATGGGTTTGGCCAAACTGAATACACTCGTCATCGTTAAACCAGAGACCGTTATCTTGGAGTAAATGGGGGGGGAATCTTTCACATAAAAATTGTTACTTTCATAACAAATTTCAAAACAATCGGTCAAAACTTCGTAAAACACACACACAAACCAAATGCAGAAAGGTCGAGTTGAAACAAAGATCTCGCTTCACTGGCTCAATAATCAGCTGAGTAAAGTGACAGCCCTCATTGTGTGGCAATGTAATCCAGATGACAAATAATGCCACCTGACATGTACATGTATTCCGGCACTAATATATAGGTCATGACGTTAATTAGGATGCACGTGGCGTGTATATGTACATCCTCGGCTCTCGACTCTGCTATCCTCGTGGGACTGTATAAGTTCCTTCGCCTGTTATATCCACACTGTACTACGGTTATCAAGTTATTTAACAAAGCTTCAACCGTCCGACTCAAATTTACTGCTGTCAAAGTCGTTTCCGGTTTTATCGATGTTTTTTTAAAATAATATTTTTGCCCCAATTTTCACTTTCTGAATACACTGTAGTCAGGACACATAATAAACGGCTTTCTCTCCAACAGTCCAGTGACACAGACGTCTGCCAGGCTAGAAGGAGGGGACTGTGGTGAGAGAGTGGGGACTCGACCTCTCACTCGCACATTTTCCTCTCTGTCCCACTGGTATTCCTAGCAGGCCTTTATATAAGCGGTGAACTATAAGCTTTAAATATAAACGTACTAGAATGATAATCCTTATGAAAGATATGTGAGCGCTCGATACTGGTGGCATCTTGCGACAGTGTGTTCAACCACAGTTAAATATATAATGTTACTGTATATTTTCTAAAACGTCTTCACACCTGTCCTTGCAGTTTGCAGCGTTCGTAGCGACAGATAGTCCAGTTACTTGGATTTTGTGTTCTGATATCGATCACGCATTTTATAATGATGGTTGTACTTCTAGTAAGTTTATATTCAATGCTGTAAGTATGTTGATATAAACCTAAACATCAATATTTAGGTTTCAAATTAAATTTTATAACGTGTTAATAAGTCACTGATGTTTTAAGAAATTGTATATATTTAAACGTCTGTGTGTTTATTTACTTACTTCATGTTATTGACGCGTTTCGGAACTAGGGTCCCATCTTCAGATCGCACTCCCAGGAGCTCAACACATTAAAACTTGTATAGAAAACACACAACACGTATTACATTAAACATTGCAATAAATACGCCAACGTCGGGTCACCAACCGACAGATTCCCCGGAACCGGAAGTAATGTTCAGTTGCGAAGCTTGTCTTTATTTAAGATCTTTATCGCTGTGCCATAAATTGAGTTCGACTTGAAATTTAATTGGTCATCCAATCAATAGGTGACTTGGTTCCTCTATACAAGCTTTGCAAATCTCGAACCCTTCATTGGCATCTATAAATCTGTCTTTGTAGTGCCTCTAGGTTAGTCTCAAAATCAGGGTAACTATGGTCGTTCTATATAAGATGGCGTGCGCAGTTTGAGCTAGTGTTAGTCACACTGGTTTTCAATAGATGCTCCTTGAATCTCCCTCCAAAGCCCCTACCCGTCTGACCTATGTGGAAATTGCCACATTTTATATAGTCCAGTGTTTGTTACAGCGTCTCCCTCGTCTTTAAGTCGTAGGAAATCTTCTTTAGATTTTAGTGGATATTTCTTTTTTCAGTTTGCTGCAGTAAGTTTACAAAAGAAGTTTTTTTAGTGCATTTCTTAAACACACACACATTCACTCAGTATTTCTCTTTCTGTCTGTCTGTTTCTTTTTCTCTCTTAAACACACATTCATTCAGTATTTATCTTTATGTCTGTCTGTCTCTCTCTCTGTCTCTCTCTCTCTCTCTCTCTCTCTCTCTCTCTCTCTCTCTCTCTCTCTCTCACACACACACACACACACACACACACACACACACACACACACACACACACACACACACACACACACACACACACACACACACACACACACACACACACACACACACACACACACACACACACACACACACACACACACACACAATTATTATTATTATTACATTATTATTACACACATTATTATTATTATTATTACACACATTATTACACACACACATTATTACATTATTATTATTATTATTACATATTACACATTACATTAATATATTACACACACACACACACACACACACACACACACACACACACACACACACACACATTCACTCAGTTTGTTTACACAG
>CM040189.1:113686736-113696736 GCA_022606455.1 Callitettix versicolor
TAAAGCCCTAACGATACAGATAGCTACAATTTATCGACTTCATGCACAGACTAGTAGACGCGATTATCGACCTATTCTTCGACTAGAGATGAATATCTCGCACTACGTTTTCTTCTTCCCGCTAATGGCTCCCGTTCGCTTTTTGTCTCTTGCTTATTTACGATTGTTTCCAGGATCATTTTTCATCCACACTTTTTGTGGCCGCGACAAACTTTCACCAGATGTTTGTCTTTTATTTATAGCTTTGCAATTTTCTGTGAGTGGCGTTTTAATGATAATCAAATGAAGACAAAGTGTAGCTAGATACTTTTAACTCTTAATTAAATATTAAACTTCGCTTATCTACAATATAAATTTCTTATCCTAGAAAATTTACTTCTATACTTTTGTTTCAGTCTGCACTCGACAAGACTCTGTCCTTGAATCCTAGCCCTTATACACTTTGTACGGTCTACAATAGATAAGGCACTGTCCTTGAGTGCTCTTATACATTTTGTACAGTCTACACTCGACAAGACTCTGTCCTTGAATCCTAGCCCTTATACACTTTGTACGGTCTACAATAGATAAGGCACTGTCCTTGAGTGCTCTTATACATTTTGTACATACAGTCTGCACTCGAC
This sequence comes from Callitettix versicolor, assembly GCA_022606455.1. Classification (NCBI taxonomy): domain Eukaryota; kingdom Metazoa; phylum Arthropoda; class Insecta; order Hemiptera; family Cercopidae; genus Callitettix; species Callitettix versicolor. The sequence continues at coordinate 113,687,360 of CM040189.1, forward strand.
AAGACTCTGTCCTTGAATCCTAGCTCTTATACACTTTGTACAGTTTGCACTCGACAATACACTGTCCTTGAATCCTAGCTCTTATACACTTTGTACAGTCTGCACTCGACAAGACTCTGTCCTTGAATCCTAGCTCTTATACACTTTGTACAGTCTGCACTCGACAAGACACTGTCCTTGAATGCTAGCTCTTATACACTTTGTACGGTCTACAATAGATAAGGCACTGTCCTTGAATGCTAGCTCTTATACATTTTGTACAGTCTGCACTCGACAAGACACTGTCCTTGAATGCTAGCTCTTATACACTTTGTACAGTCTGCACTCGACAAGACTCTGTCCTTGAATCCTAGCTCTTATACACTTTGTACAGTTTGCACTCGACAATACACTGTCCTTGAATCCTAGCCCTTATACACTTTGTACGGTCTACAATAGATAAGGCACTGTCCTTGAATGCACTTGTACACTTTACCCCGCAGAGTGTTGCAGACTAGCTGAACCTATTGAGAGGATTTACACGTCCCTCGCGGTATCCGAGTCTAACAAACACTTACACTTACGATACTACACTTACGTCTTTAACATTTTACACTTACACTTACATTTATGTAGGTGATATTAGCCTCAATGTGCATTTTACCTTAAAATACACATACAAAATCTCACACACTTTATACAATATATACTAGACAAGCACCGTCCTTGAATACTAGCTCTTATACACTTTGTACAGTATAAACTAGACAAGACAAGACACTGTCCTTGAATGTAAGCTCTTATGTACTTCATACAGTATACATTATTCAGCACTGTATACAGGAGCATTGTATACAGAGGTACTGTTCTATACAAAGAAACATTGTTATACATTTTAAGCTGTCTATATAATGCCAAAAAATTGTCCTAGAAACTTAGCTTTTATATACTTCGTACAGCACACAATAGACAAGGCACTGTACTGGAAACATCGCTTTTATACACTTTAAGTATTTTACAATTTGCAAAAATATTGTCCCAGAAACTTTGCTTTTATACACTTTGTACAGTCTACACTAGACAAGGCACTGTCTTTTAATCCTTGCTGTTTTACACTTTGCATATTTTACATTCGACAGGACACTGACCTTGAATTTTTGCTTTTTTACACTTTTTAAAAGTATATATTAGACAAGATAATGTCCTGGAATCTCTGTTCTTATACGTTTTTTAAGATCTACATTAGACAGGGCACAGTCTTGAAATCCTTGCTTGTATATATTCTTTACGTCTGTGTTATACATGGCACTGTAGTTGAATCGGTGCTATATAACTCAATTTTATACAATCTATGCTATACAAATCAACTGTTTTAGAATTCCTCTTTTATACAGTTTCCAATATATACAATTCTGCACGTGCACATTTCACTAAGCTAATATAAATTCTGTATTAAATAGGTCATGCGCTGCCTCATAAATTATTACTATATTATGCTCTACCATTAAGGTTAATCTATGAAAAGGTATAGAGACTTACTCTGAGAGGAAAATTATTGTTCAACCAATGGACATCCTTTCTTTTAGAATATCACCCATATCTTTTTGATATCTATAAGAATAGAAACTACAAGATTTTTAGAAATAATAAAATGTAGAATGGTAAATCACGCCCAAGGGAATTTTGTTGCCAAGATACTGAATCGTACTTCAAGAAAATCGTATACAAATACGCCTGACTTGTAAGTTAAAACAATATTTGCAAGTCTGTGTGTATTTATAGACTTAAGTCATGTGAATTTTGTGAAATAGTTAAATGTAAGTGAAATATGTTATTCGTTAGAAAAAAACATGTGTTAACAAGAATTTTTCAAAAATGTTAAACTGGGAAAAGTTGTTTGCTCTCAACATGACTAATACAATACGGATAACTCTTTGCTTAAAAGTGAAAACTAATATGTAGTCAAATTAACTTTAACGTCTTGTGTATTTCTGTAAAAAAGCTATCATCTTTAAGGGCTGATACCGAAATGTATATGAGGTGTGTTCAGAAAGTAACGAGAATTTTTAAATTTCGCGGGTTTGGAGAGTCCGATTGTCAAACATTTTTTTAGTTATGTTGGTATACATGCCCTTGAAGTATGATAAAACTTTTAACTGTTTTCATTGTTGACTTTGTCTGTGACAGCCACTAAGGTTAGACGTGTTTTTATGAGCTCGACGATTTTCGTTTGTTAAAAGAAATTGATCAAAGAATTTGTTTAAAATTTTGCGTTAAAAATGGAATAAAGTGTAACAAAGTGTGTGAAATATTAACAAAAGCCTATGATGAGTCTGCTATGAATAAAGCAAGAGTTTACGAGTGGTATAAGCGTTTCCAAGAAGGCCGTCAAGGCGTTGAAGATGACGAACGCCCTGAACGCCCCAGCACATCAACAACCGATGTAAACGTGGAAAAAGTAAAATGGTTATGACCAATCGCCGAATTACAATTAGAGAGGTCGCTGATGATGTTGGCATATCGATTGGTTGTGTCGTGACATTGTTTCCAATGTTTTGTGTATGAAACGCGTGGCAGCAAAATTCATTCCAAAATTGTTGAATTTTGAACAAAAACAGCGGCGAATGAAGTCACTAAATGAAGTCAACGACGATGCAGAATTACTGAAACGTATTTAAACAGGTGACGCAACATGGGTTTACGGATATGACGTCGAAACTAAGGCTCAATCGTCCCAGTGGAGGCATTCTGGCTCGCCAAGACTGAAAAAGACTCGACAAGTGCAGTCTAACGTGAAAATTTGTGTTCTTCGAATTAATGGCATAGTGCATCATGAATTCCTGCCACCAGGATGAAACGGTCAAACGGTCACTACCTACAAGTTCAACGCCGTTTGCGTGAAGCAATCCGGAAAAACGCCCTACAAGTGGAAAAACAACGTAGCGTTTGACGATAATGCAAGCAATCGTTAATGAATTTTTGGCAAAAAACAGAAAAACGTAGCTCGTGTGACTTTTTCCCTATTTTGAAAAATAAAGAGAACTTTAAAGGGGCCGTCGCCCGGATCTGTGTAACGATGTCACAGGCTCCATATTCGCCAGACATAGCTCGTGAGACTTTTTCCTATTTTGAAAAATAAAGAGAACTTTAAAGGGCCGTCGTTTTACAGCCGTAGATGACATTAGGAGCGCATCGCTGAAAGAACCAAAAGCTATCTCAAAGATCGAGTTTTAGAAGTGTTTCGAGGATTGGAAGAAGCGCTGGCACAAGTGCATAATCTCCAATGGGGACTATTTTGAAGGCGACACCATCAATGTAGAAGAATAAATAAATATTTTGTTCGAAAAATTAAAATTCTCGTTACTTTCTGAACATACCTCGTGTATATATATATATATATATATATATATATATATATATATATATATATATATATATATATATATATATATATATATATATATATATATATACATATATATTATTTTTGAAAATTTAATTTTAATCTCTTGAACCACCGTTAGAAATCTGCTTGTGTTAGAATTTAAAATGTGTATTTAATTTTAAAATATAAATGGGTAATTTTATACTAGCAGATGTTATATAACAGATGCATTAATATATATTTATATGCAAATATAGCGAATTAGTAATGGAATTTCACTTCCAAAACTCCAACGAGAATGTTGAGAACCGAAGTACGCGTATGTTAAAAACACGTTTATCCCGCGCAAAGCAAGACATGTTTAGTGAACATTGCTTCTTTGATCTGGTTTGCACGGTGGTTACGAGAAGCATAGATTAACTACTAAGTGCAGTGGCAGGGTACACACACACAAAAAACGCCCGGATCTGTGGAAAAACAATTCATGGCTTTTGCACCACAATAATGCATCAGCTCACACTTCAGTGCTTGTTCGTGGATTTTTGACCAAAAGCAGTACAGTAACGATGCCCCAGCCTCCATATTCGCCAGACATGGCTCCGTGTGACTTTTTTCTATTTCAAAAAATAAAGAGAACCTTAAAGGGCCGTCGTTTTACAGCCGTAGATGACATTAAAAGCGCATCGCTGAAAGAACTAAAGGCTATCTCAAAAATAGAGTTTGAGAAGTGTTTCGAGGATTGGAAGAAGCGCTGACACAAGTGCATAATCCCCAATGGGACTATTTTGAAGGCGACAACATTGTAGAAGAATAAATACATTTTTGTTCAAAAAATTAAAATTCTCGTTACTTTCTGAACACACCTCGTATAACGATAAAATAACTTTCTTTTCTGAACAAATTGGTTAGGTTTCATTTTGTGGAGAAGCAGTTTTCTTATTATATGTATATGACACTATAGTGTTCTTCATATAATTAATCACGTCAGAATTACGTGCGATACCAATCTATAAAATTAATTAAAAATAACAGTTTAAAGATATAATAAATTACATGCACGGCTTTTTATTAAAACATTTTGCGCGTCAATTATTATCATTTTCAATATGCAGTGTCCGATTTTGTTCTTTTGATGTGCGTTTATCAGATTCAACTAACGCGTCCCGTACAAATTGCAACATAAATAATTAAACATCTGTTATGTTTCTAGTTAAAGCGTAACTGGCTGCGATATAATGCATAATTTATTTTCTATTGGGTAGTTCTGGTTTCCCGCCAAATGTAATTACAGTAATGGCCACACTGCTAGAGAGACTAATACAGTTAACGGGAAATGGTTGCCAACCCTTGAAAGCAGGAAACATCGTAATTGTTTCAAGTTTAGTGTCCCCGTAAAAGTTTTAGGTGAGGAATTATTTTTTTGGAGTAAATACTGTAATCAGCGTAAATCGTTATTCTTTTACTAATGACGTGTTGTATTTTTTTTTTTTTTGTCGTGACATCTTTTAAAGGCAATGGTTTATGTATAGAAGTAATATTATATTTTGAACTATGATCTGCTACCAGTTTTTTTACACATGTGGTACACTTGATAGCACTTGAATAGAAGATATGTTTTGTTTAGTTACTGCAATTATCACAAATAAATCTCGAACCCGGGATCTATAATGTCAAAATGTTTTATAAACTTTGTGCTTGTGTAAAGGTTATCCTACAGAGGGTGCAGACTAGCTGCACCTATTGAGAGAATTTAGACGTCCTTTACACTCACACTTACATTTAGGTACCGATAATAGAGTCTAACACACACAAGGTTACACTTACAACACTACACAAATCTTTACGCTTTAAAAAAATTTTTTTTTTTTTATTATTTTATTTAACATTTACACTCACACTATACATTTAGGTCAGGCGATAATAGCCTTAATGTGCTTTTAGTTATACACTCTCCTTTTTCAAAATAAGAGTTGTCTAATAAATATTTCAATCGTTATCTTTGCTTGTGTTTCTCTGTCACGTTCTGGGCAGTATTATGAAGACTGTCCACAAACCTTTATTCCTCTTTTGCTTTTACAAAAACAAAAAAAAATGACTGATTTTGGCAACATTATGCTTATTTTGAAGTTATGTCATTACTTCTATATAAACCTCGCTTATTCGAGTGCTCACTTACACTCGGTATCGATTTTGAAAATCGAAATTCAACAATTTAATGACGCTATAAAAAACATCAGCTATTAAATGAAGATCCAGTGGGAAAAACGATGTCAGTCTAAAAAATTTCGAATTAAGGTTTTAACGCTATAATGTAGTTCAATGCCGTCTCTATCGACTTCGCTAAACGGAAGAAGGAAATATGCTGATAATCCTCGAATTTTCTGCTAATCTAAAAACTAGAATTCGACTATAGATTCTGTATTTATTGTCCTCGGTAATTTAATAAAAGAAACTCTCAGGGTCCAAGAAAAAGTCATCTCCCATTACCGTAACTGACTGAATAATTTTTACAACTTTTACAAACGAGGCTAATTTTTATTTTTACACAGCTTAATAATGTAATTAATAATGTCATAAAATCATCATTTAAAGTGTACATAAGAAAGTAGTTTTATTCCAAAAGTACATTTTTGTTTGTTTGTGAGGAATTGCAGCCAAAAACGACATTTTCCTCCAGCAGACTGCTGATTAAATAGGCAACAAAAAAAATTCATTCAAAATTTTGTTTTTTATGTATATGAACAAGATTATGATGATTTGTCCCTACTTGCCCTTAATCTACAGGAAGCAAGAGAACAAATAATTAGCCTTGATAGCATTGCGCAGAAGTTAGGCTTAAGAATATCATATGAAAAAACAGAGATCATGGCCATGGACCCGCTATGCGTAAATAAAGTGAATATTAACGGAAACACCATAAAGCTCGTGGAATGTTTCAAATATCTAGGAGAAACCATAACATACAATCTAGACGAAAAACCCGCACTACTCAATAGGGTAGCAAAAATTAAAAAAGCCCAGCTACTAACTTGGCCAACGTACAAGAAAAAATGTGTGTCAATAAAAACAAAAATACGCCACTACAAATCAGTGGTACTCCCAGAAACATTATATGCCAGTGAAACTCTCTTCCAAATCAGAAACAATAACAAGACGGACCCGCTGCTTAAGACAGAGAGAAGGATCATCAGAACGTGTCTCAACAAAAGCTACCGGAAAGACGGGACCTGGAGAATAGCCACCAATGAAACAGTATACAAATATATCGACCCAGTTCTCAGTGTAATGAAAAAACGAAGATTACTCACTTCTTTCACATATTTAGAATGCCGGAGGACAGAATCCTGAGACAACTGGTAATGAGAAGCATCAACAGGAAAACACAGGGAATATACATCACACAAGTCCTCAGATACCTCAGTGAAATAGGACTGAAAATGGATGATGCAACAGACAAATGTAAAATAACACGCATTCTTAAGACTAATAAATTTAAAGTGGATAAACCGAAGAGACACAAGAAGGTAGTGATCACAGATGCCGTCAGGAAGCAACGATCTGATCGAATGAGGGATTATTGGAGAAGGAAATTACAGTCCAATGTTAGGAAGAACTGAAATTTAAACTAAAGTGGTCCCATGAGGCCAAAAAATAAAAAAAAAACAAGATTATAATAATCGAAAATTTTATATAACTTTAAGATAAAAATGTATGTTATTATTTTTTAAGATACAGAGAGAAAAATTTTGCAAAATGGACTAATATTGTTCCCCCCCAACTCTTCAAATGATCTATTTGTTACATTGAAATTAAGTCTTTAAATATAAGTTACACTGTTATTACACATAACAGCCGTGAGAATCGATCACTACCTTGCACGATTTGGCAACAGTGTTTTGCCAAATTACTTAGCGTTTCCGGTGTTTTCATGACAACAGCGCAATTTGGTTTACCTCTTGATTTTTTGGCAAGGACTATAGTTTCTGTAACACAGCCACCGGACCACATATTCAAATGATTAGGATTATGACCTATTCTTCCCGTCAGTGGTCTATCCACTCACCTCATAAAGGCTGCCGCAGTTTCGAAACTCTATCTTTTATACAAAATGTTAAATCCCTCTCTCGAGGTCATCACAAAGTCAAGCAAAACATTAAAACATACATCACAAACACTAAGCACAATTACACATTTAAAATATTCATCATGAAATTCGGCTTGGCCAAGATACACACGCGACTCGTACATCGTTACATTCCGGACTGCAATGTACGTACGAGTCGCGTGTGTAGCTTGGCCAAGCCGAATTTCGTGATGAATATTTTAAACGTTTAATTGTGCTCAGTGTTTGTGATGTTGTGATGTATTTTTAATGTTTTGTTTGACTTTGTGACGACCTCGACAGAGGGATTTAACATTTTGTATAACGGCCTGAAGATGAAACGATGGAGTTTCGAAACCGCGTTAGCCTTTACGATGTAAGTGAATAGACCACTGACCGCAAGAATAGACTATAGTTTAACTCTTTAATTACATTTTTTCTCGTTGTATCTTTATAAAAAAAAGATGCTAACATAAAGTCTTTGGTTTTACATATCCTTGCTTTTTTATTTGCTAATTTATTTTGTAAACCACTTAACTGTAATTATATAGTTTTCGAAGTTATACTGGTCTGTAGTTTTTAAATAGACCAAACAGCCATTTTTTGTCGTTTTAAGTCTAATTTTCATTTGTGTTTTACAGGTAAGACTGCTGTTTATTTTGTACTTAGAAGAGCCAAAAACCATTGTTGGTAAGTAACTATGTTTGTTTTTTGTTTGTAAAGACCACAACAGATATATTTAAAACATCATTCTAAAAACATCATGACAATAAAACATTTTTTTTATATTATTCTTCTTTTCCGCTAGGATTATTGTCACTATGTTGAGTATAATGATCTGCCTTCCCTAGCTTTGTCTGACAAAGTATATAGCCGCTAAAAGAAGCCTTGATGGCTGACAAAGAATATAGAAGAAAAGGACAAATATAGTAAGAATGGTGTATACAGAATACAGTGTGGATGCGAAGCAGTCTACATAGGACGGAAATTTAGAACTAGAATTTAAGAACATGTAAGACATTCAAATACGGCAAAAATTATTCAAATTATACGTCACATTTAATAAAACGAGGGATACTTACCTCGAGAAATAGAAAACTCCATGAAAGTACTACATATGACGGAAAAAGGAAGACGTATGAACATTTTAGAGAACTTGGAAATTTTTAAGTCTAAATTAAAGGGAGAAAACGTAATAAATGAACAGATATCGTCGCAAGCAGATATTACGTTTAAAAATATAAAAATTGTCAATAATTAACAGGAGGGACGACGATTATAGAAATAAATATAAGTTAATTTAGCCTTAAAACCTTTACTTTTCCATTTTAAGGCTTTAGAGTAAAATAAAACCGACTTAAAACAGATAAAAGGTTTGTAAATAAAATTCCAAACGCAGTATAAATTGCCTCCGCGAGAGTGCAGCACAATGGAGACATAGATGACCGAAGTAATTATGTGTGTACTAAAACAGCTGATTACTAAGAAAACATGGTTGATTACAAGCCTTACAACTTTTAGCATGGCCTATGAACTTCTGTTAAAATAAATATTGTAGTTTATTTAATACATGTATAATAAAACTATATCATTCGTTATTTTTAGGTTGTTTAATGCAATAAGCCTTATTGTGTTTTACTTTCGTATTTTATAACCTATAAAATTAATGACTGAATTCTAACAGTGTACCTTATTAAAATATCTATAAAAGAATCTATTATAATCGAACTTACATTGCATACCTAAATTAAGCTACAGTATTTATTGTTTACTAAAAGCAGAGTTTTTTTATTTAATGAAATTTACTTATTAGAACTGGCATAGTTTGTCTTAGCGATTCTAGTTTCAAAATTGGTTCGGTCAATAATTATTTAATTTTTGGTTGTACTAATAATTTAAATTATTTTCAAC
>CM040189.1:113701736-113706736 GCA_022606455.1 Callitettix versicolor
ACCCAAACAAATTATGTGACTCTTTTGCATCTTTAAGAAAAACAAAATTTTGCAAGATTTTGGTAAAATGTTTTTTTAATATGAAAATAAAATTTTAATGCGTAAGAGAATGTTTTCAGTAGCTACAAAACCGAATTTTTATGGCGGTAGGCGTTCATTCATTTCAAATTTCGATGATCTTGTTGGCTCATACACCGGTCAATCTGCTGCGTTTCTGAATTTGCACAATCAAAATCGTAGATTCGAGACTGCAGTTACTGTAGTATGCGTTTTTCCTTTCCGTCAACACTTATTTCTCGTTCTTATTAATCTAACCGAGAAAAAGAATAATTTTGAAAGCTCTTGCAATGTTTTGAAACAAGTTATATTTATTTTAATAAATAATAAATTTAGTCATTGCTTATAAATCTGTTGTAATGTTTCTTACATGTAAACACGTGAATCTTATAAAGACAATGAACAATAAATATCCGTTTTGTTTGAACATTCGGACATATCATTGTTCAAAAATATCCCGTCATTGTTGAACAATGAAAGATTTCAGTAGAATAATTGTTTTTCAAATAGATTTCAACCAATCAGGACACAGTATTTGTGCACTTCCGGCAGTTTTATAAACGGGAAATGTCCATTGACAGTAGACGGTGAATTTAGCTGGCGAGTTTTTGAGCTGTTTTACGGCGCGCATGTCGGAAGACAAGTTATTGCTTCGTTTTACAGTTATCTCCGCAAAATGTCTTCCGATAAAACTTTATATCATTACAAGCTCTTCGTTATTAAAAAAGTACTTTGTGCATGGTCTACAGGGTGTTCAGGATGTATCGAACAATTTACGTTAATTTTAAATTATATTACGTGGCGCCTAACTTGTTGATTGTGAATAATCTTGGATGTTAGGTCGGTATTTTTTTCGCTAGGACGTGTATTTGTGTTACGGCCTTCAGGGACGTCCTGTGGAAATCTTAGCAGACTTCGGGCTCTGTGAAAAAATAAAAGCACAATTTGTTGGTTTTATAGTGGCGCTTGACCTTGAGTGGTCTAACAGGTTTTCTGTTTACTGTTAGTGGCGGTTTAAGGAAAACTATCAGGTATGTATAATAATGTTTTATATTATGTGCTATGTCCATAATGTGTTATGCAAATCACCATTAGTATTTAAGTAGACACTCCCCCCCCCAATCACAAGCTTGTAACGCACATCGGATAGCGCTCTAGACGTCTGCATTAACTAAACTAAACTTCGCACTTTAGCCGCCTCGGTGGCCTAGTTGATAGCGTACTGGACTTTAACCCCGAGGACCCGGGCTCGATTACCGGCCAGGGCTTGGCATTTTCATACGCTATAAATCATCCCATAGTCTGCATTAGCCCAAGTGTGCACAATAGTTGGACGTTATACACAAAAAAACAAAAAAACAACAACAAAAAACAACAAAAACACCAAAATAAATAAACAAAGGCTTCACTCCAGGGGTGAAACTCCGGAAAAGCTCCTCAGTTATAAGTGGTCTCCTTGAGAAGATCATCAAATGATTTTACTCATACACGTAATATGAGTACTTTATCATCACCAAAAGGGGATTTCCGATGGAGGCAAAATTGGGGTCGCTCAAAGAGCCTAAAGATTCTGGTTCTTAATATTCTCGAGCGTAAATATGAAGGTGTTCAATATTATCGAGCGTAAATATGAAGGTGTTCAATATTATCGAGCGTAAATATGAAGGTGTTCAATATTATCGAGCGTAAATATGAAGGTGTTCATTATGCTTGAGTTTAAGGATTCGGACGCTCAATAAACCTCTTAAACATTAGTTAGGCAGGTTGGTGCCGTTAGTATGTTCCAACCATCCACTGACTAGCGCACTCTGCTGAAGATCCCTACGGTCATGAGCAAGAACCAAAATTACCCTCTTGAGCCTCCTACTTCCAGCAAGAACCTATATAGTCATGAATTACCACACACTCTTCGTGATTGTGCACTGCATGTTACTCCTTCTTCCAGCACAACCTACAGACATACCATCCTGTTTGGCATATACCAGTCCTGTTTATGTGCACCCTCAGACCATAGTTCTCGATAATGAGCCACACGATCTTCGTGAGTTGTGCCCTGCCCAAGAAAACTTCCGCCTCTTTAAGCCCTCCAAAAAAACGTTTCTTAAGAGGCGCTTACTATGGGAAGGTTATCCCGTCTTGCCTAGTGTGATCCAGATCCCAATCCAGCCAGTCGGTCTGCTCCTCATTGCCCTCAACTCCCTTATGCCACGGAATCCAGTGAACAGTAATTCGGTTACCCAGGGACAAAGCGTTGAGGTTCTCCCTCTACCCAAAGTCCAAGATAATGATTTTAGGAAGGAAAAGAGGCACAGAATTATAAATGCAAATAGGTGCTAATATAACTTTTAGAGAAACATCAAAAGTCGTTTATTACAAAAAAACAACTGAGTTACTCCTGCACAAACACTAACATGCCCTGTGCTTGTTTTATGGTGCGGACACGTGGAGTATGACAAAGACTTGAAACACAACTGCTGGTGTTAGAAAGGCAAAGAGTGGGAACAATTTATGTTCCAGTGGAGGATGGAGATTTATGGAGAGCAGATACAATAACGAGTTGGATGCATTATGTGAAGATCCAGATATAGTGAAGTATATAAAGATGGCACGATTGCGCTGGACAGGCCACTTGTCAGAATGGGTGACAATAACATCGTCAAGAGAATATAGTCCCTGACACCGGAGGGGAAAAGAACATGTGGATGGCCGAGGCTAAGGTGGTTCGATGGAGAGAATCGAGATGCCTGAGCATTTAATGTCAGAGGATGGCTGAAGGGGATCCAGACAGATGACGACGACTTCTGTGGGAGGCTAGGACTCAGACATGAGTTGTAGCGCCAATGATGGTGACGATCATGTTAGGCTAATACAACTTATTTTCACGCCCTTTTGGAATATTTCCCCCGCGGGGGGTGCGAACTATCGCACCTATTGAGAGGGTTTAGACGTCCCTCGCGGTACCCGAGTCTAACACTCACACTTACGACTTTAAACACTTTACCCTCACACTTACATTTAGGGAGGCGATAATAGCCTCAATGTGCTTTTCGCCTTAAAATACAAAAAAAATTAGAATATTTCAGAATTAGTGTAGTTCTTTCAAATGCGAATGTTAAATTGACAACGAAAATAAATGTCGATACAAAATAAATACAATTAAGATAGACCAGACACTGTATCACGATAGGTTAACTATGCTATTGCAAACACCATATTGTATTATAGTCAGACACAAGATCAATACACTTGATATAGCAGACATTATTGTATAATGATTGGATAATTACGGAGTGCTGGACTATACCCGGTGTAGAGGCTACAACAATAGCACAAGTGGGAATGCAGCGTAATTTGAAGCCTTTGGTCATTAGTGGTGGAAACATGCTTAATGTTAAATAACAGAGTCACGCAGCTGTTTCGCTGTTGCGATGGAAAGTGACGTCACAGAAACGAACTGAAACATTCGTATATTTTTTTGTTTTTTGTATTTCACATTAAAAATAGAAAAACGATTGGCCACAGTAAAATTCGTATTTTTTATCTTATGTTTAGGTGTGTACGTTTTCTGCAAATATTACTTCGCATCCATAATCAGCTCTAAGATCTATATAAATTAGCAACTTTTTTTCAAATTTCTGACTGTACGAAAGTGAATCCTGACCGCTGTCAGGTTCATTTTGTACTTTAAATAAATTTGAAAATTTTAGTTTCAATTTTATCCAAGTTTTAACGCTGAATAAGACGTTTAAAAAAACGTGCATCATAAGAAGCTAAAATGTGAACATTTTTAAACCATTCAAAGAACATTTCTGTATTAAACTTGTCCAAGCTATTGATAGAATCAATTGTCGCGTCAAATTTGAATCAAAACTTAACAAAATCGCGTCACATCCGTTCAAACCAATTGTTTCTAGAAGCAGCGTTGTTCCGACATTTCGCCAAGATCGTGTGTGGCATCTTCGAGGTGGTTCTCGGTACAAGTGTCAAGTTGACTTCCGAGTATTCGACTTCAGAATTGCTGCAACAACCACCTCGAAGGTGACACAGATACGATCTTGGCGAAAATCGGCAACCATGTTCCTTCCAGAAACTGTTGCGTTCAGTAGATGTAGGCCTATGCCAGTTTAAAATCTAATTCACATTTTATTTGCCATCGTGAAGGAATACGTATATCAGATAAAACCAGAAACATAACACATAACGTATAACGCATAGTAAATTACGTGTAACACATAACGCATAACATATAATGCATAACACATAACGTATAACGCATAATAAATTACGTGTAACACATAACGCATAACATATAATGCATAACACATAACGTATAACGCATAATAAATTACGCACATAACATAATGCATAACACATAACGTATAACGCATAATGAATTACGTGTAACACATAACGCATAACATATAATGCATAACACATAACGTATAACGCATAATAAATTACGTGTAACACATAACGCATAACATATAATGCATAACACATAACGTATAACGCATAATAAATTACGTGTAACACATAACGCTTAACATATAATGCATAACACATAACGTATAACGCATAATACATGACGCATAACTCACAAGTATAACGCATAACACATAACGTATAACGCATAATAAATTACGTGTAACACATAACGCATAACATATAATGCATAACACATAACGTATAACGCATAGCACATGACGCATAACTCACAAGTATAACGCATAACACATAACGTATAACGCATAATAAATTACGTGTAACACATAACGCATAACATATAATGCATAACACATAACGTATAACGCATAATACATGACGCATAACTCACAAGTATAACGCATAACAGATAACGTATAACGCATAATAAATTACGTGTAACACATAACGCATAACATATAATGCATAACACATAACGTATAACGCATAACACATGACGC
>CM040189.1:113711736-113749236 GCA_022606455.1 Callitettix versicolor
TTGGGTGTATTGTGGGCCACGTGAAGCGTGACGTCAGAGGCGGTGTGAAAAGGGTCGTTGATTGGTTGTAAGGGATGTCTCACTACTACTGCCCCCACAGGAAATCAACGTTTAAGTAAATGTTTAAGTGCTTTTTTGTTTGTTCTAAGTATCTATGATATCGCAACATGCGTAATGGAAGTAAGTATTGCAAATACATTAGTAAAACCTTCTCTGGTTTAAACAAGTTCACTCAGGAAACTACTTAGTCAAACATACTCTGGTTTAAACAAGTGCACTCAGGAAACTACTTAGTCAAACATTCTCTGGTTTAAACAAGTTCACTCAGGAAACTATTTAGTCAAACATTCTCTGGTTTAAACAAGTTCACTCAGGAAACTACTTAGTCAAACATTCTCTGGTTTAAACAAGTTCACTCAGGAAACTACTTAGTCAAACCTTCTCTGGTTTAAACAAGTTCACTCAGGAAACTACTTAGTCAAACATACTCTGGTTTAAACAAGTACACTCAGGAAACTACTTAGTCAAACATTCTCTGGTTTAAACAAGTTCACTCAGGAAACTACTTAGTCAAACATTCTATGGTTTAAACAAGTTCACTCAGGAAACTACTTAGTCAAACATTCTCTGGTTTAAACAAGTTCACTCAGGAAACTACTTAGTCAAACATTCTCTGGTTTAAACAAGTTCACTCAGGAAACTACTTAGTCAAACATACTATGGTTTAAACAAGTTCACTCAGGAAACTACTTAGTCAAACATTCTCTGGTTTAAACAAGTTCACTCAGGAAACTGCTTAGTCAAACATTCTCTGGTTTAAACAAGTTCACTCAGGAAACTGCTTAGTCAAACATTCTCTGGTTTAAACAAGTTCACTCAGGAAATTACTTAGTCAAACATTCTCTGGTTTAAACAAGTTCACTCAGGAAACTACTTAGTCAAACATTCTCTGGTTTAAACAAGTTCACTCAGGAAACTACTTAGTCAAACATTCTCTGGTTTAAACAAGTTCACTCAGAAACTACTTAGTCAAACATTCTCTGGTTTAAACAAGTTCACTCAGGAAACTACTTAGTCAAACATTCTATGGTTTACATAAATTCGTTTAGAAGCAAATAAATTAGTCCAATCTTCTCTGGTTTATTCTTATCTATTCAATACAGAGCTACAGAGCTTCACCGGTCAATCTGTTGTGGCCTTGAACGTGCCCATCGAAAAATACGTACTTACGTACATATACATGTGTTAACACGCTCACGTTCGCAATTTTAGTCGGATTTGTTACAAAAATCAATTTTTATAATAGCTTGGACGAGTTCGTTAACCTGCAAAATTCGTTCAACAGTTTCAAAATGTCGACCATTTTATATCTTTAAAAATGTATAACGTTTTGGAAAATTTTATGTCACTGTCGTAAGCAGTGTTAAAAACTGCATAAAGTGACGTTTTAAATTTTCAAAATACTTTGAAATTATGAAATTTTTACAGCAGTTAGGGTTCTATTTCGTATAACGTAATTTGGAAATTTAAAATGATAAAATATACAGATTTAAGTGCTGATTATGGTGGTGATATCATAATTTCAAAAAAATTTTAATAAAAAAAGTATTTTTACCATCTGAAACATAATACGTACCGTACCACCTGAAACATCTTTGCTTACCATGTGGAACATCTTCGTTTAACACCCGAAACATCTTCTCGTAATACTTGAAACATCTTCGCGTACCACTTAAAACATCTTCGCGTACCACCTCAAACGTATTCGCGTACTACTTGAAACATTTTCACGTACCACCTGACATATCTTCGCTTACCATTTGGAACATCTTCGTTTACTACCCGAAACATTTTCGCGTACCACCTGAAACATATTCGCGTACTACCCGAAACATATTTGCGTACCACCCGAAACATCTTTGCGTACCACCTGAAACATCTTTTCGTACCACCTGAAACATTATCGCTTACCATTTGGAACATCTTCGTTTACTACCCGAAACATCTTCGCGTAATACTTGAAACATCTTCGCATACCACCTCAAACACATTCGCGTACTACTTGAAACATTTTAACGTACCACCTGAAACATCTTCTCGTACCACCCGAACATCTTTGCGTACCACCCGAAACATCTTCGCGTACCACCTGAAACATCTTCGCGTACCACCCGAACATCTTCGCGTACCACCTGAAACATCTTAGCGTACAACTTGAAACATATTCGCGTACCACCCGAAACATCTTCGCGTACCACCTGAAACATCTTAGCGTACAACCTGAAACATATTCGCGTACCACCCGAAATATCTTTGCGTACCACCTGAAACATCTTTTCGTACCACCTGAAATATCTTTGCATACCACCCGAAACATCTTTGCGTACCACCCGATACATCTTTTCGTACCACCCGAAACATCTTTGCGTACCACCTGAAACATCTTTGCGTACTACCTGAAACATCTTCGCGTTACACCCGAAACATCTTTGCATAACACTTGAAACATCTTCGCGTTACACCCAAAACATCTTCGCATAACACTTAAAACATCTTCGCGTACCACCTCAAACATATTCGCGTACCACCCGAAATATCTTTGCATACCACCCGAAACATCTTTGCGTACCACCCGATACATCTTTTCGTACCACCCGAAACATCTTTGCGTACCACCTGAAACATCTTTGCGTACTACCTGAAACATCTTCGCGTTACACCCGAAACATCTTCGCATAACACTTAAAACATCTTCGCGTACCACCTCAAACATATTCGCGTACTACTTGAAAAATTTTCACGTACCACCTGAAACATCTTCGCGTACCACCTGAAACATCTTAGCGTACCACCTGAAACATATTCGCGTACCACCTGAAACATATTCGCGTACCACCTGAAACATCTTTGCGTACCACCTGAAACATATTCGCGTACCATCCGAAACATTTTTTCGTACCACCTGAAACATCTTTTCGTACCACCCGAAACATCTTTGCGTACCACCTGAAACATCTTTTCGTACCACCCGAAACATCTTTGCGTACCACCTGAAACATCTTTTCGTACCACCTGAAACATCTTCGCATAACACTTGAAACATCTTCGCGTTACACCCGAAACATCCTCGCATAACACTTGAAACATCTTCGCGTACCACCCGAAACATCTTCGCGTACCACCTTTTGGAAAATCCTAAACTAAATTTCGGACGTTACGAAAACAAAAATAATCAATTTAGTGGAAGAACGGAAATCGAATTAAGTACAAATATAACTGTCAGATTCGACTTTTATAAGATCGCAATACTTTCTCCGTAGGTTTTATCATACAGTGAGAAAGTTAAAGCAGAAAAAGTATTTTTATGTGGTTTCGTCATTTTTTCATCCTACTGTATAAACGTACACACTGACGTAACAGAGCCGGGATCAGTTTTATGACGTCTTTGTTGCGAGGGTAATTTATGGCGGTTTTATGGTGTTCTGCGAAGTGTGGGGCAACACTTCTGGATTAGTAATATGCCGCGACGTCAATATGCCGGGAGTGAATTGAAATAGAACGAAGAGAAGACGGATGACGGAGGATTTGAATTTGGATTTTGAAA
The DNA here is from genome assembly GCA_022606455.1 of Callitettix versicolor. Taxonomy (NCBI): domain Eukaryota; kingdom Metazoa; phylum Arthropoda; class Insecta; order Hemiptera; family Cercopidae; genus Callitettix; species Callitettix versicolor. Next base: position 113,715,341 of record CM040189.1, read on the forward strand.
TTGGAAATTGTCAAACTGTTTTAAAAATTATGAAACTAAACGCTTTGTGTACAAATACAGAAAGGAAACATTTTGCCACAAAAAGAAAACGAATTAATTTTGTTGTGAAAGGAATTAATCAACTTATCAAAATAGTCGAATTACTTTACCTTCATGTACAATTAGATTAACATAGCCGCTATCTTCAAAGAGATGCCAAACACGATACATTAATTCAGGGTAAAAATAATTCATATTTGCATATCAGTTCACAGTGCTCCTAGCATATTTATTCTGTAGACAAAAATGTAACATTAAATGTCTATATAATATAACATATAACATATTATAGAATATAACATATAATATGTAGTTTCAATATTAAATGTTCTACTTTTGTATTTAAACCTATAACCTATAACCTATAACAGTAATGACTGAATTCCAAAATTATACCTTAGAGGTATTTACAAATGAAACCTACTTTAACTGGATTTTACATTACATACCTAAATTAGGCTACAGTTTTTACCGTTTATTAAAAGCAGAGTCTTCTATTAATAAAATTTACATATTAGAAGTAGGGTAAATTGCCTTACCGATTCTATTATTTTAAAAAAATTATTTGAAAATATATTTTTGATATATATTTCAGATATACGAAGTGTGTTCAGAAAGTAATGGAAATTTTGAAATTTCGCGGGCTTGGAGTATCCGATATTCAAACATTTTTTTTTTATATACATGCCCTTGAAGTACGATAAAACTTTCAGCCGTTTTCATTGTTGACTTTGTCCGTGACAGCCACTAAGGTTAGACGTGTTTTTATGAGCTCGGCGATTTTCGTTTGTTAAAAAAAATGGATGAAAGAATTTGTATCAAATTTGCGTAAAAATGGAATAAAGTGTAACAAAGTGTGTTTAATGTTAGCAAAGGCCTATGATGAGTCTGCTATGAGTAAAGCAAGAGTTTACGAGTAATATAAGCGTTTCTAAGAAGGCCGTGAAGACGTGAACAACCGATGAAAACGTAGAAAAAGTGAAAGAAATGGTTATGAACAATCGCCGAATCACAACTATGATTGTTCGCTGACAACTATGGCCGCTGATGATGTTGGCATATCGATTGGATCATGACATGACATTGTTTCCAGTGTTTTGCGTATGAAACGCGTTGCAGCAAAATTCGTTCCGAAATTGTTGAATTTTGATTTAAAACAGCGGCGAATGGAAGTTGCTCAGGAGTCACTAAATGAAGTCAACGACGATGCAGAATTACTGAAACGTATTATAACAGGTGACGAAACATGGGTTTACGGATATGACGTCGAAACTAAGGCTCAGTCATCCCAGTGGAGACATTTTGGCTCGTCAAGACCGAAAAAGGCTCAACAAGTGCGGTCGAACGTGAAGGTTATGCTCACCGTGTTCTTCGATAATAATGGCATAGTGCATCATGAATTCCTGCCACCAGGTGAAACGGTCAATAAGGAGTACTACCTACAAGTTCAACGCCGTTTGCGTGAAGCAATCCGGAAAAAACGTTCGGATCTGTGGAAAAACAATTCATGGCTTTTGCACCACGATAATGCACCAGCTCATACTTCATTGCTTATTCGTGAATTTTTGGCCCAAAACAGTACTGTAACGATGCCCCACCCTCCATATTCGCCAGACACGGCTCTGTGTGTCTTTTTCCTATTTCCAAAAATAAAGAGAACCTTTAAGGGCCGTCGTTTTACAGCCGTAGGTGACATTGAAAGTGAATCGCTGAAAGAACTAAAGGTTATCTCAAAGATCGAGTTTAGGAAGTGTTTCGAGGATTGGAAGAAGCGCTGGCACACGTGCATAATCTCCAACGGGGACTATTTTGAAGGTGACAACATCAATGTAGAAGAATAAATAAAGATTTTGTTCAAAAAATTAAAATTCTCGTTACTTTCTGAACACACCTCTTACATTATTGTTACACTCACAATTAATTATTTTTATTATATGCTTGCATTTTGTTGCACTCTCACGGGGACACTTTACGCTTCTCTTGGAATTCTTTAAAAAAATCGTTTATCGGTTTTAAGTCAGTTTTATTTTATCGTAAAGCATTGAAACGAGAAAATGTAAAGCGTGAAGGTTTTCCGGTGTTCTGACAAACCAGTAGGTGCATCATATACGTAGTTTCAATAAAGCAGTTCCTTATTTTTTGTACCAAAACCAGTCGTAACGCTTAGCATAACAGTGTACGAAATATATTGAATCGAAAAATTCGACTGAGACTTAGGATTAAAGTAAATTTAGTTGGCTGCGGTTGGAATAAAGGTTCTGAACGTTTGTAATTTTCCAAAGTAGTCTGCAGCCTTGCGACAATTATGAGTAATATAGCTGAGGGCAATGCATGCCAAGCAGCAAGGAAGCAACAATAACGGAACATTCGTACTGCACACAAGGGACGGCTAGACTGTGTTTTTGTTTATAAGCAAGTCGTGCTTTGTCGCTAAATTTTACTTGTACAGTGCTCATGTAAGCGGGCTCCTTTAACAAATCATTTTAATAAAAATATGCCGGTGCATTTATTTGCCCGGCTGTTTTGTTTCGCTCGTTCCTGTGGCATTTAATTAGTTAAACATTTCAAATATATTCTCAGCCGCCTCGGTGGTCTTTTTTTTTTTTTTAATAGCTTCTTAACATGCTTAGGGGGTATCCCCGGGCGTGTGCCCATTATACTCCCTATAATGCTGTGCTTCGCATTTACATTTTACTTAAATCTATTATACATCTTATTTCTAACTTATATCTAATACAATTTTCAAAAACTCAAATTAAACTTATTCTAAAAATGCATCTGCCATTTTTATGAAACCCTACTTGCCAAAAGAAACCAAAGTGTGCCAAAGTGTGCCTTTATACTTCTTTACTTATATCTACTTATAATCAATTTAATTCTTACTCCTAACAAATAATAACAATATAATAAAGAAAAACTGCAAAACCAAACCAAAAATATTAGCAAGTCCATTTTTAACCTACTTGGTTAATCTTGCGGAATTGAGTTTTACCTGAGCCATAGTGACAGCTATGCCTCAGGTACACTATTTATATGGTGCCACTCACACACTCTCATTCAACCTCTTAGCTTTTAGTACTTCAGCCACAAACTCTCGGAGAAAATTCGCCGCTTCGACACTCGCCAACAACACAGAGACGTCACCGCGGAGGGACAGATCCAGGTCTTCGAGGTTTTTCTCCAATTGTTCCCGAGCCAGCGTGAATCTTTCACAATCCAAAAGTGTGTGCCAGGAATCTTCGTACTTATTTCCACAATCACAGTGAGGTGAACTTCTCTTTCCGAACTTATGCAAGTACGCATTAAAGTCTCCATGTCCTGTAACCATCTGCGTCAAGTAGTGATCAGTGTCAAGCCACTTCAACTTCCGTCTGCCTACAATCTTCGGGAACCACCTGTACGTTGTTCTTCCACTTTCTGCTTCGTCCCATCTCTTCTGCCATACTGTTGTAGCCCATCTCGTCAACACTCCTTTTGCTTCACCTTTTGTAAGGCCCTGTTCCATTTTCCGGTCTTCTACCAGGACTCTAGCTCCCACACTGTACTGGTACACTTTATACCTCCTCAATGCTACTCCTCGGTGGTCTAGTGGATAGCGTACTAGGATTTCACCCCGAGGACCCGGGTTCGATTCCCGGCCAGGGCTTGGCATTTTCATATGCTATAAATCATCCCATCGTCTGCATTAGCCCAAGTGTGCACAATAGTCGGACGTTAAAAAAAAAAAAAAAAATTAAAATTAATTTTAAAAAAATTAAAAAAACACACCTGCTAAATCACAAAAAATACAATTAAAAAGACGAAAACAAGGTATTGGAATAAACGCTGAAGAATATTTTAAGAGTAATGAATTATGAAGTTACAGTTACGTTTATACAATATTGCAACTGTTATGTTATGTTATCAGTGCGGTGTATCCCTGACAAACGTCCGAGTTAATTTGAACATTGCACGATGTATCTTGTATCATTTAGAAAATTTTTATGTTTGATTGACGATTTGAATGCAGTCGGGGGCTGTATATCAATATATTTTCACTGTAAATAACCCCCATTTATTGCAATAAAAAAATAACAAAAATGTATTTTTGCATCGCGTTAAATTTCCTAGTGAATGGTTATAACTGACAAAATTTTTGAACAAATTGTAACAATTAAAAAAACAAATTCTTTTCATAGAAAAACTTACTATTTTCGAGTTATATTTTTTTTATTATTTTAAATTATCGATATTTTGAAACAGGTAATTTTTGGTTTATTTCTTCTATGTTAACCTAAGATCTTTGCATTAATTGGTGTGGTGCAGAATTGCATTTCAATCGTTCACGCTGTTCTAGAGAAAACATTTTCAGTAAATAAAACGAAACAGCTGTTAGGCTAATTTTTATGACAGGAACAAACAAGTGAAATTTTTAGTTTCCTTATGGCACACTTGTGTTTGGCTTTTATGAGGCTTGTATGAGCTTTTGGAGCGGCCATCTTTAAACACGTGTACTCGCATGATCAATAACATAACTTGCGTGAAATAGTTTACAGTAGCGGTGGGGCAGAAAACACCAAACTGTTAAAAAACTGCTTTTCCTTAAACGACAAACAAACTGCTTTTTCAAACGGAAACAAGCAGTTTGATTCGGACTGGTTTATAATTTGTTAAACAAGGAACGGACTGTTCTATTCGGACGTTGCCGCAAGCGCTAAAACTGTTTTCCTGCTAACTGCTTTTCTTCAACCTACTTTTATGCTTTTTCCCTTTATTCCAAAGTTGCTTGTTGCTTGTAGTGAAGTAAGAACTGTTTGGTCAATGCAACGTTTATCTCTATTTTGTTGCGAGTTTTAATAACAACATCTCACATTTTGTAGATACAGAGCCTAATTTTATTTAAACATATTTTCTATATTTATTATCAATCATAAATCAACTAAAAATATTCTAAATCGTTAGCATTTTGGTAAATATGCAAAGGACTATTTAATTTTTAAATAAAAAAATAATGCTTCTATTAGAAATTCATTGCATTTTGTACATAAAATGGCATACATAATTATTACGTTTTGATAATGTAATTTAATTATTACTACACTTATAAGAATTATTTTTATCATTTCTAAATGCTTTATACCCAAAAACAGTTAAGGACATGATGGTAATGGAAATGAAAAAGTAGTCTTAGAAAACTGAACAAGGTGTGCTTTATGTTTTAGCTGCTAATACAACTTTGAGTTTCAGTTTTCTAAACCTTTTTTTTCCAACTGTTTTAAAAATCAGCTTTTTTCTTCAAAAAACAGTTTGTTGACGTTTTGTAAAATAGCAGAAACGCCCACCTCTAGTTTACAGCAGAGGTTCCCAATCTTTTCGGTTTGCGGCTCCCTAAATAACCGGACATTTTCCCCGGCGCCCTTAATACATCAGGTTTTTTCTAAATGTTTGACTTTCTTGAAAAATTTGAAAACTCTCCTTCTTAAAAGCGTTTTCTTCTTTCTTTGTTCCCACTAGCTCTTCATTCTTTCTGATCTTCTTTTCCTCTCCTCTTCCGAAATGATAGGTTTAGGTTTTATTTTGGTTTTATCTTGGAATCTTATTCTTTCGTCTTTGGTAATTATCTTAGTAGTTTGGTCAAGCAGTGAATTTTCTGTAATTTTTAATTCTATTAGGTCTTTTTCAATTTCTTTAAACCAGTTCGGTTTTGTTTTACGATTATGGAAAAAATCAAACACTTGTTTCGTTAATCTATTAGAGTTCATTCTAAGAAGATGGCCGTAAAAATTTATTCTCCTTTTTCTCATAGTACCTGACAGTTTTTCAATTTTCCTGTAGAGAGCTTCATTTCTTATATATACTACCTTATTATCCTGAAATTTTGTTCCTATAATTTTTCTTAAGATTTTCCTTTCCGTTATTTCAAGCTTTTCTATCTGGCCTATGCGATTCATGGTTAATGTTTCTGCTGCGTACAGTGCTTCCGGCTTGATCATTGTTTCCATTCACCAAGATATTTGAACTCTTTTACAATTTCTATTTTCTGTTCTTGGATTTTAAGGTATTTATTTGGGTATTTGTTGTTTGTCATGATTTTGATCTTTTAAAGATATGTTTAGACCTATTTTAGCTGCTTGTTTCTTCAATTCAAGAATCTGTTCCCTTGCTTCCTCCATTGTTTCAGCAAACAAGGCCATATCATCTGCAAATGCAATACAGCTAATTCTGAGATTCTTCTTTTTGTAACCCAATCCTATTCCACTTTTTATATTTTTCTTCCATTCCCTGACTACTTTCTGGATATATATAAAAGCGTTTAATATATCTAATTTAAATTTATATATCTAATTTAAAATATCTAATTTCAAATGTTTCGGTAATATCCATATTGAACCACGCTTGCGCACTCGCTGTTTCAAGAGACGCGGATTGGAAAGAAAACAATGAAAGTTGCTAAATTCTTGGCATTTTGTCAACATACACGATTGTCGGCGTAAAAAATTCGAGAATTGGAAATTCCAAGACAATTGCCGCATTGTTTAATTGAATATTTCTGCACCCTTATGACGACACCGTGGCGCCCCTGGGAGCCGTGGCGCACACTTTGGGAATCACTGGTTCATACAATATATTTGCGCTGTACGATTGCTGACCAATTACGTTCAACCCATATAAAACCCAAAGTGATTTCAAATCCAAATTACTCTTTGCTATAAAACAAAGTAGTTCTTTATGAAATTTCTATTCTCTAGCGGGTAACGGTCACTTTAATTGTATTAATGAATGTTCCATTGCGCAGATTTCACCGGATACACAGATAACAATCGTATTTTATGACACTTTTATTTCCGGTTTAATTAATTTGACAAACTTTATTGCCCGTTTCAAATCAATTTTGAAGATTACAATTTCATATTTAGATTGCACTCGCTGTTAAAATAGTTTTATAGTTTAAAAATGGTCTTGTTTTCGGATTACTTTTAGCCGCCTCGGTGGCCTAGTTGATAGCGTACTGGGCTTTCACCCCGAGGACCCGGGTTCGATTCCCGGCCAGCGCTTGGCTTTTTCATACGCTGTAAATCATCCCATCGTCTGCATTAGCCCAAGTGTGCACAATAGTCGGATGTTAAAAAAAAAGTTTACTTTTATACAGGGTTAAACAATAGTCGCACTGTTTAATAAATATTGAAATGATTTTGGGAACTAAAATTTGTCTATTTGTTTTTTAATAGTTTGCCTACCACTCGGCATATTGAAAAGTTAAAACTTGCCCCTAAATAATAATCAACCCAACACGTCTTTATGATTAAGCTTCTAGAGAGAATGACAAAAACTGAAGATTTCTAAAAGAACTCTGCCAAAAATGGCAGCTGATTGAAATGCATATAGTATATTCACAGAATACCTAATTTAAACACAATGATCACCTCTATTTGAGATATGTGAACTGATTTCATAGCTCACATTTAAAACAGCAGAAGATCGCGCAGTGTACCTTGTATGCTGTTTTGTTGCCCGTTATAGCACGCTACCCTTCACCCTGTACCCACTTCACTGTGTGTGATGGAAAATATTGGGCAACACTGCTCGATGTTATAGTTTGTCCAAAATCTCATGAGTTCCGGTGATTGGCACACGCGTAGTCTGGAGTACGTGGCACTATTACTTCCGTTTGCATCACCTCCTAGGCAGTGGACTGCATAATTATGAAATTTCTAACATTTTTGTTTAACTAATTACTATTGTAATATTCATATTCTAAATAATTTCTTATGCCATTTTGATTCGAACCTGAGGTCACCGAATATGTTGATACCGTGAACAAAACAACAACTACAGTATCAGGTTATATAGTCGAACCACTTAGTAAATGGCCTGCTCATGTAGGCTAATTCCCCTCCAGCTCCCTCCAACAGTCCAGTGTCACAGAGTCGGCCAATCCGAGTCTACAAACTGTTACTACTCGGCGATAGCGGAAGAAAAGGAAGGAATTATGGTGAGATAGTGGGACTCGACCTCTCACTCGCACTCAGGTATTCTTAGATAGTATGTTATTGAAAGCGATATAAACAACAACTGGAGGTTATATAGTCGAGCCACTTAGTAAATGGCCTTCTCATTTAGGCGAATTTCCCTCTAGCTCTCCCTCCAACAGTCCAGTGACACAAAGTCGGCCAATCTGAGTCTACAAACTGTTACTACTCAGAGATAGTGGAAGAAAAGGAGGGAGTTATGGTGAGATAGTAGGAACTCGACTTCTCACTCGCACATTTTTCTCTCTATCCTACTGGTGTTCTTAGCAGGCCTTTTTCTATAGTATGTTATTGGAATGCGACATACGAACAACAACTACAGTATCAGGTTATATAGTCGAGCCACTTAGTAAATGGCCTGCTCATTTAGGCGAATTTCCCTCTAGCTCTCCCTCCAACAGTCCGGTGACACAGAGTCGGACAATCCGAGTCTACAAACTGTTACCACTCAGCGATAGCGGAAGTAAAGGAGGGAGTTATGGTGAGATAGTAGGAACTCGACCTCTCACTCGCACATTTTTTTCTCTCTATCCTACTGGTGTTCTTAGCAGGCCTTTTAGAACAACCACTACGCTTTGCTTATTTAATAAGAACATTGATAGATATACTCTAAGTTCACTTTCAATCAAGTAGTGAGTAAAACAAAATTAAAATTCGAACCTACTTACTGGTCCGAAATTTAGCGAACTGTACGCTATCATACCGACAGTGCTACGGACTGCTTTTTTTGTGTTCTATTCCTGTAATAAGTTATTGACAATCCAAATAGAATGGACACTGTTTTTTAACAAGTTATTACATCCAGTTTACTGATTGTTTTATTGTATAACGGAAAGTTGTGACGTCAGCAGCAGAGTTCTTGCTGGTTGGCACTACACATTGTACGGTACGGCTGACCTGACCAAGGGCTACAAGACGTACACGCTTATTGATTGCTGCTTACCGGTTCTAACCGGATTTGACAGCGGGATGAATGGACGTTGGTAAATAAGGTTGATTACTTTGTGACAAAAAACACTTCCACGGACTCAAAACATTGAGTAAAGGTAATAAAGAATAAACATGAAGTTGCCATACTGTAATTACATCAAAAACACAGTTGTTGTCGGAAATCAGCTGTTTTGTAAACATTACCTCCCCCGCCGCAGAATTATCCACACGCGACGTTTTTGAAGTGGACTTTTCATTTTTATTCAATTAATGCACATTGTACTTGTTTTGTTGATTTAAATTAAAACTTATTAACAACCGCATCCTTTGTTTGGTTCCAGGTAAGCAAATAACTCGTATCAAATGTGAAACAATCAGCAGAAACTTTCTTCGAAGGGTAAGTTTGTCAACAACACGATGAAGTGAAATTCCAAATGTATTTATAACCAAAGCTTTAGAGATTGAGAACATAACAATCAACAATTTGCAAATAAAATCTAAAGGCCGGGTGGACTAAGCATTCAAAACCTAACCTATTGCTTTTAATGTAAGTGCTGCCACTGAAAGCTGCGTCGCCGGGCTCCACTCCGCGTAGCTTTGACTATGTCTTGGTTCGGTTTTCAAACTGACTCAGTTTCACCCACCACGTTGACCACGCCTCCAAACTTATAATTTCTCGTTGCCTAAGTAAAGGTTTTTAAACATAATACTTTCCTAACGTCTGTTACAGTAGGCCTAAATACAACGTCCGCCAATGAAACGGGATGATCGTAGGTGGCCTTGAGACAAAGTTGACATATAGTGGGAGGGATAGTTACAGGCGCTTCACCACCTGCACAATCTACCATTTAGTTGCAATGGATCGTTGGACGGGTGAACAACGCTACTACGCGGTGAAAGCGTATTATCAAAATGGCGAAAAGCTTGTGCAAACTAGACGTGCTTTCCGACGTCATTTTAACGTACCGCGTAACCAGCCTGTTCCGTCAAATAATGCAATTAGAACGTGGGTAAACAATCTCGAGCAAACGGGATCAACGTCTTAAAAAAGATGCGGGAGTGTAAAAACTGTTCGAACACCTGAAAACATCGCAGCTGTTCAACAGGCTATGGTTAGAAGTCCTCGCCGAATAGCCAAACACAGCCGCCTCGGTGGTCTAGTTGGTAGAATACTGGGCTTTCACCCCGAGGACCCGGGTTCGATTCCCGGCCAGGGCTTGGCATTTTCGTACGCTATAAATCATCCCATCGTCTGCATTAGCCCAAGTGTGCACAATAGTCGGACGTTAAACACATAAAAAAAGATTAGCCAAACAACATGCCCTTCGCATTGGAATAAGTGATACATCTGGGGGAGGATATCTGTTTTTGTTTTATGAGGATACCTAAAAACAAAAGTGTTTCAAGCAGATCCACCTACAACCATTCAAGCCCTCAAACAACGAATTGTTTACGATATTGCTACAATACCTGTCAACATGCTGCGAGAGGTCATGCAAAACTTCCAAGCCAGGCTCCAGGAATGCCTTAACTGCAATGGAGGTCATTTGGTAGACGTAGTGTTCAGAAAATAATTTTTCGTATTGTACCCATAATGGCTATTCTTGTACTTTCAGTTATTTACTAAGAAAATATTTTTTTTTAATTTTCAACAACCTTATTTAATCATTCCGTTTCAATGGCGGACCCTGTATTTAGATTTGAAAGACAAAAACGCTTTTTCAACTGACTGAACTCCGCTTCCGGTTGCCGTTCATCTTCATTCAGCTCGGCTCAGCTCGGCTCGGCTCGGCTCGGCTCGGCTCGGCTCGGCTCGGCTCGGCCCGGCTCGGCTCGGCTCAGCACAGTTCCGCTCCTCATTTGGTGGCCGCCAGGCCAAATTATTTAGTAGTTTAAACGTCAATGACAGAGTCTTTTCGATAGAACTTTAAATAAGAATACAATAAACAACAAACTAAATATTAACAGAACTCGACGACGGACAAATCAAAGTGTAACAATTGAATCCGAATCAATCAAACAAGTCAAATATTAATCCATTCTTGCCGTGAACGGACGCCAAATCAATAAAATAAATATCATTGTTGTACTGTACGAATCGAAACGTAAACCTAATCCTTGAACAGATCGTAGTCATTAAATGGAATCGAACAATGTACACATTGAATCGTAAATATTTAGTAAAATCCAATCAGAGTGGATTCATTCTGTTAAGTCAGTCAACAAAGTACGTATCGATATAGAAATGAAATCGTAATTCAAGTCAATACGATAGGTATAGCCAAAGTTATTGTCTTTAGAACACCAGTAAAGTTTTGTGTGTTTTAGAGTGGAGCTGTTCCTCCTTAACTGGCATTCTAGATCCTCATCTACGCCAATAAATTTATTTTTTAATCCTCATTCATTTCCTGTGTTTCAAAAATGAGAATTTTATAATTTTTTTAGCTCTACAAGATATTCGATTTCAAAGCACGGAGGTGATTAAAATTTCTTCCTGCTTCGTTGGTATCTATAGGAAACCTTTGCACTATACCACTTATCGTAAACACAAGATCACATTTAATAAGTTGAACTTTTGACAATTACCACTTTCATTTCCCATAGAAAACTTATTAAACTTATCAATCTAAATAGCTGAGCTAAAATGGTAGATGTTTTTCGAGGATAACAATAAGGTTTCAATGCGGTCTATACAGTCGTTTTAATTTCAAATAGTTTTGATCTGTTTGTTTGGTTTTAAATGTGATTGGAAGAGATCAAATGATTTATATTTACTGCCAGATTGGGCTGTTATTTATTATAACGTGCATTCAGTTGGCAGCGGTTTCCTTAATCTACTGTAATGAATAGCGGGCAGACTGCTGCAGAATTTGGCGAATCCAGCCCTACGTAAGCTACGGGATCCACTCTCATCTCCAACCCCTAAGGAGGAATAAGATGCTAAGCTCATCATCACTTTCACTTCCTAACAGTGTTTCCTTATCCCTATTTATACCAGAAGCCAAATTAAAATAGCGTGCACGGAAGGCTAAGAGGGGGCTCTGCTATAAGTATGATGACTCTGGATAACAGACGCCATTTTTAATCTTGCCTTACCTACGCGTGCCTCTAGATGCATGGTTTTAGGCCATGCACTAAATTGTGTAGAATTTCTGAAATTTTAATGACTGAAAACAAATAGCCAAAATCTAAAGTCCTTGATACCTGGCGAATGTGAACCCGACGAGTGAAAATAATAAAGAGGGAGGAACCTTGATTTTTTTTTTTTAGTGTTTAACGTCTTACTATTGTGCACACTTGGGCTAATGCAGACGATGGGATGATTTATAGCGTATGAAAATGCCACGCCCTCGCCGGGAATCGAACCCGGATCCTAGGGATGAAAGCCTAGTACGCTATCCACTAGACCACCGCCTCGGCTGGAGGAACCTTCAACTGTACCGAACCACGTGGAACCCACGAGCATTGAATCGTAGCAGACGCTAGGCGGACCATCACATTGCCTTGAAGGAAGAGAGAGATGGGGTCAACTATCGCAAAAATCATTAAAAACAAACTTCTATAAGGTGCGTAAATGTGCAGCTAAGAGAGCAGGCGGTAACCAACAAGAGAATAATAAACTTTAAATTAATCCCATAAGCAAGACCTTAATTATGAGAAACACAATCCCTATAGGAGAAAGCTCGAGAATTTACCGTGCGAGTTCTCCAAATGCTAAGAGGCTGACATTGGATGGGAGTATCCCCGAAACAGGCAAAGGAAATAACTTTCTGCGACGACAATGCTGATGGGAAACCGTGCTCCAAGATTATAGAGGGCTGGCAGTCAGAAAATCAATTGAAATAGGTTATTCTAGGACCATTATGCGGAATTAGGAGAATATTAGGGATCCTGTGTCGACGGCAACTCTTGAAGAACTATGAAACTCGCGATGGGGCGCTATAATTTGAAGGTACGTCTGAATTTACCATGGCGTATCTGTGGAGGCTAAGCGGCATGAATGAAGGTCACGTTATCTGTCATTTGAAGGCTCTAGCAATGCTGATTTGAACAAAGGGTGTTTGGTTTCCAAATCGTAAAGGACCTCCTGATGGATGAGCTAACTAGTGTACTGCTGAAAAGAACAGGACCAGTCTACGCAAGAACATTTTCTTGATTGTTTAAGTTTTCTACCAACCAAAGAAATTGTCCAAAACTTCAAAATGTTTCCATCATATTTCTTGTCTCTTCCCAGCTAATGCTGAATGCTATCCAGGAACAAGTCATGAGTCAATATACTCAGCTGGATTAAAGAGCGGAAGAGGAGGTTCGTTGATTTTTAGAAACAGGCCAGAAACTGTTACACTATTCAGTGATGAACTCATTGGTGTAATAATGAAGTTCATCTGTGATAAACCTCTTCAACGGGGTGAGATACTTTAAGAATACACCCTGGAGTGGGGACACCTTGGAATCAATAATTAGTTGCTTTTCATTGATTTTGACCTTGAGGCTAGTTTCCTCGTTTCATTTTCTCTTAGAGTTATGCGGACATTTTGTGGCCTGTTTTTTCACGCATTACGTTATCGTGTCAGCAAGCTTAAAGTCCTTTTCACTAAGCAGTCTTGTTTCTTTTTTGTGTATTGTTTTTATTATTGAAGTACTCACTTCCACCTGGAACTTCCTTTCTTTTATACATTTTTGGAAAAGTGCTGTGAAAGAGTTTAAACAAATTTTCTGTGCCATACTTGACAAGTTCTCCGGGAGTATTTCCAAGACCGAGTGCTCAATAAGCTGTTTACATAGGTTTTTTTATTTCGGTAACGTTCAATCTTATTCGTGAGTCAATGATGTTTTCACCCTCTTTTGAAGGGTTAGTTTAAAATTTTCCCCTGCTCTCGCTCAGTAATCTACTAAAATACTTCCATTCTTCTGCGTGTCATGGGCGATTCCAAATACTTTTTTCGTCTCCCGTCTTATTCTTTTTAAAAATTTCCAACATTCTGACTTACAACTTCTTCCCAGGTATGCGATCAATCTATCACAATTCATAATTAAATAAGTGTTTTTTAACTATCGTATCCCCTTCAAATAGAGGAAATCTTTCAGGCGCGTTCTGCCTCAAAAAGAGTTCTGAATTCTTTGGTTGTTTTACCAGAGGCCGCGTTTAAAATCAATGTAATCTAACCTATCAAAAATGCACTGCTTTCAAAATACAAAGTAACGCGTATTTGGAAGTAAACAAATTATCTTTAATATCGTCATCCGCACGTGTTCCTGAATAAACTTTATTAAGAAATAATTGGCGGGAAGTGCTTTGTGCGTGCGCCGCTGTTTTACAAGCAAGTGTCTACGTTCCCATATTAATATTCATGAATAGAGCCACTTAGTAGTGGACATAACGGGGTAATTATTTGTACAAACATTGGTCGACCATTGTGATGTCTGAATAGTGAACTGTAATTGTATTACAAGTGATCACTGATTGACTTACTTTACTGTATGTTCTGTACTTCCATACACAAGTTAGAATATTGCATTTTGTATGTTGAAACTTGTTATTTCCGATAAAGTAAGAAATTTGGGGAAAATATATTTTTCAATTTTTTTACAATTTCTTTCCAACTCAATCCTGAATCTCTGTATATTTGCATTATTTTCGTATGAATCAAATGATGTTTCACAATCAAACTATTTGTCTGAATGTACGAGGGTTGTCCGTAAAATAAGTTCCCAGTAATTTTTCACAATGAAAAATCTGTTTATTTGCATTGGATAATACATTTTTTGGAAAGATTACACTTTTTCCTATTTTTCGACATAATCCGTTGAGATCGATGCATTTTTGCATACGGTGAACCATCTTTTATATGCCTGAGTCGAAAAACTTTCCCACCGCCGCGAAGGTAGCTTAAAACTTTTTCTTTCAGCTCCTCTTTGGTACTGAAATGCGTCCCACCTACGTGTTTCTTCAAATTAGGGAAGAGAAGGTAGTCACTTGGGATAAAATCCGGGCTGTAGGGCGGATGTGTGACAATATCCCATCCAAATTGGTTGATGAGACCGGTTGTTACACGGGCGGTGTGCGGTTGAGCGTTTTCTTGATGGAAACAAACTCTGTTCGTGAGCATGCCTCACTTCTTGTTTTGAATCGCGCGGCGAAGGTTCTTTAACGTCTCACAGTAACGATCAGCTTTGATTGTTGTGACGGTATCCATGAATTCGCACAACAATAACCCCTTCCTGCCCCAAAACACGCTCACCATGACTTTGCTCCAGACAGTGTTTGTTTGAACTTCTACGGCATCGGCGACTCTGGATGTTTCCACTGACATGATTGTTCTTTCGTTTCCGGTGTCGTATAGTGTACCCAGGTCTCGTTCCCAGTGACAATGGAGTCCAAGAATTTCTTGCCATCGGTTTCGTAGACCTGAAGAAATTCGCGGACCGCATCAATCCGGTTGCCGTTTGTGGTCTGCTTGGGACCCATTTTGCATAAACAACTTGCACTCTAAATGGTCTGTCAAAATTTATCAATGCAGGTCTTGCTGACATCAGGGATCATCTCGCAGAGCTCCCGAACAGTCACCCTTCGATCGTTCAGCATTGCTTCTTCCACTTTCACATTCGTTTCGCCCGAAACAGATTACCGTCCGGAACGCTGTTCTTCATGAAAGTCCGCCTTTGAATTCTCTGCACCATTTGCGCAAGTGTTGTATGCTCATACATTTTTCTCCGTAGACTTCACACAGTTGGATATGATTGTCCACCGGCGCAGTGTTTTTGCACACAAAAAACGAATCACAGAGCGTAATTCACACCTGGCGGGAGACAGAAGGGGCAACTCCATTATTATCGGATACCAAGCCAAGGCTGAGCGTCGAAGACCGCTCGCGGAGTGGGTATTGGGAGCGGAGGAACCAAGCTGCAAGCCAAGGTCACCAGATCCCGCGTAACAACGTTCGCAGCGACTATAGCGCCTTGGGAACCAAGTTTTTAACAACATAACTTGAAACTTATTATAGCCTATCAGCTGTTCAATGAAATCAGA
This sequence comes from Callitettix versicolor, assembly GCA_022606455.1. Classification (NCBI taxonomy): domain Eukaryota; kingdom Metazoa; phylum Arthropoda; class Insecta; order Hemiptera; family Cercopidae; genus Callitettix; species Callitettix versicolor. The sequence continues at coordinate 113,731,349 of CM040189.1, forward strand.
TTTCAACGAAACAGTTGTTTCTGATTTCTTTTATTAGACAGCCTTTGTTAGCATCATATTTATTTACTAGCAATCATTTACTATTTATATTTATAATATTTACAGCAAATCATGTACTATAGTTTGTAACACAAAATAATGGTTCTTAGCTGACAATTAAATCCAACGTGTGCTCTAGACGTTTAGAAAAAATCGTCTAAAACATTTTAATTTTTGTAAAAACGTATTTTATTTTGAAAGTTTCTTACGATTTTTTCATCCACGAAAATATAACTCCGCGAACTAGAAAAAGCGGAAAAGTACTTATTGTTGGGAGAAAAATACATTGGTAAAATTTTCTGAAACATTTTCTTCTGCGGTTATTGAACCACTTGTTTGGCATTATTAAGGGCATGTTACACGACGTTTCCAGTAACAAGCAATTAGAGCAAAGAAGACTTTTATTGGAACCCCGCAACGTGTAACGTTGCCTTTCAAAAGGGCAGTAATCTTCCTTTCAATATGTTTACCCTCTGGCTTTTCACGTTTATGTTTCTTTAACAAACTACTTAGTGGTCAACTCACAGTGAGTTGGTGATGGGCGACTGCGGATGATTTCATTGTTCGACTAATTAGTAATTACTAAAGTCATTACTCGACTAACATATTAGTAATATACTAATGTTCATAATCGAATTGTAACTACTAATTGTTAAACTCGGAATTGTATAAATCGCTATCATACTAACAAATAACGTGCTGACGTCAATCCGACATATGTACAGTCTATTCAGAAAGTAGATTACGTTTTTGGATAAAAAAAAAACTAAGTACAGGAAAAAAATTTTATTATATACATTTGAAAGAGGAACTAAAATACTATTTTTCGACATAATCGCCAAACAAATTTAGACATTTGTCATATCGGTGAACTAGCTTTGAAATTCCCGTGTCGTAGAATTCCGCCGCCTGTGACGCCAGCCAGTCAGTCACGCCCGTGAGGGACAGGAAAGGTGTTCTTCTGGTTGACTTCCTAGAACGTGGAGCAACCATAAACTCAGAAAGGTATTGCCAAACATTACGAAACTTAAGACGAGCTATCCAGAACAAGCGGAGAGGAAAACTGAGTGCAAAAGTGTTGTTTTTGCACGACAATGCCCGCCCTCACACGGCAAATCGAACAAAAGACGTCTTGACGGCCTTCAAGTGGGAGATTTTCCCTCATCCACCCTACAGTCCGGACCTGGCACCTAGTGATTTCCACTTATTCCCGAAGATGAAGACTTGGCTTGCAACACAGCGCTTCGATGACGACGCAGATCTCCGCGCGGGCGTGACTGACTGGCTGGCGTCACAGGCGGCGGAATTCTACGACACGGGAATTTCAAAGCTAGTTCACCGATATGACAAATGTCTAAATTTGTTTGGCGATTATGTCGAAAAATAGTATTTTAGTTCCTCTTTCAAATGTATATAATAAAATTTTTTTCCTGTACTTAGTTTTTTTTTATCCAAAAACGTAATCTACTTTCTGAATAGCCCTCGTATGTACAGTCTATTATTTCTGTAGTTGTTAATTAGTAAAGCAATGCCATTCATTGCATTGGGTTATTTATTACAATAGGCCTTACTTTGTTCTAGTTTGGTATTTAAAATTATAACCTATAAAATTAATTACAGAATTTTAACATTGTACCTTAATGAAACATTTACAAATAAAACCTACTATAACCGGATTTTATATTACATACCTAAATTAGGCTACAGTATTTACTGTTTACTAAAATCCTTTTTATTTAATAACACTTAACATATTGGAACTGGTCTAGATTGTTTTACCGATTCTACTTGCAAAACTAATTCGGTCAGTAATTATTTAAAGTCTTGGATACAGTCATAATTTATTAAAGATTACTTACAACAATGTTTTGGTACACGCACAATTATTTGTCACGCAAGCCTTCGTCGTGCTGTACTCTCACGGGTACGCTTTATGCTGCTACTGATTTTTTACATTCATTTTATCCGTTTTTAAGCCGATTTTATTTTATCGTAAAGCCTTAAAATAGAACATTATGGGGCGTTTCTGACGAACCTGTAGGAACACCGTAGGCCTATATACTTTCAACAATGCAGGCCCCAATTTTTGGTATAAAATCTAACGGAATGTGTGGCGTAAGAACATATGAAAGACGAAAATACCGAAACAAGTCAATTGAACAAATTTCGATAAAAAAAATTTACGGTATAGAATAAATAAACATGGATAAACTGTAAGCGCGGTCAAAGTTTTACGATTCTTTTTTCGTGTGTTGAAAATTTTAGGAAAATCTGATAAAGTGATTTTCTGTTACTTTTTTGAGTAGATCTCGAAATGGACTGTTTTAGAAATAAAGTTTGTGTGATATTTTTATACCATGTGTTACTTTTTACTGGTATTAAAGTGATTGTAACCCAAATTGAGTCATGCATGTCTACGTACGATCAAAATGTTGTTCTGTAATTGTTTCCTTTATGACTGTAGCGTCAAAACCAATATTTTGAGATTAAATCAAGTACCATTCTCATGTTTAAGTGTTTAAAGGCTCTTTTAAATAATTAAATTCAATACGAGAAAGTTTGTTCAGCGTTTTGTGTCGTCGATTTCGTTACAATAATCCCGAAATGCTTTAATGTTCGAATTTACCACGGTGAGGAAATTTCAATTTTAGATAAATCCCAAGCCGCCAAAATATAATAATTTAGTTAAGGGATGAAGTGAAGGGGCTTCTCTGAAAGTGATATCACACCGTGGGAAGAAGGGAGTGTGCTTAAGAACCCTTCATAAGCCGTTCACCTCATCCTTTGCTGTCTCATTTATCGATCCTTTGCATAAATTTTACCTAATCTTGTCGTTCATTGTTGGAATCAAACAAACGTTAATTAGATATTTTTTTATGTAAATAATTTTCAAAATTAATTTACAAAATATTTTCTGTGGTACACCCGAAAGTTTCGAAAATTGTTTATCTGTAAACGTAAATTGCTTTTCTAACAAACTTATCAAAATTATTGCATAAGAAACGAAAAACGTAATTCTTTGAAAACTATAAAATTCAAATGAAAATATATTTTTCGGATATACTAAACTCAAAATCAGATAATAAGATTTATTTCAATCAGTTATGAATCGTTACTCAAAATCAGTGTTGCCAATATTAAATAAAAATTAGTTTCGTGAATAAATCGAAACACATAAAATAATCTGAGACCACAGTCGATCTACGATCTGCTTTGTTCCCTTTTATTACACTTGTATCAGTGCTCTATTAAGTCTGTATTAATGTAATTCATAATTCATTTTTTTACTTTTTTTAATTTTTACTTTTTGGTATAATTATACCTTATTTATTACTTACCCTTTCTTGTAGCAATATCAATATGAAACTACCAACCTTGTCTAGTTTAATTTTGAGAAAAGCACACGCGCTTGTGTTTTTCGATTTACGGCTGAACCGAAAAAATTTCATTAGAGGAAATAAAACTAAAATTTGAGAGAATGTAATTAAACGATTAGAAAAAAGTACTTATGGAATAAATTTTGAATAAAATTTCGTAAAAATTATAATAGCTGCCTGAAGAAACCTTGAGTTTCACTTTTTTCAAATAGCTTTGCTAAGTTCGTTGCACAATAATATCCGTTTAACAGTTTCAAAATGGGCGGCTATTTCAAATCATTAAAAAAATCGTAACCATTTTATTTTACATATTTTTTAAAATCTGATTTCACCGTCGTAATCAGCGTTAAAATTTTCGTCACTTAATGTTTGACGTCGGATTAAAGGTATGAAAATAAATCAATGTTCGACACAGCTGCGTGCCGTTATTATTTTTAGTCCAACCACTTTGTAAACGCCGTGCGTGAGAATTTCTCGCGCATGTAGGAGAATTCCCAGAGCCAGCTCCAGTCTGAGTCTGTTACTACTCAGCGATAGTGAAGGAAAAGTAGTGGGGACTCGACCTCTTACTCGCACATTTGTTCTCTCTGTCCCACTGGTGTTCTTATCACGCTGTTTTCTAAGCGGCTGACTTACAGTTGTTTCACCTCGGGGCGAGTTTTGCTGTTCTGCCGTATTTTTAATACAAAGTACGTCATTTTGAAGTCGAGTTCAGCAGTTCTGCGGTATTTTTAATACAAAGTACGCCATCTTTAAGTCGAGTTCTGCAGTTCTGCAGTTCTGCGGTATTTTTAATACAAAGTACGTCATTTTGAAGTCGAGTTCTGCAGTTCTGCGGTATTTTTAATACAAAGTACGTCATTTTGAAGTCGAGTTCAGCAGTTCTGCCGTATTTTTAATACAAAGTACGCCATCTTTAAGTCGAGTTCTGCAGTTCTGCAGTTCTGCCGTATTTTTAATACAAAGTACGTCATTTTGAAGTCGAGTTCAGCAGTTCTGCGGTATTTTTAATACAAAGTACGCCATCTTTAAGTCGAGTTCTGCAGTTCTGCGGTATTTTTAATACAAAGTACGCCATCTTTAAGTCGAGTTCTGCAGTTCTGCGGTATTTTTAATACAAAGTACGTCATTTTGAAGTCGAGTTCAGCAGTTCTGCGGTATTTTTAATACAAAGTATGCCATCTTTAAGTCGAGTTCAGCAGTTCTGCGGTATTTTTAATACAAAGTACGCCATCTTTAAGTCGAGTTCTGCAGTTCTGCGGTATTTTTAATACAAAGTACTCCATCTTTAAGTCGAGGTCTGCAGTTCTGCGGTATTTTTAATACAAAGTATGCCATCTTTAAGTCGAGTTCTGCAGTTCTGCGGTATTTTTAATACAAAGTACTCCATCTTTAAGTCGAGGTCTGCAGTTCTGCGGTATTTTTAAGACAAAGTACGCCATTTTGAGGTCGAGTTCTGCAGTTCTGCGGTATTTTTAATACAAAGTACTCCATTTTGAGGTCGAGTTCTTCAGTTCTGCGGTATTTTTAATACAAAATACGCCATCTTTAAGTCGAGTTCTGCAGTTCTGCGGTATTTTTAATACAAAGTACGCCATTTTGAAGTCCTTTAGAAATGTGTCGAGCGGAGAAACGAGTTGCGGAGCAGTTTGATATTAAAATCTTCAAAGACCAACAAATATCACTGGCTCTAAGAACAAAGGTGGGACTGTAACAGGATAAGGAAAGTTGGCAAAGGAAAACTTTAAATGCTTATTTTATATTACACTGTCAGTGTTTGTGTTACTTCGTCTGTATGTTTTTGAGAAAAGATAATATTGTACGTCCTTTTATATCCTTAGATCCTTACGTTTTGAACTAACATTTGTCAGTAGTTCAAACCGCTGGTTTTTTATTTTAAATTTTTCTATATCACGATGTACAAAGAAAATTTAGTTTATGAAAAAATCGACCATAAATTCTTTATAGAAATTACGTTTTCAAATATTCTGTCCGTTTGTGTGCGCGCGCGTGTGTGTGTGTGTTTAGTACGCGAATAAGTTCCTTAATGACTAAAATTCGTTTAATTGTTTTCAAATGACAGCCATTTCAAATCTCACCAAAGTTATCAGTTTTTAAAACTGCACGAATATAGTTTTGATTTTTTAAAAATGCATTTAAATTAAAACGTTTACTTTTTGCGGCGTTTTGTGTTCACTTTCGTATTGTCAATGCAATTGAAACGTTTAAAATGCTAATACGAGGTGTGTTCAAAAAGTAACGAGAATTTTAATTTTTTGAACAAAATATTTATTTATTCTTCTACATTGATGTTGTCGCCTTCAAAATAGTCACCATTGGAGATTATGCACTTGTGCCAGCGCATCTTCCAATCCTCGAAACACTTCTTAAACTCGATCTTTGAGATAGCCTTTAGTTCTTTCAGCGATGCGCTTTTAATGTCATCTACGGCTGTAAAACGACGGCCCTTTAAGGTTCTCTTTATTTTTGGAAATAGGAAAAAGTCACACGGAGCCATGTCTGGCGAATATGGAGGCTGGGGAATCGTTACAGTACTGTTTTTGGACAAAAATTCACGAACAAGCGATGAAGTGTGAGCTGGTGCATTATCGTGGTGCAAAAGCCATGAATTGTTTTTCCACAAATCCGGGCGTTTTTTTCGGATTTCTTGACGCAAACAGCGTTGAACTTGTAGGTAGTACTCCTTATTGACTGTTTCACCTGGTGGCAGGAATTCGTGATTCACTATGCCATTAATATCGAAGAACACAGTGAGCATAACCTTCACGTTCGACCGCACTTGTCGAGCCTTTTCCGGTCTTGGCGAGCCAGAATGCCTCCACTGGGATGATTGAGCCCTAGTTTCGACGTCATATCCGTAAACCCATTTTCATTCACCTGTTATAATACGTTTCAGTAATTCTGCATCGTCGTTGACTTCATTTAGTGACTCCTGAACAACTTCCATTCGCCGCTGTTTTTGTTCAAAATTGAACGAATTTTTTCTGCCACGCGTTTCATACACAAAACACTGGAAACAATGTCATGACATGATCCAATATCGGTATGCCAACATCATCAACGACCTCTCTAATTGTGATTCCGCGATTGTTCATAACCATTTCTTTCACTTTTTCCATCGGTTGTTGATGTGCTGGGGCGTCCAGGGCATTCGTCATCTTCAACGTCTTCACGGCCTTCTTGGAAACGCTTATACCACTCGTAAACTCTTGCTTTACTGATAGCAGACTCACCATAGGCCTTTGTTAACATTTCACACACTTTGTCATACTTTATTCCATTTTTTACGCAAAATTCTATACAAATTCTTTTATCCATTTCTTTTAACAAACGAAAATCGCCGAGCTCATAAAACACGTTTAGCCTTAGTGGCTGTCACAGACAAAGTCAACAATGAAAACATCTGAAAGTTTTATCATACTTCAAGGGCGTGTATACCAACTTAATAAAATAATGTTTGACAATCGGACACTGCAAGCCTGCGAAATTTAAAAATTCTCGTTACTTTCTGAACACACCGCGTATTTGCGGATACTAATGCTTTTTTTTATGGTAAAGTCAGTTTCAAAAAGAGGTTCAGATCAATCATCTTTCTGTTGCTTAACAATCTTTCAAAGTATTGTTTTCAAATTTTACCTTTTCTTGCATAAAATCGCGGCACGCAGCTTTCTCGCTGACGTGATGGCGTATTTCCAAAAATCAACAATTCCACAATATTTTTTATTTTACACTTTCATGAAAAATTTGTTCACCACAATAATTTAGAATCTGTGCCTAAATTAGCATTGAAAGAACCAAAGAGAACCGTGACCTCCGCCAGTTCTTGATACACCATTAGGCCTGTGTTACTCACTCTGTTAGCACTTTAGACTTAACCAAGCCGTGTAGTTAGTGTGTTTGTCTTGAGCGGATGGCGAGAGCAGTGTGATCCAGAGGTGCGGTGGGATTGCCAAGATCATCAGCTACCTCTGCCGGAACTGGTTTGCGTAACGCGAATCACGAATTGATTGCAGCGGTAGTCGTTCAGTGTCCTATAAAGGCTTTAGTTGAATTTCTGCTTTTGTGTTTCATGGTCAGTAGGTTGACCCGGAAACTGTTATATTTTCACCACGACTTCGTCGACTAGGATCTGAAAAGGAGTTGGCAGATTGGTTTGAATTCTACATCTGTCACGCCGGACGCCGATATGCACGTTTGGGCTCAACAGGTGGCACAGTATTCAGGTGCAGAACAGCAGTGTTCTGCAGGTCAGAGTTAATAAAGCGAATCCAATAAAGTCTGTTCAGCACGCAAAGCCAAACTGAGATAAATCGTACATTTCCTGAATTATGTTTATTATGGATGACTTCTGCAGTACAACTTTATCGTCATTTTTGTTTTCATTACTAACGTTTCTATTAGTCTAAACTTTGATTTCAGGTTTTCGTTCAAGTTTCTTTTTCAGTATTTTCTGCGTAAAGGTTTTAAACACTAATATATGCTGATTTTAACGCTGATTATGATGAAAAAATAAGAGTGCTTCTATCACGTCGGCGTGACAGCTGCGTGCCGCGATTGATTTTAATTTATGCTAACATTAAGAAGTTATAGTTGTGTTACCGTAAAGTCTGTTCAACATTATTGGTTAGCCTCGTAGGAAACGGCCTGTGGCACAGAGAGAGAATATGTGCGAGTGAGAGGTCTTTGAAGATTTTAATATCAAACTGTTCCGCAACTCGTATTCTCCGCTCGACACATTTCTGAAGGACTTCAAAATGGCGTACTTTGTATTAAAAATACGGCAGAACTGCAGAACTCGCCCCTAGGTGAAACAACTGTAAGTCAGACGCTTAGAAAACAGCGTGCTAAGAACACCAGTGGGACAGAGAGAACAAATGTGCGAGTAAGAGGTCGAGTCCCCACTACTTTTCCTTTACTATCGCTGAGTAGTACCAGTTTGTAGACTCAGATTGGCCGACTCTGTGTCAACGGACTGTTGGAGGGAGCTGGAGGGGAATTCTCCTACTTGCGCGAGAAATTCTCGCGCAAGCCGTTTACTAATTGGCTGGACTATAGTCTGGGCTAATGGGAGTGGCCATGCGTAAAAATGTACTTTGTTAAATGTAGAACACTTATACTGGACGCTATAAATTAGTGAAGGCTTAGTAATATCACTTAGCTCTTGCTATGTTTTAATTACCTGATAAATAACCAATTCCGATTAGGAGTTGTTGACATGACAAATAGTTTGTAATTAAAGTAATTAAATTATTGTAAGTGACGTAATGAACTGAACACACAAGCAATCTGACTGCTAACTTTAAATAGAAACTGGTCGTACTTATCACTTAACGACCAATGGCCTGCTGCCTTATCACAGAGTAATGCATGATGGGTAATCTTATAAGCCAATCAATTTGGAGTGGAGACACGTGTGTCTGTTTACATCAGGCCCTGATTAACGATGAACAGACTTGTCTTTAGGTTATGGGAAAAAGTTTGTGCAATCTGTTGTCCTCTAATCACAGAAATGCAAAACAGATGTTATCCTTTTGTCCTGTATCTGGTTTGTTTGTGGCAACCACTAATTGACTGATCTAGAAGGTTGTGGCATGTTAGTACATTTAGATTTATACCAACGTATTGTGACATCACTGCCTCTATAATATCTGGTATACGAGGTGTGGCTATTAAATAACGAGACTGACGCTGCGGCGGAACAAGTGCGCATGCGCCAACCGCCATTGACCGACAGCTGTTTAGTGTGAAGCTTTCTCTTCAGAATGCAGTTAGTCTCGTTTGTGTAACCAACACCGTTTAGTCATAACCTTCATTTCCGTTAGTGTTATTATTTCGTTTTGCCGGAAAAAATGGTTAGTGTAATAATAGAGCAACGAATTGTTGTTAATTTTCACTTCAAACTTGGAAAAACCGCTACTGAAACTTATAATTTACTGAAAGAAGTGTATGGCTGTGAATGTTTATCGCGGGCATGTGTTCTTGAATGTTTTAAGCGTTTTCAAGATGGCCGACAAGACGTTGAAGATGATTCGCGGCCAGGTCGCCCTTCAACGTCAAAAACTGATGACAATATCGAAAAAGTTGCTAATTTTATTCGGTCTGACCGTCGATTAAGTATTCGTGCAATTGGTGAAACTGTAGGCATTAATAAAGAATGTGTACGGCAAATTTTACGTAACAATTTGAACATGCAAAAAGTGTGTGCCATAATAACGGAAAAGATAATAACATGTGATGAATCGTGTTTTTTACATATGATCCGGAAACAAAGCACGAATACATGCATTGGAAGACCCCAACTTCACCGAGAGCCAAAAAAGCAAGAATCAGCAAGTCAAAATTTAAAGCAAAGATGATTGTTTTTTTTGATATTCATGGGATTGTGTACCTTCACTGGGTTCCTGAAGGTCAAACAATTAATCACTATTACTACCTTGAGGTACTTGGTAAACTACGTGAAAGAATAAGGAAAAAACGACCCGAAATGTAGAAGGACAAATCATGGGTTTTCCACAAAGACAATGCGCTAGCTCATTCCGCGTTATCTGTCAAGAGGTTTCTGGCCAAGTACAGCATCCCAGTGTTAGAACATCCACCTTACTCACCAGACCTTGCACCATATGACTTCTATCTGTTCCCCAAGGTGAAATCTGCATTAAAAGCGATGAGATTTGAATCCGTGGAAGCTGTAAAAGTGAAAGCGGCAAGAGTCCTGAAGGAGTTGAGAGAAGATGACTTCCAGCACTGTTTCAAACAATGGAAAATTCGCATAGAGCGTTGAAGGGAGAGAGAAGGGGTGTATATTGAAGGTGATAATAAGTAATTATGTATAAAATGAAAACGAAATTTTTTACAACGTCAGTCTCGTTATTTAATAGCCACACCTCGTACATATTTATTTGCAGAGATATATTCTTGTCTCGGCAAAGGTTTTTTTTTCTATTATACTATCAAAGATATTTGTGAAATATTTGTTGAAACATTGCCCATATATCTTGTTCAAATATTTGTCAAAGTTGTGTGTCAAAGAAGACGTATTAAATTCGTTAAATTTCTTTGATCAGCTGAGTTATTAACTAGATATATTTTGGGGTTATGTTTACTCAAGTGCATCAAGCTGTAATGGATCGAATAATGTTGACTTATGCTGATGCATGAAGCACGGCGTTGCTAAATAAATAGAGAGGAAGACGAAAAAACTATTTTGTGTCCGACCATAGATACAAAGGAGAAAGATACTAGGTGTAAATGCCACTGTTATTAAAGAACTGTATTTGGAAGATCATGATTGAAATAGACCGAGACGTTTTTTAAGAATGAGTGTGTTTTAAATCTCGGTTTTTAAGTATTAATGTGGATATTCCACAAACTCTTCGTCTTCTTTTTCTTCTTCTTCTTCTTTTTTTCTTCTTTTTCTTCTTCTTTTCTTCTTCTTCCTATTCTTCTTCTTCTTTTTCTTTTTCTTCTTCTTCTTCCTATTCTTCTTCTTCTTTTTCTTTTCTTCTTCTTCCTATTCTTCTTCTTCTTTTTTTATTCTTCTTCTTTTCTTCTTCTTCTTATTCTTCTTCTTCTTCTCCCTATTTTTCTTCTTCTTTTTCTTTTTCTTCTTCTTTTCTTCTTCTTCCTATTCTTCTTCTTCTTTTTCCTTTCTTCTTCTTCCTATTCTTCTTCTTCTTTTTCTTTTCTTCTTCTTCCTATACTTTTTTCTTTTCTCCTTCTTCCTTCTCTTCTTATTTTTCTTCTTCTTCCTTCTTCTTCTTCTTCTTCTTCTTCTTCTTCTTCTTCTTCTTCTTTTTCTTCTTCTTCTTTCTTCTTCTTTTTCTTCTTCTTTTTCTTTTTCTTCTTCTTCTTTTCTTTTCTTCTTCTTCTTCTTTTTTTCTTTTTCTTCTTTTCTTTTTCTTCTTCTTCTTTTTCTTCTTTTCTTTTTCTTCTTCTTCTTTTTCTTCTTCTTCTTTTTCTTTTCTTCTTCTTTTTCTTCTTTTCTTTTCTTCTTCTTTCTTCTTTTTCTTCTTTTCTTTTTCTTCTTCTTCTTTTTCTTCTTCTTCTTTTTCTTTCCTTCTTTTTCTTTTCTTCTTCTTCCTGTTCTTCTTCTTCTTTTTTTCTTTTTCTTCTTCTTCTTCTCTCTCTTCTTCTTCTTCGTATATTAGGGAGAAGTGAAAAACTGATTATGTTCATCAATCACAGTATTTTCTTTATATTCCGTAAAATAAAAAAGTAAATGCGGTTTATATACGCGCAAAAATGTTTTCTTAATTTTACATATCCGATTATCATCAAACATTTTAGGCTTGGCTAAAATTTCGTTACTGTATCAGCAAGTGACATATTCAGTTAGTATTTTTTTTTTTAATTTGTACTTTTTTTTTTTTGTAATGCAAAACGTAAGTGTTTGTATTTTTTATCTCGTGTAGTTAAAATAATAACAACTTATTTTTGTACAGTCGTCCGCACTCGATAGATTTATTTGAAGGCGTCGAAGATTCAGCGTACGAATTTAAAGTAATTATGCCAATACACTATTTATGGTTTAAAAACCGGATGTAGAGACGTAGTCCCAATGTTGATCTTATAAAGTAGGTCATTCACTACTCAAGTCAATTAGTAAAATTTGAAATAAAACACCGTTAAGATTCCGCCATCTCTCTCTCTCTCTCTCTCTTCGCCTTCCCCTCACTCGGTCTCTAGTAGATGTCTGACAACATTTACATATTTAACGAAGCTCTTACAAGCAGTTAAGCATGCTAATTGTAAACAACTAATCCTGATCTTGTGTTTGCCCTTAACGATCGTGTTATCTCCTGAACATAATCTGATAAACTGACGTCACCGAAACTTGTAACTAGAAAAGTAAAACATCTCCTTCTTGTGAAGATAAGCTTCGTGAAGATAAGTTTGTGTATTCCATACTTGGCGCAGGATTATTTTTAAAACTACCAGCTAAGCATGAGCAAACAAAATTAGAGCGATGTAGTTTTTGACGGAGCTGAGCTAGGTCTCTGATTCAACTCGACCGTTCGGCGTTTAGTGTGTGTGTGTGTGTGTGTGTGTGTGTGTGTGTGTGTGTGTGTGTGTGTGTGTGTGTGTGTGTGTGTGTGTGTGTGTGTGTGTGTGTGTGTGTGTGTGTGTGTGTGTGTGTGTGTGTGTGTGTGTGTGTGTGTGTGTGTGTGTGTGTGTGTGTGTGTGTGTGTGTGTGTGTGTGTGTGTGTGTGTGTTTTTTGCGATGCCAAAAAGAGGTGGAAAAAGTCTTTTATAGATTACCTGGGGTAGGGTAGTACTACTCCAGTGTGTGGGACTCAAATTAAGTTCAAACTCAAGCTCAAACTCAAATTAAGATATATTCTTACCCACTAAAAGAAACCACCAAAAGCATTCCTCTTCTGTAACCCCCCCCCACACGGAACCGCCGCCAGGCATTACTTCATGGGAAGGTGGACTGGCTAACCGCCTACTCTTTTACAGCGTTGGTTCTCCTTTCTCGATTCTCAGTCATCAACCTCTTCATGACCACTGCAGCGAATCCCGCAATGGCCCTCCAGTTGGCCTCTGAAGCCATCATTGTCGCAACCAGACTTTCCTGTGTAGTACTTTCCGATGTAACGAATCTCCGACACCGGAAAAACACATGCTCCGCATCTTCCTCCACCGCTGGAAGACAGAGGAGACAAGCCGAGTCTGTTTCCAGCCTGAAACGGAACAAGTAAGCTCGGAAGCAACCGTGCCCAGTGAGAATCTGTGAGATAGAAATCCACCTCCTCATGATCCCTGTTGCACCAATCCTTGATGTTACTTATGAGTTGGTATGTCTATCGTCCATTTGTTGATTCGTCCTACTGTCGCTCCCATGTCTCCAAGGTCCGATTTCGCTCCTCTGTAATTGCCATTGTATGAATATACCGCGTATCAGCACTTCGCTTGCGCCAGTAGAGCCTCGCTCTTTCATCAGCCATATGTGTGTGTGTGTGTGTGTGTGTGTGTGTGTGTGTGTGTGTGTGTGTGTGTCTTTGTTGCGCAGTTTTGGTCAAACGCATTAACCGATTGTTTCGTTAAGTCGCCATTAGTCGCTTTCTCATTACCCTCAACCTTTTAGACTTCGGAAGCCAGTGAAGACTAACCCGGATTCCCAGGCACAGAACGTTGAGATTCTTCCGTTACTCCCAGACCAACGTAGACTGCATTGTGGGATCCGCAATGCTTTGTTTGCTGCCTGACTATCGGCGTAAATATGAATTCGAGCCTTCTTGAAGGGAAGTAACAAATCCTCCCGAACACAGTCATTAATGATCATTACCTCAGCACAGAATACTATTAAAACTGTCCCTAGGGTTACAATATCTTTATCCTTGGCCTAAACAACACCCGAACACCAGTGCCTGTCTGTCTTGGAGCGATCCGCATCAGGCCTCCAGATTTTCCCAACACGATTTTTCCCCTCGAATGTCGTCTTGACATCAGAAGGTCTAGAAACCATGTGCAGTTTGGTCTTTACAATCGTGCCGTTGACAAGAATCGTGTCTGATGTTTTCTGTGATTCTTCAAGTTAGTAAATACATTTGAATACAACTACTAACGTAACGTCCTGCAAGGTCCTCACGTTTGTTTACGTCCACAATCACATAATGTGGCACACACTGTAGTTACGTTCCCTTCCAAATCTTACCGACATGGTTGCCCAGTTTCACTTTTCAATGAAAAAAAATTCTGTTGTCATATTTTTTTAATAAATTTACATATTTTACAAATCAATTTACTGTTTAAACGCTAGAGATTCGTTACCGACATAAAGTTGTTTGCGCTGCTTATATAGCTAATATAGTTTATCTAATAACCACTCTAGTTCAATAACAATTTTTTATTTACGGTGAAAACCAGTTGCAATAAAAATTCACTATTTTACACCATTCAGTTTTATTTATACGTTTTCTGCGCATATCTATAAAATTAAAATGCACCGGGCGCTGCCTGGCTGCAACAACCGGTTGTAGACTTGTTGCTGTTTGCGTTTTGTGATTGTAAAATATTATGGTTGTTTGAATTCGCACCAACACTCGCGCATCTGAAAGCACAGATTTGTCATCAATAGGCTAATGTACGCCTCAAGTTGGCTGCACTCCATAAGTGCTGACGTTCGGTTATTGCTTGTAGAACTGGTTGACGTAGTACTTAAACACGCAGCTGTCTCGCTGGCATGACTGTAAGGCGAAGTAATACAATTTAATAACCACATAAATGTTTTTTTGTGTAAAATGAACAGTCATAGAATTAAAATTTATTTATTTAATTCACTTTCGAGTGATTTATTACAGTACCGATTTTTGCAATTTTTTTATTACATTTATTATTCAAGTAAAATGTCTTCTCCCGTGGAAGATTAAATTTCTTACGATAAATTACGATTTGAAGCTACTTTAACGGAACTATATTGTGACGTCACTGATGTTTACTTTGCATGCAGCATGCTAGATTTCCTACGCAAGATTATTACGCCAACGAGACGTAACTACGTACTGCTCATGCGCGTTATCACATTATAATAAGTCATTTATTATCTTCCTAATTCTCGTTATATTTAATTTAATTCTGTTCTAATTTATTTTTGTCCTGTTTAATTAATTCTTTTATAATCTGTGGTGAACACTTCGCGCTCAAACTTTTACGAAATACTAGCGTTGAGCTTTCAGTCTATAACAGACTCAAGGATACAAATTACGTATCCAACAACCTAGTAGAGTTAGTTTTTAACTTTTAATATATTTTTTTAAGTTTATGTTCTTTTTATTACTAATAACACTCATTTATTTTATTATAGGCCGCCTCGGTAGCCTAGTTGATATCGTACTGGCTTTCACCCCGAGGACCCGGGTTCGATTCCCGGCCAGGGCTTGGCATTTTCATACGCTATAAATCAACCCATCGTCTGCATTAATCGTTTTCGTTGTGAGAAACACGATATCAAATTTCGCGAGTTAGATACACTACACACAACAACCGAGTCGAGTTAGTCCTGAGTTTAAAAAAAAAGTTTGTTGTTTTTGTTATTAATAACACATTAATTAATAGTTTTTGCGATGAAAAACACTTTCGCGCGGTATTGATTTTGAAATTTTGAGGTTATACGGGTAACTTTTATTTTTCATTTTTTTCGTACTTCCGTAGTTTCCGCACTTTTATATTTTGTATTGATTATTTTTACGTAAAAAAGCGTTTTGGTGAAAACGTTACGAAAATTGACAAATCACTCGACAGGGCACATTTACTTTAATGTCGACATAAATAAAACTTTTTTAAATATAGTAAAAATACGTATTTATAATTTCAGTAACAAAAACGCTGTTATTTATGATGTTAAATAAAATTTGAAAAAAATCGTAACTCGAATTTTGCTGAGTTGAACTCGTTCAATCCATTGAAATTAACGATTTTTCTTAGTTTCAATCAAATCGAACCAAAAATTTCGAACGTCAGTGTAATAGTAGAAATACCAGCAGATAGGCTAATATATGTATGTATATATGTATATGTTTATTTATTGTTATAAATATTGTTTATTTTAATGCGGAAAGCACATTGAGGTTATTATCGCCTCCCTTAATGTAAATGTGAGTGTAAAGTGTTAAAGTCGTAAGTGTAGTGTTGTAAGTGTAAGTGTTAGACTCGGGTACTGCAGAGACGTCTAAATCCTCTCATTAGGTGCAGCTAGTCTGTATCCCGTGCAGGAATATATAGAAGAGGATCCATGGGGACAGGATGAGGGAGGTGTGGAGGATTAGAAGGAACAAGACATGAGTCGGAGTGCTTTGCGTGATCCAACGGGTCTATGCCGCAGATAATAATAATAATAATAATTATTATTATTATATATATAGTGCAGAATATATATATATATATATATATATATATATATATATATATATATATATATATATATATATATATATATATATATATAGAAGAGGATCCATGGGGACAGGATGAGGGAGGTGTGAAGGATTAGAAGGAACAAGACATGAGTCGGAGTGCTTTGATTGATCCAACAGGGTCTATGCACAGATAATAATAATAATACCATATGAGGGAGGTGTGAAGGATTAGAAGGAACAAGACATGAGTCGGAGTGCTTTGCGTGATCCAACGGGTCTATGCACAGATAATAATAATAATATATATATATATATATATATATATATATATATATATATAGTGCTTTTGTTATCGAGTTTGAACAAACGTTTCAAATACATATTTCACGTGGCTCCTCACTGATTTAAAATAATAACCCTCGCTGACGTAATGGAAGGAATCTCAAACAATTTTTCTTATCTTGCAGTTTTACCAACATAATTAGCGTTGAAAGCTGCTTAAATTAGCATTTCCCCTAATTTATAAGACCCGTAAAAATGAAATTATTTTCTGACGGTGGTCAGGGTTCATTTTCGTGTTAAAGTGATTTGAAAAGTTTAAAATCAAAATATACGCAGATTTTAATGATGTTTATGATTGTATTGTCAGAATTTCAAAAAGGGCAAGATAAAGGAAAATTATTTTTGACAATTTATCTCAAGTTAACGAGACAGCTGCGTGCAGCAATAATTTTATATTTTCGTTTTAAATAATTTTAATAATTACTGTGTATTTTATGTTACGATTCTGCACTGTAATTGTATGAAGTTGTTACGTGTTTGCCCCTGTATTCTGTATGTATTTACTCCAATATACGTAGTCTATAACCTAAACGAAGTCCTATAATCGTATCCTTCCTAAGATCAGGATGGGTAGCCCGCTCCATCGGCTCATTCTGCAACTCTTGCCAGAAATTTTAGCTTAGTAGGTTAGTGGGTGTGTACTGGCGACACGTGCCTGCAGATACGCCCTCAGGGATGAGTTAATGAGTCTATTACTATTCGGGTCACCAGCTTCTTCATTACACAATGGAAACAAATGAGTTAATAAAGGTTTCCGAATGAGACAATTGCCCGAGTTTAGTTTGAGTTGAAGCGACTCGTGCGAGGTTTAAATAACGTTTTAGCATGACTCGCTCTGGCGGTCATTTCTTAGTCTTGCTTCTACCTTTTAATGGTCAGACGAAAAATTTTAAAATCTGGTGGTGGTTCGCTGTAGCCGAGTAGGTCAGATATTTAAGTAAAATTTGGTTTTACTTAGTCTCTCTCCCTCCCTTCCTTTCTGTCACACACATTATTTCTTTCTTCTTCCCTATTTCTTTCTCTTCATCCCTCTCTCTTTTTTACTATTTCCCTCTCTTACTTCCTATTCCTCTCTCTCTCTCTCTCTCTCTCTCTCTCTCTCTCTCTCTCTCTTTCTTCTTTTTCTTCTTCCCTAATTCTTTCTCTTTCTGTCTTTTGTCCTCTCTCTCTTTCTCTCTCTCTCTTCTCTCTCTCTCTCTCTTTATTTATTTTTTTTTTTAGTTATGTTTTCTTGTCTTTTAATTGTATACAC
>CM040189.1:113751736-113781736 GCA_022606455.1 Callitettix versicolor
GTGTGTGTGTGTGTGTGTGTTAACAACTCTTTAAAGTGGCCTAGAGGTTAGTATTGTAGCTCAGTTCACAGTCCCGAGTCTAGGCCTTGGACAATTTACCGTTCCTTTTGTTTGTTTCAATGCGGAAGTTCCCACACCACATGTTTTGGTCAGACAGCTATTTTTATGTTTTTCGTTGATAATAAAAAAGACTTCATTAATTAAAGTCCTTCTCACAAAGAGACGTTTTGTGTGTAAGGGACGTATTGTGTCTTTTTTGTACAAAAATGTCCACGGGATATATACAAAGCCGTTACATCCAAAATGTCGTTGAAGTAGACTTAAATTTTAATTCGTTTACTCTTTTTCCACGACTAAATTGTATTTATGATTTATTGTGTTCGGTTTGAAACATGGTGCGTAATGTATTGGAATAGTATTTGTAATTGTTTGAAACATTGCAAGAACTATTGTTTAAATGTTTCTGGAACTGTTTCGAAAAATTACTTGGAATGTTTAGAATATTTGGAACATTAGAATATTAGCATTGCCGCTGCTATTTAATATTGTTCAGAACTGTTTGGATCACTGTGCGGAACTGTTTCGAACGTTTTCCAGTGGTGTTTGGAACATTGTTTTGAACTATAAGGAATAATTATAGTAATTGTTTGCAAATGTTCAGACCATAGACTACAACTATTTAGAAAAAAGCCTATACGTATCAGCCTGTAACATTGGAACTGTTCGGGGTTGTGCTTTGAATTGTTTTGAACAATGCTTGGAACTATTAGAGCATTGTTTGGAACACCGTCTGGAAATGTTTCGAACGTTTTCCGGTACTATTTGGGACATTGTAAAGAATAATGTTCGTAATTGTTTAGAACTGTTCGGACAATAATGTACAACTATTTAGAACATTATACGGATTGATCGGTGTATTTCTTGGAACTGGTTTGAACATTGCCTGGAACTGTTTAGAACATTGTTTGCAACACCGTCTGAAAACGTTCCGAATATTTTCACGGGACAATTCGGGATATTGTTTATAATTTTGTAGAACTTTATAATTGTTCGTAACTTTTTGTAATATTGTCTGCAATCGTTTAGAATATTGTTTTTAAACGTTTATAATATTGTTCTGAACTATTTGAGATATTGTCCTTTTCGGAAAACGTCCGTAAATATTTTCTGTTTGCGTTATTTTCAGAATTTCTTTTAACATTGTATTTATAAAGTATTGTTTGAAACATTGCCTAGAACTGTTTGGGAAGGACATTCCGAATTTCTTAGAACACGTTACAGGACTGTTTGAATCATTGTCTGGAACTGTTTGGAACTTTGGGTTTGAATTTTTGTAACATTATACTGAACTATTTGGGACATTTTTCGTTCTGGAAAATGACCTTAAACAGTTTCTGTTTGAGAAGTTTTCCGGATCGTTTTGGAATATTAAAAAGTACTGTTTGGAAGATGATCTGGAACTGTTTAGACACAACGTCTCGAAATACTTGAACCATATTCCGGAACTTTTTGGAACATTATAAAAAACTGTTTGGAAGATGATCTGGAACTGTTTACACACAACGTCTCGAACTACTTGGAACATATTCCGGAACTTTTTGGAACATTATAAAGTACTGTTTGGAAGATGATCTGGAACTGTTTAGACACAACGTCTCGAACTACTTGGAACATATTCCGGAACTTTTTGGAACATTATAAAGTACTGTTTGGAAGATTGTATGGAACGGTTTAGAAACAACGTCTCGAACTACTTGGACCATTTTCCGGACTTTTGCTACATTATAAAGTACTGTTTGGAAGAGTGTATGGAACTGTTTAGAATTTGGAACATTTTCCGGAACTTTTGGAACATTATAAAGTACTGTTTGGAAGATTGTATGGAACTGTTTAGAAACAACGTCTCGAACTACTTGGACCATTTTCCGGACTTTTTGCTACATTATAAAGTACTGTTTGGAAGAGTGTATGGAACTGTTTAGAAACGATGTCTCGAAATACTTGGAACATTTTCCGGAACTTTTTGGAACATTATAAAATACTGTTTGGAAGATGATCTGGAACTGCTTAGAAACGATGTCTCGAAATATTTGGAACATTTTCCGGAACTTTTTGGAACATTATAAAAAACTGTTTGGAAGATGATCTGGAACTGCTTAGAAACGATGTCTCGAAATACTTGGAACATTTTCCGGAACTTTTTGGAACATTATAAAATACTGTTTGGAAGATGATCTGGAACTGCTTAGAAACGATGTCTCGAAATATTTGGAACATTTTCCGGAACTTTTTGGAACATTATAAAAAACTGTTTGGAAGATGATCTGGAACTGTTTAGAAACGACGTCTCGAACTACTTGGAACATTTTCCGGATCTTTTGGAACATTGCCAACTATTTGCAACATTGTCTGAAAATGTTCAGAGCTTTTATCGCAATTTTTTTCTAGTAAACGTTTCTAGTATAAACGTACACTAGAATCATTAGTACTTTACAATAACGTCACTGAAATATATCACCTTACAATAGTGTTACGGAAGTGTTGGGGGGGGGATGATAGGCCTCAGTTATACTGGCGTAACTTGGAACTCCATCCCTTAGTCACTTGTTTTGAAACCTTTCAATAAAGGCAGCTCATACATGAATGCATGGAATATTGTGTTGCTAAAAAATCACCTGCTGCCGACACATTCGAATTTACTGTCGCAACGTCGATACATCAAACGGGAATTCTGATTTATTCCAAATAAAGGCTTACGTGTTGCCATATTAAAACAGGCAATAATTTCACTTCCTCGATGTTATACGCCAGGTACATACGTATATCGAACGTTTTGTGATTGAACGCAAATTGAAATTTTGATGAATGTAGCGGTGTACACATTTCCAGAGTCATTCATTGTGGTTTTTACTTCGAAATATTTGTCTGTTCGTGGTATATTTTTAAATAAACTCAACGGATTTTCCGTGCATCGCGAGACTAACTTAAGCACTTTCCCGGCGTACGGGAGTGAAAAATTAAACAAGTAGGACTACTGTCTTAACCTTTTGTGATTGTGTAAAAAAACGTCCTGTGGTTTTTGATAAATGTGTTACATTTAACGTCCTCTATATCTAAATCAATGTTTTTACTTAATAGCGCTTGCGTGCGTGCGCGCGAGTGTGTGTGTGTTTTCATTTTTGAAAACTAAACTAATTTGCTGGTTTTGACGAAATTTGACAAGCACCTCAGAAACTTCTCATTGATATATTTGAAATTATTAACGAGCGAATTTCCATTCAAAAATGAACTATTGGAGCAGCCATCATGGTAAGACCCAGATCCCTTCAAATGTGCGCCGATCCTGACCCAAATATAATTTTTTTATTGGTTGATAAAATTAAATTGTGTGTGTGTGTGTGTGTGTGTGTGTGTGTGTGTGTGTGTGTGTGTGTGTGTGTGTGTGTGTGTGTGTGTGTGTGTGTGTGTGTGTGTGTGTGTGTGTGTGTGTGTGTGTGTGTGTGTGTGTGTGTGTGTGTGTGTGTGTGTGTGTGTGTGTGTGTGTGTGTGTGTGTGTGTGTGTGTGTGTGTGTGTGTGTGTGTGTGTGTGTGTGTGTGTGTGTGTGTGTGTGTGTGTGTGTGTGTGTGTGTGTGTGTGTGTGTGTGTGTGTGTGTGTGTGTGTGTGTGTGTGTGTTGTGTGTGTGTGTGTGTGTGTGTGTTGTGTGTGTGTGTGTGTGTGTGTGTGTGTGTGTGTGTGTGTGTGTGTGTGTGTGTGTGTGTGTGTTGTGTGTGTGTGTGTGTGTGTGTGTGTGTGTTGTGTGTATGTTGTGTGTGTGTGTGTGTGTGTGTGTGTGTGTGTGTTGTGTGTGTGTGTGTTTGTTGTGTGTGTGTGTGTGTTGTGTGTGTGTGTGTGTGTGTGTGTGTGTGTGTGTGTGTGTGTGTGTGTGTGTGTTGTGTGTGTGTGTGTGTGTGTGTGTGTGTGCGCGCGCGCGCGCGTGTATTAGCAATATCACGTTCGCAATTTCAGTCCGACTTGATTAAAACAATTTTAGTGATAGCTTAGAAAAATTCGTTTTAAACAGGTTTTAATAAATTGCAGTCAATTAAATTTTTATTAAAGTTTTTACTTTTTTAAAAATTTCATTTCACCATTGAAATCAGCTTTAAAAACTGCACAAATTAGCATTTTTTTAAAATTGGTTGGAGTTAAAAATTTAATTTCACGGCGGTCAGTGTTTATTTTCATATTTTCAGTGGAACTTGGCAAGTTAAATTGATGATATGCGCAGGTTTCAGTACCGATTATGACAGTGTAATTAGAATTTCAAGAAGGGTACGATAAAGAAGAATACTTTTCAAAATTCGTTTCCATCGCGTCAGCGAGAGAGCTGCCTGCCGCGATTATTTTCTGTTCTGTAACGATTTTTATGAAATTTATAAAAAATATAGTCATTAAATGTCCAAACGGAACGTGGACTTGCTAAACAATCAATAACAATATTGTAATATGGTTGGAAGATGGTTGAAGGTTTATTTTAAAGGTTTCGATCTTGAATTTGAGGGAAATTTTTTATTCCCCTATGATCATATGCACAAACATGGACTCTGCAGAAGAAAGAAGTCAGCAGTTTGAAAGTCACGCAAGAGAGCTATGGAACGCAGCATACTGGGCCTGTCTTCACGGGATAAAGTGAAATAAGGAAAAGAATCCGATTAGAAAATGTCGTCCTAATGGAAGATGGACAAAATTATGCACAGATAGGCAGCCATTTGGAAATAAGAAGGAAAGGGGTAGACAACTCTGGAGAAGGCAGAACTAGTCAGTCACGTGGGACCACAAGACAAAACACCGAGAAACACACAGATGTGGGAGAAGCCTTCGTCAAGAAATGGGCCTAGTTCTCTAGTAGTTATTTCATTTTGGTTTTGAACTGTTTTTAAATGTTTAATAATTTAGTAATATTTCTTTTTATTTAATTTAATTACACTGTATCTTTTTCTTTTTTTTCTTTAATAACTATTATTTTACTTCGTAAAATATTTAATCGCGTAGCAAAATTGTAATATTGGCAAATTAAATAAAGACATTACAGTTATATATTTTACTTAATTAAGCCCTTTAATTAGAACGATTTAAAGGGCGAATGTTTCTGTAAAAATGAATTGTAATATTCAGCTCTGTTCAAAATCACTATTTTGAATAACAACTGTTTAATATTTTGTTTACAGTTAATTTATGTACGAGTAGTTGGCAAATATTATTTACTAAGTAATTAGAATTATAACCTATTCTTTCCGTCAGTGGTATATCTAATCACCTCGTTTTTACTTTATTACTTCTTATTACTATTAACAAATCACTATGTTCAGTATAATGATCTGCCTTCCCTAGCTTCGTCAATTCTACTTTCGTTGACGCGTTTCGGAGAACCTCCATCTTCAAAAACTATATCTATACTCCTATATCTGAGTATAGATATAGGTTTTGAAGATGGAGGTCCTCCGAAACGCGTCAACGAAAGTAGAATTGACGAAGCTAGGAAGGCAGATCATTATACTGAACACAGTGATAATAATCCTAGCAGAAAAGAAGAAGAATATAAATAGACTATTAACAAATGTATAGTTTTTTTAAAAGCTATTAGTTTTGAAAAATATATTTCAACAATTTCAGAGAATTCTGACAAGCGAATTTCGAGAAAATACTGACGGGCCCGGAATTTTCGATAGCTTCTGAATCGAACATTTCGGAGAAATAATTTTGTGTGAGAAAGTTTGTGCAGTGTTTTCACGATATTTATTTAAATTTAAATTTGTAATGAATAACGAAAAACGATTACCAAACGGAACAAAGTGACCACTTGCAGAAAGATATTTATACGCAGGATTGTTCTACAGCTGGTTGTCATTACTGGTAAAGTCGTGATGTTTTATTAAAAGATGTTTTCTTTGCGGCTGTCAGTTTGGCGACATTTATCGAAAATATGTCATACAATCGATACCTGCCACACAGTTATCGAAGAAATAACTCGTAACTGGCGATTGTTCAGTTCGCCTTTTGGCTCTGGAAAATGGTGTTGAGAGGGAGTATCAAATAAATAATGATTTTCTATTAAAACTTCGGCTTTCAGCCAGTAGAGGCGCTGTGGTATTCGGTCCGCATTTCTCGTAGTCATCATCTTCGTTAATAAACAGCTGTACAAAGTTAATGAGGTGTAAATAAATTTGATCACTGTTAAAATGACAATAGTGATTTAATATGCTTGTCATAGCCTAAACAGCATATGAACTGAGTTACACAACCTCCTTCCGCTTACTAACACTTAACCACGCTAAAAAAACCCGAACGTCTCTCCCGGCTTTGAAACAGCCTTAGCCTGCGAAACCTGATTCATTAACATCAACCAATACTCGTTTCTGATTGGTTCGCAGTGCCTGCGTATCTCGGGTCTTTAATTATTACATTTCTGAGCAGGCATTACTGCCGGCGCATCACCTCGCATTTCCCGTACACAATAGCTTCATTCTGACTGGTGCTGTAGTTCCAACAATGGAATTTTGAGGAATCATGTTTCCTGTGTTAGAAATTCGGGATCTCCCCTAACTCGGGTCCTCTAAAGAATCAACTATCAGTGGTTCAACAACAAAGCCCTCTAAAACATGTAATTATATTACATATTATAATTAAATGTTGTCACGGCTACAAGTATAGTTAACAACTCCAAGAATGTACACTATTCTATCAAAATGTCCCCTGAAATATGTCCCAAGATCCTCTCTGAAAACCTGCACCCCAATTCGTTTAAACCAAAAAGAGAAAGGGGTGAAATGTAAGCAAAAACTGTCTACTTACATAGACTGCCGATTCGTTGTTCCCCAGCCCTGCTGACTGAAATGTCCTCTTGGACTTCCTGACGCTGGTTGTCCTATGGCCCTTCGATCTACTCTGGAATCGACTGACCTTACGGTTCCCTCAGAATCGACTGACCACGAATTACTTGTTCCCCAAGCTTTTATGTAGACACTCTAGCCGCCTCGGTGGCCTAGTTGATAGCGTACTAGGCTTTCACCCCGAGGACCCGGGTTCGATTCCCGGCGAGGGCTTGGTATATTCATACGCTATAAATCATCCCATCGTCTTCATTAGCCCAAGTGTGCACAATAGTCGGACGTTAAAAAAAAATAATAAAATAAATTATCTAGACAGCTGTTGTTTGACATAACTTGTTGTTTGTGTCAGCAGTTTCGTAATTTTTCTGTGACTGTCAATAGTGTTCATTCTTTGGTCAATAAATCGATCATATTTTCAGGTGCGTAACTATATTTTTTTATTATTTATATTCCTTATTTTATGAATTTGGAGATTTATGTGTGTTTATATAAATTTTGCATTATTGTTGTTTCACTTAGAATATTGTGAAAATATCTACAAGTTTCTCTTATTATTTTACTAATTTTTCTTTTAATTATAATAATATTTATTTGTTGCAAAATAATGTCTCGGCAATTTAATTTCTTTTTCCCACATAATCACGTTATGTACAGTAGTTTATAATTATGTATATTTTTTGCACAATAAAGAATATAAATTGTAATTCTTTTTATATTCTTCTTCTTTTCTGCTAGGATTATTGTCACTATGTTGAGAATAATGATCTGCATTCCCTAGCTTCGTCAATTCTACTTTTGTTGACGCGTTTCGGAGAACCTCCATCTTCAAAACTATACTATATAGATATAGTACATATATAGATATACTCTATAAGTATATACTCTATAGATATAGTATATATATATATATATATATATATATATATATATATATATAGATAGATAGATAGATAGATAGATAGATAGATAGATAGATAGATAGATAGATAGATAGATATAGATATACTCTATAAGGATAGATATAGTTTTTGAAGATGGAGGTTCTCCGAAACGCGTCAACAAAAGTAGAATTGACGAAGCTAGGGAAGGCAGATCATTATACTCAACATAGTAATATAAATTGTCTACTTATTTTATTAATTTTATAACAAACCTGTATTTTCATTTTAAAAATTTGTAAAATTAAGTACTTTTTTGGTAAGAAATTTACTAGCGTAGACAGCAGTAAGCAGTTTGTACGTAGTTACATTTTTCGCTAAACTGTGATTAAGTCACTGCTACTTTTCACTGCTCAGAGCATTCACTGCTAACAGGAAAACGCTCTTTGAGTCTGGATCTCGATATGATAATCACACCAATAATTTTATTTTCCAATTGAAATACGCTTACTAACTGTTAATAAAATGATTGAATTCACGGAAAATCTGTCACTTCCGGCCAAACAGGTACACCAATGTCTGGTGTATTTCCTGTCCAGACTAGATCAAGCGATCAAGGCAGCTGCGACAGGATGTAAATCTATCACGTGGTTCTCACTATAATTTTCCTACATTTGCAATTACGTGGCGTCGTTCAGTGCTGCCATCTGGTCGAGGTAGCAGCAATTACACTTGACTGATGGCCTGCTACTGTAGATAAAGTGAGATTAGCTTTAACTGCTCTGCTTTCCGGACTAGTTCTACAAACACGCCCAATGATGTGTACTGTGATTTTACTTGATCAATTTAGTACAAATGGCGTCTCTTTACTTGGACGGTGATAAAATAAATGACCAGTTTTGATGGAATTTTTATGTGCAGGTGTCTTGTTAATGCATACTTCGACACCATTAGTAAATGTTTTTTACTGCAAAAATGCATGTGTTTATGAAACATTAAGCTGTTCCAAGTCCTGGCTAAGTGTAGTTTAGTGTAATAAACAACAAACTTATGTTATTTTAAGGGCTTTCTACAGTAGGCTATTTAGTCCGAAATTAGTACATTTCCTCTATGAATGGGATCACTACTTTTGTGTATGATCTGTGATTTCGTATTTGCTCTATAAATTGTGTCACTAATTTAGTGTTTACTCCGTAAATATAACCACTAATTTAGTGTTTACTCAGTAAATATAACCCACTAATTCCGTGCTTGCTCTATAAATTGTATCACTGATTTCGTGTTTCATCTATGAATAGAACCACTATTTTGTGTTTACTCCGTAAATATAACCACTAATTCCGTGCTTGTTCTATAAATTGTATCACTGATTTCGTGTTTCCTCTATGAATAGAACCACTATTTTGTGTTTACTCCGTAAATATAACCACTAATTCCGTGCGTACTCTATAAATTGGATCACTGATTTCGTGTTTCCTCTATGAATAGAACCACTATTTTGTGTTTACTCCGTAAATATAACCACTAATTCCGTGCTTGCTCTATAAATTGGATCACTGATTTCGTGTTTCCTCTATGAATAGAACCACTATTTTGTGTTTACTCCGTAAATATAACCACTAATTCCGTGCGTACTCTATAAATTGTATCACTGATTTCGTGTTTCCTCTATGAATAGAACCACTATTTTGTGTTTACTCCGTAAATATAACCACTAATTCCGTGCTTGCTCTATAAATTGTATCACTGATTTCGTGTTTCCTCTATGAATAGAACCACTATTTTGTGTTTACTCCGTAAATATAACCACTAATTCCGTGCGTACTCTATAAATTGGATCACTGATTTCGTGTTTCCTCTATGAATAGAACCACTATTTTGTGTTTACTCCGTAAATATAACCACTAATTCCGTGCTTGCTCTATAAATTGTATCACTGATTTCGTGTTTCCTCTATGAATAGAACCACTATTTTGTGTTTACTCCGTAAATATAACCACTAATTCCGTGCTTGCTCTATAAATTGTATCACTGATTTCGTGTTTCCTCTATGAATAGAACCACTATTTTGTGTTTACTCCGTAAATATAACCACTAATTCCGTGCTTGCTCTATAAATTGGATCACTGATTTCGTGTTTCCTCTATGAATAGAACCACTAATTTAGTGTTTACTCCGTAAATATAACCACTAATTCCGTGCTTGCTCTATGAATTGAATCACTGATTTCGTGTTTCCTCTATGAATAGAACCACTATTTTAGTGTTTACTCCGTAAATATAACCACTAATTCCGTGCTTGCTCTATGAATTGAATCACTGATTTCGTGTTTCCTCTATGAATAGAACCACTAATTTAGTGTTTACTCCGTAAATATAACCACTAATTCCGTGCTTGCTCTATAAATTGGATCACGCCGCCACGGTGGCCTAGTTGATAGCGTACTTGGGCTAATGCAGACGATGGGATGATTTATAGCGTATGAAAATGCCAAGCCCTGGCCGGGATCGAACCCGGGTCTTCGGGGTGAAAGCCCAGTACGCTATCAACTAGGCCACCGAGGCGGCTGCTGTATTTGAATTTAAACTAGTGTGCATATAGTTTATTTTACTATAACTAATAATAAAGGCATATTTGTTTCATTTTTATTAATTAAGTAGACGAAAAGCTTATTTCTATTTTTATAAATCGATCATAGTTTGAGATGCGTAACAAATATATTTTTTAAATTATTTATATTCCTTATTTTATAAATTTGGAGGTTTATATTTATATAAATATTGTATTTATTGTTGTTCGCTTGGATCATTGTGAAAACCAACAAGTTTTTCTTATTATTGTAACACAACAACACGGGGGTGGGTGTTTGAATTTTAAACAAACCTTAATTTAATATAAATTTCACCCAATCAGAGATTGTGTTTATCTTACGGTCTTTAATAAAAAGTTATCGATACTTTAAGGATAATTAATTTCAATAAAAATGAATAAAACATGACCAATGTAATTTTCCAATTAGATTTAAAAATAACTGTGATTTGCATTTGGTTAATTAATAATTTAATAAGCCATTGCTAGATCAATAGAATGGGAACAGTTATTTGCATACACTTGGAATTGCAGCGACTTAGAATAAGAATATTAATTATAGAATATAGTCTGTAGTCTTTCACTCGTTTAGATTGTTTGCACTGGCTGACTGCAAAATGTGCACATTTAATGGCGACTTTCGCTCAAGTAGGCAACGGTACCCTAGGTGACGAGATATAATAAGTTTTCAGACGTTATCAACGTGTTGGGAGAAACGGAGTCAGCTTCAAAACCGAACTAAGAGTCAAAACTACGCCGCTTCACTCCGCTCAGCTTTCAGTGGCCATACTTAACATTAAAAACAATAGGTTAGGTTTTGAATGCCTGGTACGTAACTCCGCCCACATTTAAGGCCACCCGACCTAATGTAACAATCGTGCATTCATTTAAAAAGTAATTGGTTTAATACCAGGTATGACTTTACCAATGGTATGAAACGCGAAAACAAACTTACCCAAGAAGGGAACAGTCAACCATTTTGACTTCTGGAGCTTTTAAAAGTACCTTCTGTTAAAATACTTTTGTCGTTTTTAACGTCCGAAAATGTACAGCCTACTAACAGTGGTATTTAACAAATGTAACAGTTCCTATTGAAAGCCTTTTCACAGTGAAATCTGTCAAGCTTTTAACGAACCAGACAAATCTGACATTTTGAATTAAAGCGATTTTGTTTCAAATATGTGTAACAGTTTGACATTGCGTAAAGCCTTGTTACAGCTTAACAATAAAAATTTTATCGAAACGCTTGAAGCAGTTTTCTTTAATTTGCGTTTTCTAAAAAAAAACAAATGAAAGATGTTTTCGTGAATTTTGACTTTTGTGTATACAGGATCCGTGCTTCGAATTTTTATATTTCTTCTGAAACGAGTCAGACGGACATTCACTACTATAGGTGCTACACAAAAGTTTAGGGAATTTTCCCGTGAAAATAAAACTGCTTAACATAACCTTTAGTTTCCGTAGTTCACTTCAAAAGTAATAGGACTGATTTAAAAAAATTATTGAAGATATGTTTACAAATCCTTAATATTCTTCGAAATAGCACCCTTAGGCAGCTGCACACTTATAATAACGCTACTGCTACGTACGTCTTCGCCGTACGTCTTCTGGAAGTCAGTTTCGGGGATGCTTTTGCGAACCCTCGTCGATGCTGCTTGAACGTCCTGAATCGAGTCAAACAGATGTCCCTTCAGCTGTCTTTTTATCCGTGGGAATAAAAAAAAATTCAGGTGGAACCAGATCAGGACTGTAGGCGGGTTGCGACAACGTGGCAACGCTGAATCGGGCCACGCTGTCATGATGCAGCGTCCAGTTGTCAGATGGCTGGTCGGACGCGATTCACTCTGTCTCGCAGGCGGGTTAGCACTTGCACCCAGCAGTTCTCTCACTTTGGCCACATTGTCGTCGGTTCGTGCCGTCGACGGCCGTCCGGTGCGATTGTCGTCTTCAACGAGCTCCCTATCTCCTTTAAGCAGCGTGTGCCATTCAAAAACACTGAAGCGTTTCATGTCAGTACCCTGTAAGCCGACTTAACCATTTACGAGGTGTGTTCAGAAAGTAACGAGAGTTTTTAAATTTCGCGGGCTTGGAGAGTCCGATTGTGAAACATTTTTTTTATTATGTTGGTATACATGCCCTTGAAATATGATAAAACTTTCAGCTGTTTTCATTGTTGACTTTGTCTGTGACAGCCACTAAGGTTAGACGTGTTTTTATGTTCTGTTTAACAGAATCATTTAGAGAAATGCATGCGAAAGTTAACAACAAAGGTGGCACGCAAAGGCTGCGTATGTTCCGATAAAAACCTCTTCTAAAGAAATATAGTTTCATGGAGTTCTACAGCCCAGCCCAGCCCGGTCCTTGTTAAACTTACTGAATCCAATAATACATTTCCTTCGGCAATCGGCAGTCGGCAGTCGTGCCGGCAAGTAATGTGAAAAGTTTCGGTCGGAAGTTTTTCCGATGAAGGGTGAAACTTGCACACAATACGTTGCGCCGAGTTATCGGGGTTCCGCTATCAATTAGCGGCAGTTAATCGAGGGGAACTTACGTTTCCGGCGGTGTTATTTGGCCTTTCCGACTGCTGAATGCCTGCCTGCCTGCCTGCCTGGGCCAAACTTACTCCTTTACTTTCTTCTTAATCATTTTTTTCACCCATGTGAATTGTGATATTAAATTATGTGTGTGTATGTGTGCTCGTGCGTGTGTGCGCTCGTGTGTGAATATGCGTGTGTAAGTGCGCGAACGTGTGTTTGTGTATGTGCGCGCGCACGTGTATGTATGTGTGAGTATGTGTGTGTGTGTGTGTGTGTGTGTGTGTGTGTGTGTGTGTGTGTGTGTGTGTGTGTGTGTGTGTGTGTGTGTGTGTGTGTGTGTGCGCGCGCGTGTGTGTGAGTATGCGTGTGCTGGTGTGGGCGTGTGTGTGTATGTGTGTGTGTGTGTGTGTGTACGTGTGTATGAGCACGTGTGCGCGTACATGTATGCGTGCGTGCGTGCGTGAGTATGCGTGTACTCGTGTGCGCGCGCGAGTGTGAATACGCGCACGTGTGTGTGTGTGTGTATGTGTGTTGTGTGCGTGTGTGCGTGTGCGAGTGCGTGTGCGCGCGCGTGCATGTATGCGTGTGTGCGTGCGTGAGTATGCGTGCTCGTGTATGTGTGTGTGTGTGTGTGTGTATTTGTGCGTGCGCGTATGTATGTGTGTGCTGTGTGTGCGCGCGTGCGTGTGTGTGTTTATGCGCGTGTGTGTGCGCGTGTGCTCGTGCGCGTGCGTGTGTGTGTGCGTGAGTGTGTGTGCGTGCGTGTGTGTGTGTGTGTGTGCGTGTGTGTGAGTATGCGTGTGTGTGTGTGTGTGTGTGTGTGTGTGTTTTGTAAAATACTTGCGTCACATTGCTATCCTAATATATCATAATATTTTCTAATATTGCAATTTTAAAAAAATCATTATAATCAGCGTTGAAATTTAAGAAAAATTAACATTTTGAATGAAATTTGAAATGACAATTTATGCAGATTTTAAAGCTGGTTGTAACTGTTGAAACAGTTTAAAAAAAAAACAATGTGAAAACTTAAAAAGGTTTCGATGTTTTTACTATTTGAAATTACCGCCATTTTGAAACGTTCGATTGAATTTTGCCAAACAGGCTTGCGTAGGCTGTTGACTATACCGATTTTTGTGCCGAGTTTAGTCAATATTACGTTTACCCCAAAAATGTTGTTATACGTCATAATCGTGCTCATTACATTGTCCCAAAATTGGGACTTGCCATATTGTCAGCCGAAATGGCTCATTTTCCAATAGAAATTTTAATACATTTTACCTTATTGAGATACAGTGGCGAATATAATGTTCACCGTAAGCTTTTGGTCGTCACGGTTACGCGCTCTGTTGAATGTTACATTTATTATTTATTTGTTTGAATTAAATGTATAATAATAAGTTTAACAATATTCACCTTAATTATAATATTGTGTACACTACATAACCGAATCAGCAGGGTTAAATTGTTTAAATCGTCACAGTTAAATATATAATGAATTTGCATTTATTATTTATTTGTTTAGTGATGCGTATAAATTTATTGAATAATAAATTAATTTTAATTAACGCTAATGTACCACGTACCCAACCCATTTAAAACAAAATGGCTTACAACTACATAAACCTTGCAATTGTTTTTACGATTAATATTTATTTGTTTAAAATAATGTGTATAAAAAGTTGAATAATAAATATTTTAATACAGTTAACGCCATTATACTAAATATCCGAAACATTTAACGTAAATTTAGAGCGTTACAGTTAGGTATAGCTTGCGTTTGCGCATTGTATATAAATAAGTACACGAATAAAAAAATGTAATTATTATTGAACGCCGTTATACTACACGCCCAGTCCACCCAATTAGTTTAGGTTTTCATTTCTGTCTACGGTCCCGCGATAGTAACACTTTTTTATTGCATTAATTAATCTTCAGAATTAAATACTAATTAATAATTTTTCATTCTTTCTTTAATTTTCATTATATTAATTATAATTAGTTGTGTTTTAATAATAACTTGTTTCAGTAATTATATAGGGTGGTCCACGGGAAACGAAGTTTTTGAATCGCGTTTTACTCGACGACTGGTTGAGGCGAAGACCCGCGGTGGACATCACTCAACTCCCCATTTCATGCCATTTATTCGCCAATATGCCGCTGTGATCGAAAGACCATCGCGTGTTTGCGTTCGATACTTTTGTAAAAAGTGATAAGTCCGTGGTTGAAACTCAACGATACTTCAGGCGTCACTTTCATATCGGGCGCTATGGTGAAATACCGAGTCGCAATACCATTTTAAGGTGTGTGAATGCATTTAGATCTAAGGGATCTGTTATGAAAACAAAGCCCTGCCCCACTCGCTCTGGATAGAGTGAGAGAGAAAGCCGCCTCGGTGGCCTAGTTGATAGCGTACTGGTCTTTCACGCTGAGGACCCGGGTTCGATTCCCGGCCAGGGCTTGGCATTTTCATACGATATAAATCATCAAATCATCCCATCGTCTGCATTAGCCCAAGTGTGCACAATAGTCGGATGTTAAAAAAATAAAAATAAAAAAATAGAATGAGAGAGGCAATTCAGCGCAGTCCCGGCCGTTCTGCTAGGCGTCACGCTACGTAACTTTGACTGAGTAAGAGCACAGTAAAGCGTATCTTACACAAGGATTTAGGGTTACACCCGTATAAAATTATAATTGTACAGAAGTTAAATGCTGCAGATCATCAAGAACATCTCACGTTTGCTGAGACAATGTTAAACATGTTTGAAGAGAATGAGGAACTGACAATCTTGATGAGTGATGAAGCTGATTTCCATTTGAATTGGGTTGTTAATAAGCAGAAATATCGTTATTGGGTTTTGGAAAATCCTCGTATGCTACAGCAGAGACCATTGCACAGTCCAAAAGTGACCGTTTGGTGCTCTGTATGAAAGTGTGGGATTTTTTGACAGTTTTTCTTTGAAGAGAATGAAATTACTGTGACTGTGACTTCTAATTTTTAGGCCAGAACTTGAAAGATGAGAAATCAACATGGATCACGTATGGTTCCAGCAAGACGGAACTACTGCTCATACGGCCTGAGCTTCTATGGCTGCAGTTCGAGCGTTGTTCCTTGAGCGAGTGATCTCACTGGTGATGTTGCGTGGCCTCCGCGCTCACCCGACCTATCCATGTCTGATTTCTTCCTGTAGGGTTACCGTAAGGCACATGTTTACAAAGAAAAACCACGTACTCTGGAAGAATTGAAGGCTGCAATAAGAAACCAGACTGAGCTAATCAACGAACAATTATTGGGCAGAGTGGAAGCAAATTTTCGAGAAAGACTGGAGATGTGTGTTCGTCACAACGGCCGTTATTTGGGTGATGCAATTTTTAAAAATTGAAGTAATGTAATTTTTCTTTAAATTGGCACAACTTTACCTTCATTTCTGCATAAATAAAAATTATCTGTGTTTAGAACTAACGGAGCAGTGATTTTTCCCGTGGACCACCCTGTGTAATATTAGCCTAGGTAATCATAAAAATATGTTAGATGTAACTAAAAATCTTCAGAATTTAATTTTATTTAATTAATTTATAATTTTTTAATTACTCTCTTCTATTGGGTTGAAACAAACTCTACTAAGGCGAGGTTTTATATTTTGTTTTCAACTTTTTAGGAACTATAACTTTCTGTAAATACTCATTTACTTTTTTTAAAATAATGTAATCTACATAAAAAAGTTGAATAATAAATATTTTAATTACAATTAACGCCTTTATACGATATAGTTGAACCATCAAACACAAAATTGTTTAGTGTGTTTACAATTAGATATGTCTTACATATTTTGTATAAATAAGTACATGAATAATATATTATATAATAATATACATGAATAAAATATACATAAATAAAATATGATCGAAATTTGAGCAAAATCTGACGAACATTTTTTTAAAAACTATTCAGTTTTACTTTTCTGCAATAGTTTTTAAAATTTTTTAAAAATAATTTCCGAAGTATAGAATACTTTTTGTTTTGTACTTATGGACTGTATTTTGGCAAAATTTGTTGATGATGACACAGTTTTTTGACCTAAAATGGTTTCAAAAACCTTGTTCCTAGATAAATCAAACCCGATCTGCGTGAAAAATTTCAGCGTTTCTCGAAGAAATCGTGTCGCGAATTGCCGACATCATGCACATTGTTTTACAACCGCTCAAAACGTGTTCTAGAAATAAAAACCGGGCATTTTTCGTAGCGCTGGGTCGGGTGATTACCGTAATGGCTGCTATCGAATGGCAATCCGTTAATAGATGTGTGTTTACAGAAATTTTACATCGCGGTTCCTTGACGTGGAACCGACTCTAAGACCCGTTGTCGAGAGGTGAATAATGGAGGCTTTGCATAGAGCAGTGCCACATCAATCTTCTTTGTTGCAAACAAATTGCCACGTAGGACACGCGAGCAACTTTATCCCCTAATGTACAAGTGTGTTGCGGGTTGCGTATCGTGGCATTGACGGCGCAATCTGAACTTTCGCATCTCCGTCGTGTTAAACTAAGTACGTGGCCTGTTTGTGACGTTTAAACTAATCAAGACAAAACAACAGTTTCACGAATGGTGTACATACCTTACTTCGATTAAGTTATTAAAAAAAATCCGCTTGTTCAAAATATATGTAAATCTTCACAAATATTTATTTATTTGACATCAATCAGCCGCCTTGGTGGCCTAGTGGATAGCGTACTGGGCTTTAACCCCGAAGACCCGGGTTCGATTCCCGGCGAGGGCTTGGCATTTTCATACGCTATAAATCATCCCATCGTCTACATTAGCCCAACTGTGCACAATAGTCGGACGTTAAAAAAACAACAACAAAAATTGACTTATCAATGTAAAACCAAATCAATAATTGGTCGGACTTCACTTTGGTTTTTTGTTTCCTCTTGAACAGAAAAATAAAGATAAACGAAAGAGAAAAGGAAGGAGAAAACTGATAACATACTCAAAAACTTCTATTTCATCGACTACAACCATAGATTTCGATTTTCACTTTTACGACCTCTCTGTGTGATACGAGTATGACAATAAAAATTTGTCCAATCAAGTGTAAAACAATAAGCTCACTCTGACGACTGTTTTTTTTACACAGCACGCGATGGGGTGTAAAAGTGGATCGATAGAAATTTATCGGCCATATTGTAAAACGAAGCAACCCGTACAGGAAGTTGTAAAGCTTTATGGCGACACTTTGCAAGTCGCATTTTTACTGGCAAAACTTCATTGGCCGACTTAACCTTATTTGTTTATAGCCTTTGGAAACGTAACTTCACTTCGCCGTGTTATTCTTTGAGATGGTAAAAATCGTGTACCGGCGATAGCAAAGTTAAACACGGTTGCAGATCGTCACCATTTAACAATTAAACTATAATCACCTGTTAAACCGTATTTCAAATTTTCATTTAAATATCCGAATTCAAAAACACACGGTTTAAAAACATTGTATGGACGTTTTGACATTCAACTACTGTAGGCCTGTTACTACAAAAATTTTAGTTCAGAAGCTTTATCGAGAAGAACTCAGATAACGAATACTTCAAAGAACAGTAGACCTCGCAGCATATTTTTAATTAATATACAAAGCGCCCCACGACAGCGCACGTAACGTTTTCCATCAATTTAATCGGTTACCGGAATACTTACGAAAGATGTTACGGAGCCAACTTTCTTGGGAATTGAATGCTCCTTCTCCACGAAACGGTCGAAATTATGATAGGTTTTGCCGTTCAGCCAGTATTACAGGAAATAGCCAGCAACGTCAATCAACATTGAATCAGAGCCCGACATTTTGAAACGGAAGTGAATGGGAAAATCTTACACATACATCTTTCGGTACTTATACAAGCTAGCTTCGTACTAAATTTCTACACAACCTGCTTTGCAATGGTAACACTAGAAAGTCATGCATCTGTGATAGTACACGCAGAAAGTCATGCATCTGTGATAGTACACGCAGAAAGTAACATTACAAATAACAGACGCATTTCTGTAAGTGACAATGCATCTGTGATAGAACATACAGAAAGTCATGCATCTGTGATAGTATACGCAGAAAGTCATGCATCTGTGATAGTACACACAGAAAGTCATGCATCTGTGATAGTACACGCAGAAAGTAACATTACAATTAACAGACGCATTTCTGTAAGTGACAATGCATCTGTGATAGTATATACAGAAAGTCATGCATCTGTGATAGTACACGCAGAAAGTCATGCATCTGTGATAGTACACACAGAAAGTCCTATATGTGTTTTATATGATTTTAAATCATATTACAAACAACAGATGCATTTGTGTAAGTGACAATGCATCTGTGATAGTACATACAGAAAGTCTTGCATCTGTGATAGTACACAAAGAAAGTCCTATATGTGTTTTATATGATTTTAAATCACATTACAAATAACAGATGCATTTCTGTAAGTGACAATGCATCTGTGATAGTACATACAGAAAGTTATGCATCTGTGATAGTACACACAGAAAGTCCTATATGTGTTTTATATGATTTTAAATCATATTACAAACAACAGATGCATTTGTGTAAGTGACAATGCATCTGTGATAGTACATACAGAAAGTCATGCAACTGTGATAGTACACAAAGAAAGTCCTATATGTGTTTTATATGATTTTAAATCACATTACAAATAACAGATGCATTTCTGTAAGTGACAATGCATCTGCGATAGTACACGCAGAAAGTCGTACCTCTGTGATATTACACACAGAAAGTCATGCATCTGTGATAGTACACGCAGAAAGCCATGCATCTGTGATAGTACACACAGAAAGTCCTATGTGTGTTTTATATGATTTTAAATCATATGTGATAAATCATATATGAATCATATCATATCATATAAATCATATATGATCTGTGATAAATCACAGATGCATTTGTGTAAGTGACAATGCATCTGTGATAGTACACAAAGAAAGTCATGCATCTGTGATAGTACACACAGAAATTCGTGCATCAGTGATAGTACACACAGAAAGTCATGCATCTGTGATAGTACACGCAGAAAGTCCTATGTGTGTTTTATATGATTTTAAATCATATGTGATAAATCATATATGAATCATATAAATATCATATTATAAAATCATGCATCTGTGATAATCACACATTTGTGTAAGTGACAATGCATCTGTGATAGTACACAAAGAAAGTCATGCATCTGTGACAGTACACGCAGAAAGTCATGCATCTGTGATAGTACAGACAGAAAAACATGCATCTGTGATAGTACACACAGAAAGCCATGCATCTGTGATAGTACACACAGAAAGTCATGCATCTGTGATAGTACATACAAAAAGTCATGCATCTGTGATAGTACACACAGAAAGTCATGCATCTGTGATAGTACACACAGAAAGTCATGCATCTGTGATAGTACACGCAGAAAGTCATGCATCTGTGATAGTACACGCAGAAAGTCATGCATCTGTGATAGTACACACAGAAAGTCATGCATCTGTGATAGTACACACAGAAAGTCATGCATCTGTGATAGTACACACAGAAAGTCATGCATCTGTGATAGTACACACAGAAAGTCATGAATCTGTGATAGTACACACAGAAAGTCATGCATCTGTGATAGTACACACAGAAAGTCATGCATCTGTGATAGTACACACAGAAAGTCATGCATCTGTGATAGTACACACAGAAGGAGGTTTGATGAAAGGACATCAAGGATATCATGATGAATGTAATAGTCAGTGTGTTCTTCAAACTTATAGCGGGAACCATTCTGAACTTGCACCTTAGTTGCGCACTAGATCCTTTGATTTCGGAGCAATGGGGTTCCCAAAACCATTCTAAACCTAGTCATCGTTACACGTTTAGGCTAAGCGGTTATCAAATGCGGAGCTGAGCGAACCGAGAGGAGAGTAAACCATTATGTTAAAAAATCGTAACCTAGGTAACGAGAAATAATAAGTTTGGAGGCGTGGTCAGCGTGGTGGGGGAAGCAGAATCAGCTTCAAAACCGAATATAGACAGAGTCGAAGCTATGCGGAACAGAACCCGGCGACGCCGTTTGACTCCGCTCAGCTCCGTTACGCTTTCAGTGGCCGTACTTACGTTAAAAACAATAGGTTATGTTTGAATGCGTAGTCCGCTCCGTTCAGCGCAACTTCGCTCGACCTTTAATGGTCACCCGGCGGCGTGTCCGAGGTGTTCCGAACTTGCGCACCTCATGGTCGCACGTTAAGAGACCATCCGTAAGCTTATCCCTTGCCGTTAATGGCTACCTGTCTCCATTATCAGGACCAGATTAAAGTACGGACGATAAGAATACAACGTTTGAAATGATCCATTAAATAATTTATTCTAACGTGAGAAAGTTCGTACATCTTGTTTGCAGCCGCATTACTCTCAGTAAAAATAAAATGCAATTACATTTCCGTTGCCGTTTAAATCGTTGCTAACCTTAGAGGTGATTTACATGCGCGAAGTGTCTTGAAGTGCGTGGCTTAAGTAATTTACGCAGCTGTCTTGCGCGCGGTGTAATTGAAAAGCGACTAGCTCGGGACGCGCTGAATAAATCAATAAAATAAAGTCAGCAGCTGTCAGGACCAGGTTTAGACGTGCAATTAAACCTTCGCGAGGCGTATTCATCAGGCGGTAATTGGCCGCGAGTGACTTTAATCTCCGGGACGTCCTGCTGCGAGAGCGCATCGCACCTGTTGCGTCCGTCTGTGTTCGTCCTGAAAATCGTGAAAATCGTTGCGTTTTACGAACATTAAATTTGAATTAGGTAATCGCGGCACGCAGCTGTTTCGCTGGCGCTATGGAATGTTAATTCCGCCGTCATAAGTGTTAAAATCTGAATGAACTACCGGTTAGAAAACCTTCACTTTAGTTTAAATACGCCAAAATGAACCCTGGACGCCATAAAATTCAGTTTCTTAATTTAAACGGATTTTGAAAATTCAAAAGCAGTTTTTTTGGTAAACGCTGATGACGACGGTGAAATTAAATTGAAAAACATTCAAGACAGAAAGTTACGAGTTTTTAAAGGTAATTGACCGCCATTTTGAAACTGTTAGGCGATTTCAGTGTCAGCGAAATTTATTTTTGTGCCAAGTTTATAGCAGATCAGACCAAAATTGTGACCGTGAGAGTGCCAAACACACACACACACACACACACACACACACACACACACACACACACCACAATCGTACACATACACACGAACACACACGTACACACACACACACACACACACACACACACACACACACACACACACACACACACACACACACACACACACACACACACACACACACACACACTCAAGGTGTTCATTTGAAGATCCGATGGTTGGGACTTACAACTTACCAACCAATAGCTCTTTTTCCTCCGGAAACTCACTAAAAATAAAATTTTATTTTCTCTTCGTGCGAAGTACATGGAAATTATAGTGATCAAGAAAAAATTGTTATATTTCAGTATTTACAAAAAAATTTATTTTTATTTTAAGGCTAAGAGCACATAGATAGAGGCTATTATCGCCTTCCTAAATGTAGCCTAAGTGTGAGTTTTTTTTTTTTTTTTTGGTGTTTAACGTCCGACTATTGTGCACACTTGGGCTAATGCAGACGATGGGATGATTTATGCGTATGCAAATGCCAAGCCCTGGCCGGGAATCGAACCCGGGTCCTCGGGGTGAAAGCCCAGTACGCTATCAACTAGGCCACCGAGGCGGCTGCCTAAGTGTGAGGCGGCTGCCTAAGTGTAAAGTGTTGAAGTCGTAAGTGTAAGTGTGTGATTAAACTCGGGTTCCGCGAGGGACGTCTAAATCCTCTCAATAAGTGGCAGTTAGTCTGCACCCCCGTGCGGGGCTTTTTTTACAAAGATATCATTGAGTGGTCTGAATGAGCAAAGTGTATGAGCGCTTAAAGAACGTTTCAGTAAAGAAAACAAAAAAATGTACGTTTATAGAGAGAAAAGAAAAACCCAAATATAAACCCTGACATCCGTCTTGTTCGTTTCGTCGGGTAATGTTTTTTAATTTTTAATAAACGTTTTATTTCCAATCGATTTTCGTTCACAATATCCTTGAAAATAAACAAAAATTACCGTTTCGGAAAATTGGATTTCGCCAACGTATGCAACGTTAAAGTCTGCACTGTCCTTTTTCAAATTCCGTTAAAAGTGCGCAAAACATCCTTGGATTTCGTATTTTCTATGGCAAATAAAATTTACAAATTTATAAATATTTCAATCGTGATTATGACGACGACATTGGGTTTCTTACAAGTGTAGGATAAAAGAAATACTTTTTAAAATTCGCTTCCATCACGTCATCGTGACACACGCTTGTCGTGGTTTTTATTTTTCGATATTACGGCCATCGACGTCACGGCAAAACTGAAAAGAATAATTTAATGATTTGTAATTCCTTTATTAATCCAATCCACCTCATAAGCGAAAGAAAAACATTGGATTACTCCAATTTGGTATGAAAATCTTCAATTTGCATTTTCTTAATTAATAATTTAATTGGAACTTTCGTCATCAAAGTTTAGAAGCGGGGCTCCGTCAATGGAGGGAGGTGACTTTAATTAACATAATCTTTGAATGGGAAAGGTTATGAGGAAATTTGAAATATCTTTTATCCACTGCAAGTAAGTAATTGCTTGTTTTAGTTGAGTTTTATTAATTATTTGCGTTCGTATCGATGTTTTATTGTTTGTTCAACAAATCACACGTGAACAAAGTTATTCTCTTAATTTCAATGTGGTAAATTTATTGAATTTTGTTTTAAAATTGTTCTTTAGAAAATGAACTTTTGCAAGTGGCTTCGTAAAGAGAAATTCTATAGTGAATTTCCATTGAGAAATGAGCTTGGAGCGACGTCAAGGTGTGACCCAGATGCGCGCCTGCTTTCCGTTTTAGTAAAGTTTTCAAAGGGTCGTTACAGATCAATGAGAATTAGAACACTCATAATAGATTCGCAAAATTCTTTCATGTAGTGACATATTTCGCCGTGAGGCATCTTCAGAAATAGGTGAAGCTAAAAATTATAAAGTGTACTTCATAACAAATACAGCTGATGATCAAATTGAAAGAGAGAAGGTATAGAAAGTCAGGAAGTCACTGTAAGAAAAATTTTTAAAAAATTAAAAACAAAGTGCGTGAAATGTTAACAAAAGCCTACGGTGAGTCTGCTATGAGTAAAGCAGTGATATGAGTTTACGAGTGATATAAGCGTTTCCAAGAAGGCCGTGA
Organism: Callitettix versicolor; assembly: GCA_022606455.1. Lineage (NCBI taxonomy): Eukaryota > Metazoa > Arthropoda > Insecta > Hemiptera > Cercopidae > Callitettix > Callitettix versicolor. The sequence goes on from CM040189.1 coordinate 113,775,918, forward strand.
AGACGAAGATGACGAATGCTCTGGACGCCCCAGCACATCAACAGCAGATGAAAACGTGGAAAAAGTGAAAGAAATGGTTATGAACAACCGCCAGATCACAATTAGAGAGGTCGCTGATGATGTTGGCATATCGACTGGATCATGTAATAATATTGTTTCCAGTGTTTTGTGTATGAAACGCGTGGCAGCAAAATTCGTTCCAAAATTGTTAAATTTAAAAAAAAAAACAGCGGCGAATGGAGTTGCTCAGGAGTCACTAAATGAAGTCATCAACGATGTAGAATTACTGAAACGTATTATAACAGGTGACGAGACATGGGTTTACGGATATGACGTCGAAACTAAGGCTCAATCATCCCAGTGGAGGCATTCTGGCTCGCCAAGACGGAAAAAGGCTCGACAAGTGCGGTCGAACGTGAAGGTTATGCTCACTGTGTTCTTCGATATTAATGGCATAGTGCATCACGAATTCGTTCCACCAGGTGAAATGGTCAATAAGGAGTACTACCTACAAGTTCAACGCCGTTTGCGTCAAGAAATCCGAAAAAAAAACGCCCGGATCTGTGGAAAAACAATTCACGGCTTTTGCACCACGATAATGCACCAGCTCACACTTCATCGCTTGTTCGTGAATTTTTGACCAAAAACAGTACTGTAACGACGCCCCAGCCTCCATATTCGCCAGACATGGCTCCGTGTGACTTTTTCTATTTCCAAAAATAAAGAGAACCTTAAAGGGCCGTCGTTTTACACCCGTAGATGACATTAAAAGCGCATCGCTGAAAGAACTAAAGGCTATCTCAAAGATCGGGTTTGAGAAGTGTTTCGAGGATTGGAAGAAGCGCTGGCACAAGTGCATAATCTCCAATGGGGACTATTTCGAAGGCGACAACATCAATGTAGAAGAATAAATAAACATTTTGTTCAAAAAAAATTAAAAGTCTCGTTACTTTCTGAACATACCTCGTAGTTGTTGCCAGTTACAGTTTCCCTAAATTTTACGATTACCGGTTAAATTGACGATCAAAGCGCTGTCGCAGAGCGGTGGTCAGATAATTAACTAAAAATACACCGCGGATTCAACTGTTCTTTGGAGTGCTTGTTAATTTTTTGGAATTCGTAAAGAACAGCTGCGTGTCCACATTTTCTTTGTTTAATTATGCGTCTTTACACCTTTAGATGACGTAACAATGTAATTAACTTCATAATGTGAGTGCTTCACTGATTGCGGGTTATCTGTGATTGTTTGATTGTTCAGTAGAGTTTGCCCTGATAAGCTAATCTAATGCTCCCTTTTCGGTAGAATGGAGTGAGCTGTCAGTAATGTACAGTGTCAGGTGATTAAGCGGTTAGCAGATAACTGTGCTTTAAAATTTGTTGTAGCTACGTGTTTTTTAGGCAGTAAGTATGTGTAATTGTGTACATTATATATATATATATATATATATATATATATATATATATATATATATATATATATATATATATATATATATATATATATAATTATTATTATTATTATTTGCGTATAGACCCTGTTGGATCACGCAAAGCACTCCGACTCATGTCTTGCTCCTTCTAATCCTCCACACCTCCCTCATCCTGTCCCCATGGATCCTCTTCCGCTCCTCCGTCTATTTTACCCCTGCTCTCTTTAGGATTTCATTCTCTGGGACCTTCCAAGCGAGAATCTTTCTCCTGTATGCGTTCCTGTCTTCAACTTCTGTTGAGTCTATTTCTGCGTCATGTAGGTTTATTCTGACTTGTGCAATTCACGACGTTGTTGATTTGACTCCTTTTATATACTTAAGGATTCTGTGGTAAGTCTCGTTGTTGGGAGTCTACTGATGTGTCCATAGAACCGAAGCCTCCTTCTTCTGATATCTGCTGCCAGGTTCGATATCTTCTCTGTGGTCTTCCGGGAGTGCAACCTGTATCCATCTTCTGTTAATCTCGGGCCAAGGATCTTTCTCAAGATTTTGCGTTCTTCCTTCAAAATACCCTCCATGGTAGCTTTTGTGTGGAGTGCTAGTGTCTCGCTTGCATATAATACCTCCGGTTTTATGACTGTGTTGTAGTGTCTGATTTTTGTGTGCGTCGACATACATCTCTTATTGTAGATATCACGCGTTATACCAAGAGCCCTCTTCATTCTCAGTAGCCGAACCTTTTACGCAGCCTTCTCACCATCTGTGGGTTCAAGAATTTCTCCCAGATATTTGAAGTGCTTGACTCTGTTTATCCTACCATATTTTGTGTTTAGTTCTTGAATATTTAATTTTGTACAGAAGAATTCGTTTTTTTTTAAACGAGATCTGTAGACCGACTCTCTCTGCACATTCCTTTAGGACTTCTATCTGTTTAATCGCTGTTGTTTCATTATTTGTGAGTATGGCCAGGTCATCTGCAAAAGCTAGGCATGCGATTTCTGTGTTGTCCTTAGGTCTTCCAAGTCTAACTGGTTTCCAGTGCCCTTCACTTTTTAATTCCTTCTCCCATTCCCTGATTACTTTGTCCAACACCAGATTGAAAAGGAGAGGCGAGAGTCCATCTCCTTGGCGAACTCCAGTTGTGATCAGGAAGGGTTTGGAAATTTCCCCCATAAATTTCACCTTAGCGATTGTGCCTGTCAGTGTTTGTTTGATCAGTCGCAGTGTTTTGGGATCAATTCCATGTTCTTCTAGGATATTAAACAAAGATTTTCGATCAATGGAATCGTACGCTTTTTTTAAATCTACGAACGTACAGATGGAACATTCCTTTTAGCTTTTACTTGCAATATTGTTTTCAGGTTGAAAATTTGCATATATATATATATATATATATATATATATATATATATATTAATTAAATTGAAATCCGGTGGACACAAACACTGTTCCGACGTTTTACTAAAATATCTTCGAGGTGGTTCTCGCTCTAAGTCTGATCGAACTTCGGCAGCATTTCGACTTCAGACTTTCAGCGAGAACCACCTCGAAGATGCAAAGTCCAATTTTAGCGAAGAGTCTCAACAATGTTTTTGTCGAACGGATGTACAGCGGATTTTAACGTAATGCACAGTATTTCATCCGGGAAGGAAAACGTATTAACGATATGCTATTTGATTGCAAACGTGGTTTAACTCCGCGAAATGAGCGTTTATTTCGGGCAATTTGTAGCGGGTAGAAAACTTCGCGGAGTGAGCACCTTCATTACTCGCTCTGCGAATTGCGTTTTCTGTTTTTACTATTCATTACTCGTATTTAATTATTTGATTTGCGCAATGAAAAACACCGTCTGTGTGTGTGTGTGTGTGTGTGTGTGTGCATATTGTTAGAGACTAAACAAATTGACAGATGAAGTAAGTTGTCGCCTTACTGATTTGCGATTTTTCACACCCTCTCTTGCTTCTTCCATGCAGTTTTGGTAGGCCCGCATATCGTCCCTATAGCCTCCTGCAACCCATTGATTGTAGGTTCCATGGAGCTAGATACCAGTTCCAGTTTCCTATCCCCCCATGCTGGTTTCACTCGCCAGGTCAGTTTGACAGACATTCTGCAATCTTTAACCCTGACAAGTTCTGCACTGTTATGTAATTTGTACATTCGTTCAGCAATCACACACACACACACACACACACACACACACACACACATGCGCGTTCATACACACACACGCACATACACACACACACACACATGCGCGTTCATACACACACACGCATACACACAAGCACGCGCGCACACACACACACACACGTGCGTGCGAATACACACACACACACACGCGCGCGCGCGCGCGCGCACGCACACACATGCACACACACACACACACACACACACACACACACACACACACACACATACACACACACACGCACATACACTCATGCGCGCATACACACACACGCACGCATATACGCATGCGCGCGCACACACGCACATACACACACACATGTCCGCTCATACACACACACACATGCGCGCACACACATGCGCGCATACACACACACGCGCGCACGCGTATACGAACGCGCGCGCACACACGCATATACACACACATACATGTCCGCGCATACACACACATGTGCGCACGCGCGCGCTCGCGCACACACACACACACACACACACACACACACACACGCGCGCATACACACTTACACATCCAAGTAAAAATACTTTTTTGGCCTCATGAAATCTTAAAACTGATAAATGTTGGATTAATTATTTTCAAGATTGCAGTACATTTTTATAGTGACTAAATGAAGTAAATGTTTGCTTGCATGAATGCATTTGTATAGCTACTGCACTGCGAACCTTGTACCTGCTTAATTATATGCCTGAGGTGCTCAGTTGCAGTGCCTTCTCCAGTCTTAGCCTCTTTATAACGTATAGAATATGAAACGTGATCAAGGTGGGTAGCTCTCACATTCTTCTGGAGGTGCTTGCAGATAAATTGCTCTGCTTCAAAGGCTTCAAAGGAATCCCTTTGAAGTTTCTTTCTCTCGAACCCTTATTTACGGAGGTTTTTGCTCCTTGTAGCCGACATTTTTGTTATACGGTGAGATCCCGCTCATTATATTTTACGTTCTTAATTACGGGAACAGCTATAAGTAGATAAGGGAATAGTGTCCGGCTATACAGAGTCCTGCACGCATGCTTAGGGCTAATGTACACTGGAAGGTCACCAGATCTACACATCTTTGAGACTTAGAGTAGTGAATGAGTGTATAAGAGTAGATAAGTGAGAATAGTATTAGCGAGATTGATAAGCACATCAGCTGCTCACTTCAGCTGTCTCTACCGGAGTCGCCACTGGGCTCCACCCCGAGAACCCGGGTTCGATTCCCGGCCAAGGCTTGGCATGTTCATACGCTATAAATCATCCCATCGTCTGCATTAGCCCAAGTGTGCACAATAGTCGGACGTTAAACACAAAAAAAATTCACCCCGAGAACCCGGGTTCGATTCCCGGCCAAGGCTTGGCATTTTCATACGCTATAAATCATCCTATCGTCTGCATTAGTCCAAGTGTGCATAATAGTCGGACGTTAAAAAAAAAAAAATCACCCCGAGAACCCGGGTTCGATTCCCGGCCAAGGCTTGGCATTTTCATACGCTATAAATCATCCTATCGTCTGCATTAGCACAAGTGTGCACAATAGTCGGACGTTAAAAAAAAAAAAAAAAATCTACCGGAGAATATTTACTTACAAGGACTTTTTTTTAATCTCAGAAGCAATGTGATAATTATAGAAATGTTTTGTCATTTGAGAGTGGTTTCAAATCCAATAAAGCACTACGTTTACAAAATACGCTACCTGTCACGTGACCTTGCCCTTGCCACTGTAATTGCCTCTCAATGTAACGCAAATTTAATGGCTTTTTTAAAGTAATTTAGCCGGCTGCCGTCAGAGTGCAGCGTCGTCACGTACTTGGGGTAAACGATTGCGGTACTTTAATCAGTTTTATTACTTTCTTGGAAACATTTTACTAACGGATTTCATTTTGATAACGAACTGTTCCACCAGCCACACTGGTAAGGTCCGAGTTGTTCTTGTTATTTTTTTAACAACCGTTTTTTTCTATTCAAATATATTACCACTGACTATAAAAATGTGATTTTCATAAACGACCGATTTCGAGCTAAATTTGATATTCAACGATTTGGATATTTCTACACCGATTTTTCACCTTCTTTTTCGATTGCTTTTAAAACCTTCTTCGGCGAAAAAATTAGAACAGTTCGGTGAAAAAGTTGGTCTTACGTTTCTGATTAACTGACCTTTTTCAGTCCCTTGGTCACTTGGATTTGATTTTTTCATATTATATTTATAA
>CM040189.1:113784236-113786736 GCA_022606455.1 Callitettix versicolor
CTGGGTGGTACATTGATGACAGCTTAAAAGTTATTTTTTCATTACGAATTCGTAAAAAAAATAATAAGAAGTCACATCGGCTTCGTTGATTTCTCGTTCATTCGGTGCACTAACGGACAGTTATAAATGTTCAATTCCAAACTGGCACGCTCACAAAAATGTGAGACATTTTCTGCAACATTTAGCATTGTTCGACCGTCACGTAGCCGATAGCGTCTCTTTAAGTCTGACGCAAATTTAGCTAACTATAAACGCTGCAGTATCCGATCAATGCACACTTCGTGGCGATAAAGTGTATCGGGATCAGCGTGATTCATTATTAAGCGCCAAGCTCTCATCCCGCACTCGTCCTTCTCAGAATACCAACTGGTGTGATTGCAATCGTTTGCTACGTTTTAGCCCGTTCTATTGTTAGCGTATTTCAGTTGGAAAATGAGCTATTGCAGCCATAATCCTCGCACAGAACCAGACCCGGGGCCTTGAAATGAGCATTGATCCTGCCGTCTAGATCAGTTTTTAATCGGTCTTTAGACTTTAGATATATCAGTTTTAATTCAAACGAACGCGAAAATCGATTTTTGTTATAGTTTGGACAAGTTTGATAGCCTACTGAATTCGTTCAACAGTTTCAAAATGGCGCTCATTAAAATATATAAAAATACATACTTTTTTTACCCTAAATACTTTTTAAAAACTGATTTGAATTGACCGTCGTAATTAACGTTAAAACTGCATGAATTAGCATTTTTAAATTTAAAATCCGTTAAAATTAAGGATTTTTTTACGGTTTATTTTCGTGTTTTCAACGTGATTTGCAAATTTATTTATTAAGAGTGCATTAAATTTAAATTTCCGAAATTTAAGGCATAAATTAATTTGCATTCATTAAAAAATCGTAAATGTTTGTTTTAAAAATTTTTTTAAATCTCATTCACTACCCTAGTAATTATTAAAACTAGATAAATTAATTATTTTGAATTTTCAAGATTCCTTAAAATTCAGAAATTCAATTTTACGGCAGTCAGGGTCCTTTCTGTGTTTTCAATGCAATTTATTTGTTTAAAATATTTGTGATCCTAATTGTATTTATGCTGGTGAAATCAGATGGAGGTAAGATAAAAATAATACTTTTGGGAATTTGCTTCCATCACGTCAGCGAGACAGCTGTTTGCCGTCATTATTTGATTATATAATGGAAATGTACAGACTTACAGTAGGTAACTTGCATATAAATACTAAACAGAATTTGTTTTCATTATTTTCAAAAATATGAATTAAATCTTATCTACTTACATCAATAACATTTGCAATTAAAAGTAATACAAATTGCTTTTCTATTTATTACATCTGATAATATTATTCGCCATTTTGAAACGGATCTTGTTGGATCAACATTATTAACAAAACAATGAAATTTTGTCATTTTACGGAAATTTGCGAGACAGTTGCGTGCCGCAATTTGTACTTACTATTTTTGAAAATAAGCCTCATACTTGTGGATTTCATGCTGTCTTAAACGCCACGGCAATGTTTTTTAATGTTGGTTTTTTCCAGTATTTTTTAAAGTGTTATTACAAGATCAACTGATCACCTAAAGATGGAAAGGGGCAGATAGGCAATCTACATACAGCGCGTTACAGGGTGGTCTTGCGGTAGTGCAACTATAATAACACAGTAACACTGTGGTTGTGCATTGGGATAAACCATCAACTGACCAAGTGTACGTGTTTTTTTTTTAATAAAAATGGAAACCACAACACAAATGCAACAACTCAAAGTACACAATTTTTAATCATAACGATCCTGTGTGTTCTTTAATGTAAAAACAATTTAGGAAAATTTAAGAAATCTTTTTCTTAAATAGTTTTTAAATTGGTAGTTTAAAATAGTCGAATTTAAAAATCTAAACAAAAAAATATTAATATACCTATATAGAATTGTTACTACAGTACTATAGTACTATATAACTATAGTCTATTAAAAAATCGTTAAAGTGGATTGAAATCATTTTGAACAAAATTACCCATCTGATAAAATTCATATTATAAACTTTTTTTTAAGTTCTATTATTAATTCAGGATCTTTATAACAAGTTCAAAAAACCCACTCGAGGTAAATGTGGCGAATGCTAAAGGGTAAATATAATTGTAATTTTAGTTATTTTTTTGTAAAGCGATTGAAATACTTCCAAAATAATGATCTATTATAATTGACAGTTCAACTGTAAACACGATTTCCTGTTCCTTTGTATAATAGCAAAGCTGTAATTAAAACTTCATCAAATTTAAATAAAATATTAAAAATAAGTTTATAAAACTAGTGACAGAACGTGCTAATATTATCGTGTTTTAAAGAGTGGTTTTGCAAAATTCAAATATGTCCTAAAATTACCCAGATCCTAAAATTTGATCCAGCTAAATCTTAAAATCTTAGCCAGCTAAAATTTGATCCAGATCCTAAAATTTTTACCCAGATCCTAAAATTTGATCCAGATCTTAAA
>CM040189.1:113791736-113824236 GCA_022606455.1 Callitettix versicolor
GCTGAATCCTTACATGTCAGCTCGTTTTGTCACCATCAAAACAGACTGCGTAACCGTGACGGCTGAAACCTTACATGTCAGCTCGTTTTGTCACCATCAAAAAAAACGTAACCGTGACGGCTGAAACCTTACATGTCAGCTCGTTTTATCACCATCAAAAAAGTTGAATTCTCCGGTGGGTCAGGCGCGCCTATAGATGTTTTCATACAAAAAGTATAAATCCGTAAGTGTGGTTGTGTGTGTGTGTTTTTTTTTGTTTTTTTTTTTTTTTTTGTGTCTTGTGATGTAGACAAAACAGTAAAATTGGTGTTGATGATATTTCGAGTATAGGTGTAATTTACACATAAGTAAAAAGTAACAGTTTTTTGTGTTAGCGTTATTAACATTTGTTTTTCCCCTTAGTTTACGCCCTCATTGGAGCACCTCAATCAGTACATACACCTCCAAGTCCAACATCGCTATTGAAAGACTAGCATTTCAGCCTCTTCTTCCGTTCCCAAAATTTCTTCATCCTGTCCGACCTGGCTGCCCTTTGTTCATCAGTTACGGTATGGTCTTTCGTTCAAATGTTGTTAGCTTGAATATTCCTTAGAATCCTCTTCTCTGCTCTACCTTCAATTTGAGGCACCGTCAAATTTAACTCTTCTAAATCACTCTGGATCTCTTTGAACCAATTATTCTGCGTTTTAATCTTCAAAAAATAGCTAAATAGCTGTTTCACCAGTCGGGTTTCTGGAAGGCGTGCTATATGACAGAAAAAAGCAATTCTCCTTTTCCGCATCGTGTCTTTTATTGACTCACTTTCTCGATATACCAGTTCATTCGGTAGTAATCTCCATTGGCCATTCACTTGGGTGTTTCTTGTTAATGATTGTTCTGATAATCCTTCTATCTGCTTTCTGCAGTTTATCAGTTGTTGATTTAATCTTCCACTTGAAGAGTGTTTCACTAGCATAAGTTGCCTCAGGTTTAACAACGGAATTATAATGACGAAATTTGGCATTCATTGAGAGCGATTTCTTTTTGTAGGTTGGCCAGGTGAGTCGTTGCGCTTGTTTCAGTTTGTATGCTCTAACATTTGTTTGATATATGTTATTTTGTTTTTAAAAATTACTTTTACCGAAGTATAAATATTTCACTGGTGACGAAATGATATAATTCGCTTTTGGAAATCATTTATTCCTACTACGATGGGTTGGATAGCGTTTTTAAAATATTACGTCAAATCTAGTTGCAAGAACAATAACTTACTTTAAGTGATCAGAACAGGTGAGACTCTAACGATTAAAGCTGTTGCGAGAATCTAATAGGTTATCTGTTATTATTTGTGCCCTTACAAATATTGTTTGTGCTTCTCGTTTTTTAATCTTCCACAGACTCGGTTTCACAGCAACATCTGGCAACGTCGCCAATAAAGTCTGACTTAATCTGTTCCCTTTGTTATTCTCTCTTAATTAAACTGAAGTATCTTTAAATGTTATAATGTTATGTTTGACTGTAAAATCAAAATTATACTTTTTATAGTGTTCGTGTTTTCATTTGGGATTTTCGACATTATGCGTTTACGTCTTTGTAGACGTTGTAGGATGCACGCACATGTCTTGCGGACGTAATAATTGCGTTCTATCTCTATTCTTCTTCCACCTCTTCCTATCTCAAGAAATCAATTTTCCACAGCTTTGTTGGTCATTTCAAACTTAAACCAGGTGATTTTCTTGGTGACAAATACGATTTAGCTATTGTACGTCTTTACTAGAACTGTTATTTAGTAACTGTTACTTTATAATAATATTTATACATTTTACTACATTTTTTCTTGGTCATCTGAAACCTAAACTAGATGATCTCCTTGATGACGAATACAATTTAACTATCGTACGTGCTTATTAGAACCGTTATTTATTAACTGTTACTTTATAATAACATGTATACTTGTTACTATATTTTTTCTTGGTTATCTGAAACCAAAACCAGATGATTTCCTTGATGGCAAATTTGTCTATCGTACGTGCTTATTAAAACCGTTATTTAATAACTGTTATTTATTAACTGTTACTTTATAATAACATTTATGCTTGAAGTTACTACATTTATACTTGTTACTACATTTTTTCTTGGTTATCTGAAACCAAAACCAGATGATTTCCTTGATGGCAATTTGTCTATCGTACGTGCTTATTAGAACTGTTATTTAATAACCGTTATTTATTTATTTATTTTTTGGTGTTTAACGTCCGACTATTTTAACTGTTATTTAATAATTGCCCTGGCCGGGAATCGATCCTCAGGGTGATTATCAACTGTTAACTTATTTATTAACTAATCATATTTATACTTTTTACTACATTTTTTCTTGGTCATCTGAAACCTAAACCAGATGATCTCCTTTATCACGAATACAATTTAGCTATCTTATGTGCTTATTAGAACTGATATTTAGTAACTGATACTTTATAATAATATTTGTACCTCATACTACTTTTTTTTCTTGGTCGTCTGGATCTTAACCAGATGATTTTCTTGATGACAAATACGATTCATCTATCCCCCGTGCTTAATAGAACTGTTATTTAATAACTTGTATTTAGTAACTGTTACTTGGTAATAACTTTATACTTTTTACAACATTTTTTTTGTCTTTGTCATTTCAAACCTAAACCAAATGATTTCATTGATGACAAATACGATTCACTATCCTACGTGCTTATTAGAACTGTTATTTAGTAACTGTTACTTTATAGTGACATTTATGCTTGTTACTACATTTTTTCTTTGTCATCTGAATCCTAAACCAGATAATGACAATGAATCCTTGATGACAAATGTAACTTATCTGCCATACGTGCTTATTAGAACTATTATTTAATAATTGTTATTTAGTAACTGTTACTTTATAATTACATTTATACTTGTTACTACATTTTTTCTTGGTCATCTAAATCCTAAACCAGATAATTTCCTTGATGACAAATGTGACTTATCTGCCATACGTGCTTATTAGAACTATTATTTAATAATTGTTATTTAGTAACTGTTACTTTATAATTACATTTATACTTGTTACTACATTTTTCTTGGTCATCTAAATCCTAAACCAGATAATTTCCTTGATGACAAATGTGACTTATCTGCCATACGTGCTTATTAGAACTATTATTTAATAATTGTTATTTAGTAACTGTTACTTTATAATTACATTTATACTTGTTACTACATTTTTCTTGGTCATCTAAATCCTAAACCAGATAATTTCCTTGATGACAAATGTGACTTATCTGCCATACGTGCTTATTAGAACTATTATTTAATAATTGTTATTTAGTAACTGTTACTTTATAATTACATTTATACTTGTTACTACATTTTTTCTTTGTCATCTAAATCCTAAACCAGATAATTTCCTTGATGACAAATGTGACTTATCTGCCATACGTGCTTATTAGAACTATTATTTAATAATTGTTATTTAGTAACTGTTACTTTATAATTACATTTATACTTGTTACTACATTTTTTCTTGGTCATCTAAATCCTAAACCAGATAATTTCCTTGATGACAAATGTGACTTATCTGCCATACGTGCTTATTAGAACTATTATTTAATAATTGTTATTTAGTAACTGTTACTTTATAATTACATTTATACTTGTTACTACATTTTTTCTTGGTCATCTAAATCCTAAACCAGATAATTTCCTTGATGACAAATGTGACTTATCTGTCATACGTGCTTATTAGAACTATTATTTAATAATTGTTATTTAGTAACTGTTACTTTATAATTACATTTATACTTGTTACTACATTTTTTCTTTGTCATTTCAAACCTAAATCAGATGTATTCCTTGTTAACAAATACAATTCAGATATCCTACGTGCTTAACTGTTATTTAGTTACTGATACTTTGTAGTAACATTTACTCCTATCACTACATTCTTTCTGGATCATCTGAAACCTAAACCAGATGTTTTCCTTGTTGACAAGGACAATTTATCTATCCTACAGCACGTAGGATTATTAGAACAGTTATTTAGTAACTATTACTTTATAATGACATTTATCCTGTTACCGCATTCTGTAACTAAATGAGATTTTCATTATTGGTGTACTCAATGTGATTATTTCAGACTGTAATTGTGATTGCTAAATCGATACACGAACTCGACTTAAAATCTAATCGCAACTGCGCATGCGTACATTTTTTAAATTCTATTTTAAATGATTTCATTTTCATATGGTATTACTCACTTGGTATCAGTAGCAGTTAGATTGTAAAAAATGTAAAAAAATCCAACTTTAATGGAAACTGCATTATTTTAAATTGAAAAGGCAGGTTGTTTTGAATTTAGTAGAATAAAATTATAGGGATTTTTGACAAATTTTCAATTAAAATCATCGCAAATGTAAGCTTATAAACAATAATGATGTAATAAATAATAACAGGGATTAATATTTTTAAAACAGGAATACATTTATATTCACTTCAGGTACCTAAATCATGTCCATTCAAAATTTCGTCTTAATCGGTCCAGTAGTTAATGCGTGATTAAATAACAACAAACACACACACACACACACACACACACACTTTTTTTATTTTAGATTTATAATATATTAACAAGCATAAAATATTATTGAAACGTCACTTTTACACATTTATCATAAAGCTAAATACTAAATAATTAAGTTGAACTGGGTATGTAGTATAATGGCATTTAAAATAATTTAAATATTTATTATTAACACCTACAAATATATAATAAACGTATAAAACGTCACGAATACAGTTGTTACAAAACTAAATACTAAATAATTAAGTTGGACTGGGTAAGTAGTATAATGGCTATTAAAATTTAAAATATTTATTATTTACACTTAACAATATTTAATAAATGTATAAAACATCACTGTTGTACAGTTAACACATGTCACAAAACTAAATACTAAATAAATAAGTTGGACTGGGTAAGTAGTATAATGGCGTTTCTTTAAAACGAGAATATAGGTTCATCTCAGGTACCTAAACCATGTCTATACCAAATTTCATCTCAATTGGTCCGATAGTTAAAGCGCGATTGAATAACAAACACACAAACTTTCAGAATTATAATGCGATTAAGATTTCTGAAATTTATTTTCAAATCTCTTTAATGTCGTTTAATTTTGCCCATTTATTTATACAGATTTCATTTTAATTGAAAGATTTTGTAAAGTATCTCTAATTTGTCTGCAGATAGTTTATTTAGCTTATGAATCTATGAGTGCATTCAAATAAATCTATCACAGATGTTTTACACGGTTTTCTAAATCAACATGTATGTATCACGAGTATCGAAGAACAATCTAGTCACCACTGCCAACTGTTAAATCTTTGCTCGGCACAACAATCAGTATTTTAGGCTCTTTGGTGTGTAAAGTTTAAGGTTATCTTTTCGTATTTATTGTATTGTTTTGTGTGCGTGTGTTTGTGCGTGTTGGTGAAATTGTTTTATACAAAGTGCCTGCGGAGTGGTTAACAATATTGCAGATTACATAATACTAATCGTTAAAGGTAAAATATTCAATTATTTTGTAATAGTTTATAACTGGATATATTTCGTTTTACGTAGGGTAAAACATGAACATTCGTTTTATTTATATTGGCGATGTAGTATATGTAGCAAACATAGTTTGTTACATATACCGTTAACTCTGTAATTAGAAAAAGTACTGTTGCCTACAAAAATATGTTTAAACGGCCTAAACCTAAACTGAATTCTGAAACAATTGAATAGGCTTCATGATTTTATTGATCGATAAATTGTGAAAATTGAATTCAACCTAAACACTAGAGTTTATCCAAAAGTTTTTATTCAAGTAATTTAGTACGGGAGACAATGTGAAATGTTGAAGAAGATATATCGATAAAAACAAGGAGAACAAATGTTTTAGAAGATAACGCATAAATTAGCTTAATTTTTAGGCCTATTTAATTTCATTGGCCTGATCAAAAACTATTAAGATTGCTGTACGCATTAATGATTGATCATTTGGCTATTGTTGTTTTTAACGTATAAACCAAATTCGAAAATAAAAATGCGATAGCCTAATAATGTCAAATAAAAATAACAATAACCAATAGCCTATTTTCGTGGATTATCGTTTTGCTTTTTATTAACTTTAGGTCTTAATTTAATTTCGAATGCTAGATGGCAGAACGGCATATTTTTTTAGGTTATATTATTAAAATTATAAGTTGTAGCAACGACTTTCTCTGTTTTTGTACACAACTATCAAATAGGCAGTTGTTTTTTTAGAAATATTGTCTTAGATTTTTAGGTTATGTTACTAAAAATAATAACTTTAACAATAACGTTTTCTATTTTTGTACAAACTATTTGAAATAGTCTACTATTTAAACTTTTGTTTTTAAATTATTTTTGAGTGCATTAACTTTCTCAGTTCTTGTCGGAAATCGTTACAGACGTAAAACATAAAATTTATTGTACCGATTTCATACTTTAATTTTTTTTAACGTCCGACTATTGTGCACACTTGGGCTAATGCAGACGATGGGATGATTTATAGCGTATGAAAATGCCAAGCCCTCGCCGGGAATCGAACCCGGGTCCTCGGGGTGAAAGCCACGCTATCCACTAGGCCACCAAGGCTGCTCTTAAATTTGGGAATGTTCAAAATCGTTGTACCGATAATTTACGTTATATAATACACGATGTGAAAATATTGCACAAACTTTATCAGATTCAACGAAAGTAGGGGCGAAAAGAAGCAGTCTACAATCCAGAACCGAAGCAAAACATGAGGTTTCTCTCTCACTACAAAATCTATTTACCGCGAATAGACGAAAAATAATCAGATTTTTTGCGAAACGGTTTTGTTATCACCTGAACTCTTTGAGTTTTCGGATCAAATTTTAAATAAATTTCTCCCAAGAGTAAGAAGTCCTTGCAAGAATATGCTATACCTTTTTCTGATTGTAAGTTTATCTAAAAGAAAATGACGTGTGATATATGAAAGTGTACGATTTAATGCATAACAGAGTGGCGGCAATTCTATTAAGTTTCTTAAAAGTTGGATGAAAAAGAAAATTACACGCTGGCTCTTCCTTACTTCGCTATGAAAATGTATCTCGCCGGTGGCCTTTGTTTTAGGTTATTTATTTAGCTTTGAACTGTATTTCAATTAATTTTTTAGGCTTTAGAGTTCAAATTTCCTCTAGCGGCAACAACATTTTAGAAAAATTTGAAACTAAAAAGTACTCCTCAAATTGTTTCCGATTTTTTAAAATATCCTAAATATTTTGGAGACACCTTGTAATCAGATAGTTCTGGTCGCTCGAAAATTGAACATTTTACTCCAAAATTTATATGATTGAGTACAAAACGGAGATATTTTGAAAATTTGTCGATTAAAATATCTGATAATATCGGAATCAAGATAGATCTATTCAAAAAGGACAATGTAATATTGTTACAAAAGTGCCCAAAATGAAGTACTGTATTTTTTAAATTCTCTGCTTGTTAGATTTTATATTTTTAAATGCGTAGCCTATACGTGAAGATTAATTTTCTTTAATCGAAATTATATGTTTATGGTATATTCGTGTGGCTCGTAATTGGGATTTTTTGATAAAACTACTCAAAAATATTGTAAACCTACTGTATATCGGGACTATAAGAAATAGGACGTTTACATTTTATGAATGGGCAGGTTACAGATAAGGTATGGAGAATTTTGTAAAGAAAATGTTTCGCAATTTTAGATTATTTACATTTTTTATTAAATTTGACTTTATTTCCGTCAACTTACCTGAACACCGTCGTCTGTGTTTCGTTCTTCTGCTTTACTGGCGCTCCGTGATTTTATTGCATCTCAAAAAAAAAAATTGGTCAAAATACAACCAAAATTTCAGAAAATTTGTTGAACCTATTTTGAAATAGCAGGCTGATTTTGTGGGGTTTTTCCAGAAGATTTCGAACTGGATTTATAGGGTAAATAACTTAAATAAGGGCGAAGACTGTTTAGTAGATTTAACTATTTAGTAGATTTAATCTATTTAGTAGATTTAATTATTTAGCAGATTTAACTATTTAGTAGATTTAACTATTTAGTAGATTTAACTATTTAGTAGATTTAACTATTTAGTAGATTTAACTATTTAGTAGATTTAACTATTTAGTAGATTTAACTATTTAGTAGATTTAATTATTTAGTAGATTTAACTATTTAGTATATTTAATTATTTAGCAGATTTAACTATTTAGTAGATTTAACTATTTAGTAGATTTAACTATTTAGTAGATTTAACTATTTAGTAGATTTAATTATTTAGTAGATTTAACTATTTAGTAGATTTAACTATTTAGTAGATTTAACTATTTAGTAGATCTAACTATTTAGTAGATTTAACTATTTAGTAGATTTAACTATTTAGTAGATTTAACTATTTAATAGATTTAACTATTTAGTAAATCTAAGTATTTAGTAGATTTAATTATTTAGTAGATTTAACTATTTAGTAGATTTAACTATTTAGTAGATTTAACTATTTAGTAGATTTAACTATTTTTTATGGTAAAAAAGTTGTGCAATATTCATTTAAAAGTTTTAAAAGTAATTGAATGGCTAACTATTTTTGGAAAATTCGTTACGTCCAACAAATTAAAAGCCACTGATGGACTGGACAGTTAACAGAGTTTAACGGCCACGCGTTCTGATAAAACTAGAAGTAGGTATGGTCGGTAATTAACTATCGACATATCGCTTCCTCTCTATTAACCTTGCAGCAGACGGTCATTAAGTCGATAATATTTCAGATGAAACGATCGCCAGCGTGATGAATGGATCGATTAATCGATTTGTAATTATGCAGCACACATGCGTGGGTTTCAACGAGTTTTATTGCTGGCACCTGTCCAGGCGATCCTGTTTGTTTTGCCCCCGAGGCACAGAGAAATTTTTGGAATTGAGTAAAAAATAGAAGTTACAAAATTGTACTTTGAGTTATATTTTATATTATACGTTAAGTACTTAAGTAAAAAGTATTTTCAGAAGTTAGAACTCTTACATTTGGACTTCCACATTTTGAACTTGATAATGGATTTCTGAGTAGTGTCCCGTTTTTATTTTGTTACTATAAGACGCATAAAGAAATAATGACGATATCAGGCGACTACCAGTTTTAATTTATCCTTTATGTGGGGCTCTATATTGGTGGAATTTTTGTTTCGCTTGCTATTTGTAAGATTTTCGTAGCTATTTGTAGGATTTCTGTAGCTATTTGTAGGATTCCTCCAGCTATTTTTAGGATTTCTCTAGCTATTTGTAGGATTTCTCCAGCTATTTGTAAGATTTCCCTAGCTATTTGTAGGATTTCTCTAGCTATTTGTAGGATTTCTCCAGCTATTTGTAGGATTTCTTTAGCTATTTGTAGGATTTCTCAAGCTATTTGTAGGATTTATCAAGCTATTTGTAGGATTTCTCCAGCTATTTGTAGGATATCTCCAGCTATTTGTAGGATTTCTGTAACTATTTGTAGGATTCCTCCAGTTATTTGTAGGATTTTTCCAGTTATTTGTAGAATTTCTCGTTATTTGTAAGATTTATCTCTCTCCATCTCCCTCTCTCTCTCCCTCTCTCTCTCTCTCTCTCTCTCTCTCCTCTCTCTCCTCTCTTTCTCTCTCTCTTTACTCTCTCTCTCTCTCTCTCTCTCTTTCTCTCCACTCTCTCTCTCTCTCTCTCTCTCTCTCTCTCTCCACCTGTCTCTCCCTCTCTCTCTCTCTCTCTCTCTCTCTCTCTTACTCTCTCTCTCTCTCTCTCTCTCTCTCTCTCTCTCTCTCTCTCTCTCTCTCTCTCTCTTTCTCTCTAGCTATTTGTAGGATTTCTGCAGCTATTGGTAAGATTTCTCTAGATATTTGTAGGATTTCTGTAGCTATTTGTAGGATTTCTTTAGCTATTTGTAGAATTTCTTTAGCTATTTGTAGAATTTCTCTAGGTATTTGTAGGATTTTGATGGCTGTAAACAAACCGTCAGAACCAACAAAATCTGAGTAAGTGGCAAAAGTGGACCTTGGGAGTGGAAATAGCATAGACTTGGAGGAAACTGGTACTGAACCAAATCCATGGAACCCACAAGCAATGAATTGCAGCAGACTGCTAGGCGGACCTACAATGGAGTAAGTGAAAAATGGATTCGAACATTTCAAAATAGACATTGAAGATGGTTCTCTTTCAGGAAATTGTAAGAGGTTCCCAAGGTTGACGGAAGGTCGGGCGTTTAGCAGGTCGGCCGCGGATGACGAGGCACTTTCCCGGTTCGGAATGATGACAAGGAAAAAGTTCATTTGTTCTTTAAATTTGGATGGATTCCAGCTACGAGCAGCCGAGCACGTTGGTGTCTTCTGTAGAGTTGTTCCGGGTGTTGGCAGGCTGTCGTGTAATTTTTCTGTAGCGAGTGTTCCGTCTCGATGTTCTGCCAAACGATGAATTTCAACCTGTACTTATGGCAGAAACCATAATTTCTCAAAAAGCCATTAAAGTCAGAGAGAAAGAACGCACCAATCAGGATGAAGCTACTGTGTACGGGAGATGCGATGTGGTGCGCCGGCAGCAATGCCAGGGCACAATGTGATAGTCCAGCGTACATTACAACTGAGATAATCAGAAGCGTGTATTAGTATACGGGAGAACTGTAACCTTGCTTCGCAGATCTAGGCTGTTTAAAAGCCGGGAGAGGAGTTCGAAAATTTAGCGTGGATATTTTTATTGTTAGTAAGCGGAACTAATCGTCTAACTCAATTGCTATGTTGTTTAGGTGATGACACGTGGTTAGATGGTTAATCCGAACAAAGGGTAGGAATTTATATTATGGAGAAGCCGTGCGGGACGGTTAAAGAAATTGCCGATTTTATGATCCATGGTTGCGAGTCTTGCCGGCAGGAGGTAAAGAGTGATTGCTTCCAGAACTCTGAGAAACTCCAGCTGAATGAGATAGACAATGAATTGCCCAAATGAGATTAATGACCCGCGTAATTTATCTATATGTATTCACGATTGTGAAAAAAGAATAAAATCGTTCTTACTGATTTTACGAACATTTACGTTTTCGTGAACCCTCAGTTCAGTAAAGTTTTTTTTCTTTTCTGTCCTTGTGATTATTTGCTAAGTGCAGCGTTTATTATTTTCGTACAAGTATGAAAATAAGTGCTCCGTATACATTTTACACAATTACGTTATGTTCACAAATATAAGCCACATGCTAGATATCGAGGTGTGTTCAGAAAGTAACGGAAATTTTAATTTTTTGAACAAAATATTTATTTATTCTTCTACATTGATGTATGTGCCTTCAAAATAGACTCCATTGGAGATTATGCACATGTGCCAGCGCTTCTTCCAATCCTCAAAACACTTCTCAAACTCGATCTTTGAGATAGCTTTTGGTTCTTTCAGCGATGCGCTTTTAATGTCATCTACGGCTGTAAAACGACGGCCCTTTAAGGGTCTCTTTATTTTTGGAAATAGAAAAAGTCACACGGAGCCATGTCTGGCGAATATGGAGGCTGGGGCATCGTTACAGTACTGTTTTGGGCCAAAAATTCACGAACAAGCGATGAAGTGTGAGCTGGTGCATTATCGTTGTGCAAAAGCCATGAATTGTTTTTCCACAGATCCGGGCGTTTTTTTCCGGAATGCTTCACGCAAACGGCGTTGAACTTGTAGGTAGTACTCCTTATTGACCGTTTCACCTGGTGGCAGGAATTCATGACGCACTATACCATTAATACCGAAGAACACAGTGAGCATAACCTTCACGTTCGACCGCACTTGTCGAGCCTTTTTTGGTCTTGGCGAGCCAGAATGCCTCCTGGGATGATTGAGAGCCTTAGTTTCGACGTTGTATCCGTAAACCCATGTTCCGTTACCTGTTATAATACGTTTCAGTAATTCTGCATCGTCGTTGACTTCATTTAGTGACTCCTGAGCAACTTCCATTCGCCGCTGTTTTTGTTCAAAATTCAACAATTTTGGAATGAATTTTGCTGCCACGCGTTTCATACACAAAACACTGGAAACAATGTAATGACATGATCCAATCGATATGCCAACATCATCAGCGACCTCTAATTGTGATTCGGCGATTGTTCATAACCGTTTCTTTCGCTTTGTCCACGTTTTCATCGGTTGTTGATGTGCTGGGGCGTCCGGGGTCTTCGCCCCGATCGTCATCTTCAACGTCTTCACGGCCTTCTTGAAAACGCTTATACCACTCGTAAACTCTTGCTTTACTCATAGCAGACTCACCATAAGCCTTTGTTAACATTTCACACACTTTGTTATTCCATTTTTTACGCAAAATTTTATACAAATTCTTTGATCCATTTCTTTTAACAAACGAAAATCGCCGAGCTCATAAAAACACGTCTAACCTTAGTGGCTGTCACAGACAAAGTCAACAATGAAAACAGCTGAAAGTTTTATCATACTTCAAGGGCATGTATACCAACATAATAAAAAAATGTTTGACAATCGGACTCTCCAAGCCCGCGAAATTTAAAAATTCTCGTTACTTTCTGAACACACCCTTACGTGTGAGCTTAGCAGATAAATCTTTGTTTGTATTCGCGACATTTCTCTTTCGTCGGAGCAAACGGTCAGTGCAGATAAACAAATACGGGTGGATGAACGTTTTGTTTGTGTCAGTTATCGCTCCGTATACAGCGCGAGGGGAAATTCCGAATCCCGCATTAAATTTCTGTGAAGCTTTTGCGCGAGAACAGTTGACAAGAAAATACTCTACTCTCCGGAGAATTTGTGTCTGCAGGAGACGCTAAAATTTTATGCTAATCCCCAGTGAGTGACGTCCCGTTTTAAAGGGGTGGTTGTCGAGTTGCTAATTTGAAAGTCGATACATCTTCTTCTTACACATAAACGGAAAACGTGACTGAATAGAATTTGCCCCAAAAAATGGCATAGTATCGCGTAAACTAACATTTTGTTATGCTAATATTTTTGTTAAGTAATGATAAAAGTACCAAACATGATAGTAGCAAAATTCTACACTTTTTGATTTTTTTTTTAACGTCCAACTATTGTGTACACTTGGGCTAATGCAGACTATGGGATGATTTATAGCGTATGAAAATGCCAAGCCTTGGCCGGGAATCGAACCCGGGTCCTCGAGGTGAAAGCCTAATACGATATCCACTAAGCCACCGAGGCGGCCACTTTTTGATTTTACTGAAGTGATCAGCGTTAACATCTACCTGGATATATTGTTCTTTCACTAATTACATTGACATAACGAAAAGAATAGATTTTCCCACAGAAACATAGAAAAGTGTGTTGTGTTTGGACATTAAAACTGTTCATTTTCACTCCTTTACAGTACGAGTGTATATGAATTAATTAACCTATTTTACCTTAATTAAAATTCAAGTTCGAAAATATTATAGTAAAAAGTATTTGTTTTACCAATTAGCTGGTACCTCGGTCGTATTACCCATGTCAATATTAAGGGATGGTGGCCAACAAGTGCACAGCTGAATTGGAATGAAGACGAACAGCAACCGGAAGTGAAGTTCAGTCAGTTTAAATAATGAGTTTGTATATATCTAAATATTTTAGGCGTACTGTAACGGATGTAACGGATTCTAGGAACTACTATGTTTAAAAACTGTTACCTGTGTAACGACAAATAACAAGTGTGTGAGACGAGATTAGCGCGGTGAGGGAAGTGGAGCCAGTTTCAAAACCGAACCTAGACTGAGTCAAAGCTACGCCGCGTAGCCTAGCGACTCCGCATAACTCCGTTCTGGTCTGTTGCGCTTTTAGTGCACTTACATTAATAACAATAGGTTCGGTTCTTAATACGTCGTCCTCCCGTTCAACACGCATTTGGTGGAAACCGTGCCTAATAAACGTTTACGACTTACAAAATTTCCAAAAGACAATTCTGTTTTTGTCATTTACTCTATAAGTGTAACGATAAATTTCTTACACTTAAGTTAGATCAATGCTCACCTAAAGAACTGTTTTACGCCACAGATTTTTCTTTGAAAATACTGCTTCAACTGAGGTTATGTTTGTGTACATTGTTTTCGTTTTTACAATTTCAACTGAGGTTATATTTGTGTATATTGTTTTCGTTTTTACAATTTCAACTCAGGTTATATTTCTGTACATTATTTTCGTTTTTACAGTTTCAACTGAGGTTATGTTTGTGGACATTGTTTTCGTGTTTGCAATTTCAACTGCGTTTATTTTTGTGTGCATTATTTTTGTTTTTGCAATTTCAACTGAGGTTATGTTTGCAAACATTGTTTTCGTTTTTGCAATTTCAATTGAGATTATGTTTGTGGACATTGCTTTCGTGTTTGGAATTTCAACCGAGTTTATGTTTGTGTGCATTATTTTTGTTTTTGCAATTTCAACTGAGGTTATGTTTGCAAACATTGTTTTCGTTTTTGCAATTTCAATTGAGATTATGTTTGTGGACATTGTTTTCGTGTTTGCAATTTCAACTGTGGTTATGTTTGTGTACATTGTTTTCGTTTTTAAAATTCCAACTGAGGTTATGTTCGCGTACATTGTTTTCGTTTTTTCAACTTCAACTGTGGTTATGTTTGTGTACATTGTTTTCGTTTTTAAAATTCCAACTGAGGTTATGTTCGCGTACATTGTTTTCGTTTTTGCAACTTCAACTGTGGTTATGTTTGTGTACATTGTTTTCGTTTTTAAAATTCCAACTGAGGTTATGTTCGCGTACATTGTTTTTGTTTTTGCAACTTCAACTGTGGTTATGTTTCTGTACATTGTTTTCGTTTTTAAAATTCCAACTGAGGTTATGTTCGCGTACATTGTTTTCGTTTTTGCAATTTCAACTGAGGTTATGTTTGCAAACATTGTTTTCGTTTTTACAATTTCAACTGAGTTTATGCTTAATAATATCGCTTACGTTTTATAAAATCAACTAACAGTTGCTTTATTGCTATTGTTTTAGTTTTATAATTTCAACTGAGGTTACGTTTATTGTCATTGTTTCGTTTTATAATTTCAAACTGGTTATGTTATTGTTTTTGTTTACAATAAATCATTCCAACTGAGGTTAAGTTTATTACCATTGTTTACGTTTTAAAATTTCAACTAAGTTATATTGATTATCGTTGTTTGTAATGACTCGTTTTAAGTGGTTATTTTTATGGTTATTGTTTACGTTTTAGAATTTTAATTTTAATTATGTTTATTGTCTTTTTATAAATTAATGGAAAGACTAACCGTTTCAAGTAAAGTACGTTTTATAGCTCCAATAAAAGTTAAGTGTATTGGAATTGTTTACGATTAATAATCTCAACTGAGGTTATATTTATTGTCATCGTTTAAGATGAATAATAATATTTAAACCGGGGTTACATGTTTACCGCCATTAAAGATCATTTTTTACTAAGGATATGTTTATTACGATTGGTAACGATGAATATAAGTAAAAATAAACAAATCATTATTATGTAGTATTGTATTGTTAATATTGAGCCGCCTCGGTCACCTAGTTGATAGCGTATTGGGCTTTCACCCCGAGGACCCGGGTTCGATTCCCGGCCAGGGCTAGCCCAAGTGTGCACAATAGTCGGACGTTAAACACCAAAAAAAAAGTTAATGTTGAAATACCCAGCAGGGGGTGCAGACTAGCTGCACGTATTGAGAGGATTTAGACGTCCGTCGCGGTACTCGAGTCTTAACACACACTTACACTTTCAACACTACACTTACGACTTTAACACTTTACACTCACACTTACATTTAGGGAGGCGATAATAACCTCTATGTGCTCTTCGCCTTAAAATAACAACAAAAAGGTTGAAATATTTAAATGTGTAACTACAAGTACGACAAAGAACTAAATTATTGTTATTGTACGCATCTTAATTATCAACATAATCGATAATTTCCTTGTGTAAGTTTAGATAGCGTTATGACAAAACCGGGAGTTGGCCACAAAAGGAAGAACGCCGTAGTTTATTTTTGGATAAACAAAACATCCCCGTACCGTGTATACCTTACGGCGAGGCTAAGAAAACCTCTTGCAGACGTAAAATAACACAGAATAAGATTGGAGGGCTAAACTTCCCGCCTCTCTCCGGCTAGCGTAGATGCGCAGCCTGGGAAAAGTTACTTAGACCTACCTCGAAGAGAAAGCGTTACTTCTCTTTTAGGTGTGGCTTTCTAAATTGGATTTATACAAGTCGGGAAGGGAGGAAAGTAAAAAATGTTTAAGGATGTCGGTTCGTTCTGTACTCGCGCTTTACAACAGACACAAAAACTCGAGTTGACTTGAAATATCAGTCTTTTTGTATAATACGTTTATTTAAAAATCGCTACACAAACGTCGCAAGTTATGCGCAACATTTAATAAACGAGAGACACGTACCTCGAGAAATAGAAAACTCCACGAAGGTACTACATACGGCAGAAAAAGGATGACGTGTGGACATTTTAGAGAACTTGGAAATTTTTAAATCTAAATTAAAGGGAGAAAACATAATAAATGAACAGATATCGTCGCGAGCAGATATTACGTTTAAAAATCTAAAAATTTCAAAAATTAACAGGACCGTTGAAGAGAAAGTTTGAAAGGAGCCAATCAGAAGCGAGCGAAAACGTATGATTTGAAGAGCCAATCAGAAGCGAGCACGTCAGGTTTAATGTACACGTGTTGAATAGAGGAGGGGTACGAGGTGGAAATAGAAAATTATAAATAGGACGGGCCGTAATATTGGTGACCAGTATAGATATAGTTTTTTGAAGATGGAGGTTCTCTGAAACGCGTCAACGAAAGTAGAATTAACGAAGCTAGGGAAGGCAGATCATTATACTGAACATAGCTACACAAATGTGTTTATATTTAATTAAATTTCAAAAATCAGTACGTTTACACTTACAACACAATATAAACAGCCAAAACATTTAGTTATTTCGGTATTTTTTACCTTCCTGAAAATCTGTTCTATGAAAGATAACTTGGTATTACTTCATGAAAAATTAACAAAGTATTATTTTAACTTCTCTGAAGTCATAAAAAGTAGTATCTTTTCATACACATTTTATATTCTCCAACAATTATTACGTAACATAATTTACCATGATCATCTTCCACAATATTTGGTACCAGTGACGCTCTTACAAATATGTTTCCAAATCGCCAAGTGGTAAAACGTTTCTTGTCAAGTCTACTATTAAAAAAGTGTTAAGTTTGAATTCCGCTAAGAACCTTTTTTTTAATTTAAGGCGAAAAGCACTTTGAGGCTATTATCGCCTCTCTAAATGTAAGCGTAAGTGTAGTGTTGTAAACGTGTGTTAGACTCGGGTACCGCGATAAACGTCTAAATCCTCTCAACAGGTGCATCTAGCCCGTACCACCCTGCGGGGACCGCTAAGAACCATTCACCTGCTTTGAACAATATCAATCTTTGCACTTGGCGGCGGCGTGCCTTCCTTGCTATCCCTCATTACTCACTGTAATGATAATGGTCTTTTTCCATGTTTTCTCCTATGCTTAGCGTACTGGCAAAGATAATATTGCAATAATTATGATTGTGTGTGTGTGTGTGTGTGTGTGTGTGTGTGTGTGTGAGAGAGATTAATCTTAAATCACGCGCGCGCGCGCGTGTGTGTGTGTGCGCGTGTGTGTGCGTGTGTGTGTGTGTGTGTGCGCGCGCGCGCATGTGCGTGTTTTCGTGTGTGTGTGCGTGCGTTCGTGTGCGTGTGAATGTTGTGGGTTCGTGTGTGTGTGTGCGCGCGCGCGTGTGTACGCGCTTGTGTGCGTGCGTGTTTGTGTATGTGCGCATGCGTACGTGTGTTCGTGTGTGTGTGTTCGTGTGTTTGTGTGTGTAGTGCGATGTATGTGTGTATGTGTGTATGTGTGTGTGTGTGTGCGTTCGTGTGTATGTGTGTGCGCGCGCGCGTGTGCGTGTGTTCGTGTGTGTGTGCGTGCGTTCGTGTGCGTGTGAATGTTGTGGGTTCGTGTGTGTGTGTGCGCGCGCGCGTGTGTACGCGCTTGTGTGCGTGCGTGTTTGTGTATGTGCGCATGCGTACGTGTGTTCGTGTGTGTGTGTTCGTGTGTGTGTGTGCGCGCGCGCGTGTGTACGCGCTTGTGTGCGTGCGTGTTTGTGTATGTGCGCATGCGTACGTGTGTTCGTGTGTGTGTGTTCGTGTGTTTGTGTTTGTGTGTGTGAGTGCGATGTATGTGTGTGTGTGTGTGTGTGTGTGTGTGTGTGTGTGTGTGTTCGTGTGCGTGTGTGTGTGCGCGCGTGTGTGTGTGTGTGTGTGTGTGCGTGTGTGTGTGTGTGTGTGTGTGCATGTGTGCGCGTGTGCGTGCTCGTGTGTGTGAGTGTTCGTGTGCGTGTGCTTGCGTGCGTGAGCGTGAGTGCGTGTGTGTGTGTGTGTGTGTGTGTGTGTGTGTGTGTGTGTGTGTGTGTGTGTGTGTGTTTGTAAATTTACCGACTCATCAAAAAGCTCAGGATCGACACTAATTTCAGTTTTCGGGATCAGGGACGTACCATAATGAAACTTTCAGGAGCTAATTTTCTATTTTAAATTAGATAATAAAAATAATTTACACATATTTATACAGTTACTATTGGGGGTTTGATATTTTCGAAAGGTTTTAATTTAAGTCATTTTTGAAAGAGGTGAGCGAATTTCGCTGGGTATCGAACTTGTTCTATTAATGAAATTAATTGTGTGCAGAGAAGGGCCAAAATTACAGGACGCATCAGGTTCCGTTCAACGGCGACCCCAGAACTGGCCACATTGAATCCGCAATAATTGTTAAAGTAATAACTTATAAACAGAACACAAGAGCTTTATGGTTTATTGTCAATAAAAGTTCACCCGTTGAGGTTTTAGGGGCAATCAAACGGTCCGCTACAGTCAACCGTAAAAATTCTAGTTTTACACGAACCACTCCGACCTAATCTGATTGGGCGGATGTAAATAACGGAGACACTCAGCTTTCTCTCTTTGGCCTACGTGATAGAAGCCATGTTTTTATAGTAGGGCCTACTGCAACACACTTTTCTGAAAAACTGATTTCACTGTGACATCAACATTAAAATCTTGAAATATTACAAATGTTTAAGTTTTATAATTTCAACTGAGGTTATGTTTGTTGTAATTTATCATTATTATAATTTTAACTGAGGTTATGTTTACTGTAATTCTTCACGTTTTATTATTTTAACTGAAATGACTTGTCTTGTAATTTTTCAAGCTTTTATAATTTCAACTGAGGTTATGTTTACTATAATTTTTTAAGCTTTTATAATTTTAACTGAGGTTACGTTCATGTAATTTTTTAATCTTTTATAATTTTAACTGAGGTTACGTTCATGTAATTTTTTAATCTTTTATAATTTTAACTGAGGTTACGTTCATGTAATTTTTTAAGCTTTTATAATTTTAACTGAGGTTACGTTCATGTAATTTTTTAAGCTTTTATAATTTTAACTGAGGATACGTTCATGTAATTTTTTAAGCTTTTATAATTTTAACTGAGGTTACGTTCATGTAATTTTTTAAGCTTTTATAATTTCAACTGAGGTATGTTTGTTGTAATTTATCATTATTATAATTTTAACTGAGGTTATGTTTACTGTAATTCTTCACGTTTTATTATTTTAACTGAAATGACTTGTCTTGTAATTTTTCAAGCTTTTATAATTTCAACTGAGGTTGCGTTCATGTAATTTTTTAATCTTTTATAATTTTAACTGAGGTTACGTTCATGTAATTTTTTAAGCTTTTATAATTTTAACTGAGGTTACGTTCATGTAATTTTTTAATCTTTTATAATTTTAACTGAGGTTACGTTCATGTAATTTTTTAAGCTTTTATAATTTTAACTGAGGTTACGTTCATGTAATTTTTTAATCTTTTATAATTTTAACTGAGGTTACGTTCATGTAATTTTTTAATCTTTTATAATTTTAACTGAGGTTACGTTCATGTAATTTTTTAAGCTTTTATAATTTTAACTGAGGTTACGTTCATGTAATTTTTTAATCTTTTATAATTTTAACTGAGGTTACGTTCATGTAATTTTTTAATCTTTTATAATTTTAACTGAGGTTACGTTCATGTAATTTTTTAAGCTTTTATAATTTTAACTGAGGTTACGTTCATGTAATTTTTTAATCTTTTATAATTTTAACTGAGGTTACGTTCATGTAATTTTTCAAGCTTTTATAATTTCAACTGAGGTTATGTTTACTATAATTTTTTAAGCTTTTATAATTTTAACTGAGGTTACGTTCATGTAATTTTTTAAGCTTTTATAATTTTAACTGAGGTTACGTTCATGTAATTTTTCAAGCTTTTATAATTTCAACTGAGGTTATGTTTACTATAATTTTTTAAGCTTTTATAATTTCAACTGAGGTTATGTTTACTATAATTTTTTAAGCTTTTATAATTTTAACTGAGGTTACGTTCATGTAATTTTTCAAGCTTTTATAATTTCAACTGAGGTTATGTTTACTATAATTTTTTAAGCTTTTATAATTTCAACTGAGGTTATGTTTACTATAATTTTTTAAGCTTTTATAATTTTAACTGAGGTTACGTTCATGTAATTTTTCACAATTTATAATTTTAACTGCGGTTAAGTTAAAAGTTAACAAGTAATCTACGTATACTTTAGTATGGACGATATGCAACAAAGAAATTAACTGTTTTTTTCGGGGGGGGGGGGTAATTGAATGTGAGAAAGTTTGTGTAGTGTTTTTGTACCGTTTATGAAAGTCGGTTTTGCCCGAGGCAGTTGAGCACCGAATCGAAGCCAATAACGGTCCGACATTGCCAGTTTTTTTACCTCAGTTCCCCGAAGACGCATTACGTTCCACCGGCAATCAATTCACATCAAGCCTAGAAGAAAGCAAACAAAATGGCGACTAACAGGAAGCTTGGCTGGCACTTTATAATTCCCCCAGACTCTTTGCGTTTTATAACTTTCCAACTTTACCTGTAAAAAGTAAACACTGACTTTACAAAAATCTGTAAGTGGTTTTGTAACTTTGAAAAGTGTTGTTCAGAAGAGATAGGAAAATGAACGATGGAGTGTAACGGAAAACTTTACAACATTCGATTATTTCCACCCCGAACCTATCGACAAACGGAAGCGGAGAGTCTGTGTAATGTATCGAAACCGTTTCGATAGATTGTTCAAATTTCGATTACGTAGAAAATTATGCATAGGTTTCGGGTTCTTACAGAACCAAATTTGAGCAAAGTTTGATCGAAAGGGCTACAACCGATTTTTAAGTGTTTTTAACCGAAAAATTGTTTACAATTTTTGATTAAAACATTTTCCTCGATAATATTAAAGTTATAAATGGTATGTGGTTTTAAATGGCCGCCATTTATTAACTTAGGCGTTTCACTGAGTAAGGAAACATTAAAACAATTGTACACAAATGTTGACGTTGAACAAAGTTTGAATAAAATCGAACTTAAATTGCCAAAGTATCCTCTGGGGGACTTGAAGTGAATCTGGGGAAAACAGAGTGCATGTGCATTGGTGGACGGCAGCACGACGTAATTTTAGAAGATGGACGGAGGATACAGCATTCTCAAAATTATACGTACTTAGGACTTAAAATGTCACAAGATGGTACATTAGATGAAGGAATTAAAGAATAGTATTTGGAAGGAGAGCTGTATTTATGCTGAACGGGGTGTTGTGGGATCAAAACATTTCAAAAGAGAATAAAAAAAGAATTATGACACAATTGTAAAAAGCATTATAACATGTGGTAGTGAAGTATGGCCAATTAAGAGCAGAACAGAAAGAATGCTGTTGGCTACCGAGATGGACTTTTGGAGAAGAGCGGCAGGAAGATCAAGAAAAGAGAGAGTGAGGAATGAAAGTATACGGAGGATAATGGACGTAAGGCATACAATTGTAGAAGATATAAGAACAAAACAACTGGTTTGGTACGGGCATGTACAAAGAATGCCGGATGAGCGAATTCCCAAAAAAATCATGCAATGGCGAACATCTGGAAGAAGAAAACGAGGAAGGCCGAGACTGAGCTGGAGAGAGGGAGTCGAAAAGGAAATAAAAAAGGGATCTAACAGAAGACCTGTGGTGGGACCGCGATCGGTGGAGGTTGGAGATCGGAAGACGGCGTAGAACGTTGTAGACCGGATTATAGATAGAGATTGCCAAAGTTGTATTTAAATAATTTTATTTTACCGTCATAATCAGCATTAATTTTGTATTAAAAATTTCGTCTAAAAAGATCAATTTATTTGAATTTAAAACTGCGGGCCTCGGTGGTCGAAGTGGCCAAAGCAACTGCGTACCTAAGGGTTCTTAGTTTGAGCCGCAGTTGATTTTCCCTTACTGCCAACATGATCCTGTCCTGCGTCCTCGTTAGTCTAACTGGCGTAAAGTATGAAAAATAGCAAAAAAAAAACAACAACAACAATCCAGCGAAACAGCTGCATTATGGGATTAATAATCGTTTTGTTTTTGTTTTTGATTTGAGAATTTAAACCTTACACATAGCCTAATAAATAACAACAGAAAAGTAAACCTTTATTGCAAGATTGTATTCTAGGTTTTACTTAATTCTTTAAAAACCATTTTCCATTTTTTTTTTTTTTTTAACGTCCGACTATTGTGCGCACTTGGGCTAATGCAGACGATGGGATGATTTATAGCGTATGAAAATGCCAAGCCCTGGCCTGGAATCGAACCCGGGTCCTCGAAGTGAAAGCCCAGTACGCTATCAACCAGGCCACCGAGGCCATTTTCCAAACATCGTATATTACTTATAAGCAATTCAATATGTGTTTGGATCTTAATCCTGATGGCACATCGTATTATGTTTAGTTTTGCAAAATATAAGAAAAGTATTTAAAATTAAAACATGAAATGTCCTTACAGATTCCAGCCAAATCGCTTCCGAATACCTGACGCATATTTCATAATTTTGTTTTAACATTTTTTGAAATATTTTTTATAAAAGACTCAAGAATATATATTTGGATCTTAATTCTGATGACATGGTAGGTTAGAAGATGTATTTAGGTTTAAAAAATGTCCGTAGAGAATCCGTCCGAATTGCATCCGAATGCCTGACACATCCTGCTTAGTTTAACCTTTCTTGACATACTTCTTATAAGTAAGTCCATTTTTTATACTCGTTTTGGGTTTCAAGATGGCGGCCTATGATTTAACGATAGAGAATGTACGCAGTTTAGACGAAACGCATGACCGATTGTTTTGAAATTTGTGTACGAACTCACCTTGTATAAAGCCCGAATATAGTAGGCCTGTGTGTAATAATTTTCCCACTCATTTCCGTTTCAAGATGGCGGTATCTGATTTGACCTTGACGACTGTAAGCAATTTTAATCAAACGCACTGATCGATTGTATTGGTGCAAACGTACG
Organism: Callitettix versicolor; assembly: GCA_022606455.1. Taxonomy (NCBI): domain Eukaryota; kingdom Metazoa; phylum Arthropoda; class Insecta; order Hemiptera; family Cercopidae; genus Callitettix; species Callitettix versicolor. The sequence goes on from CM040189.1 coordinate 113,815,193, forward strand.
TTACATAAAGCCTAAACGATATATATGTAAGTTTTTTCCCACTCACTTCCGTTTCAAGATGGCGGTATCTGATTTGACCTTAAAGACTATAAGCAATTTTGATCAAACCCACTGATCGATTGTTTTGGTGCTAAGGTACGTTACATAAAGTCTAAACGACATATATGTAGAGGTGGGCGTTTCTGATATTTTTACAAAACGTCAACAAACTGTTTGTTGAGGAAAAAAGCTGCTTTTTTAAAACAGTTGGAAAAAAACAGGTTTAGAAAACTGAAACTCAAAGTTGTATTAGCAGGGTTGTACATAATGCACATAAGTTAAGTTTTCTAAGACTACTTTTTCATTCCCACTGCCACCATGTCCTTAACTGTTTTTGGGTATAAAGCACTTAGAAAGGATAAAAATAACCCTTACAAGTGTAGTAATAATTAAATTACATTATCAAAACGTAATAATTATGTAAGCCATTTTATGTACAAAATGAGATGAATTTCTAATAGAAGCATTCTTTTTTTTACTTAAAAATTAAATAGTCCTTTGTATATTTACCAAAATGCAAACGATTTAGAATATTTTTAGTTGATTAAAAAATATTAATGATTGATAATAAATATAAAAAATACGTTTAAATAAAATTAGGCTCTGTATCTACAAAATGTGAGAGGTTGTTACTACAACTCGCAACAAAATAGAGATAAACGTTGACATTGACCAAACAGTTCTTACTTCACTACAAGCAACAAGCAACTTTGAAATAAAGGGAAAAGCATAAAGCAGGTAGAAGAAAAACTGTTAGCAGGAAAGCAGTTAGCAGGCAAACAGCAGGAAAATAGTTTTAGCGCTTGCGGCAACGTTAAGTGTGGTAGTGCGGAAAATCGTTCCTTGTTTAAGAAATCATAAACCAGTCCAAATCCAACTGCTTGTTTCCGTTTGAAAAAGCAGTTTGTTTGTCGTTTATTGAAAAGCAGTTTTTTTAACAGTTTGGTGTTTTCTGCCCCACCACTACATATATGTAAGTCTTTTTCCCATTCGCTTCCGTTTCAATATGGCGGTCCCTGATTAGACGATGACGAGTTTAATTCAGGCTGACTGGAAAGACGCTTTATGAAGAAAGAGCATCTTTCCAGAGCGCTGTTGTGAAAAGGTGGCCAGCCAATCAATTAATAATACACTGCGAGGTCTACACTCGCCTGTAACTCTCTGCTTACACTAAAAAGACTAAAATATTTTAAAGAGATATTAAGCCAGGACACAAACAGTGACAAATTACAGCAGCTGTAAATAAGGAACGCGGCGTGATACTAAGCCCAGGACTGGTGTTATCTGCCTGCCAAATATTTAGTAGTGAAGCGTTATCGGGCAGGCAGTGTTTTATCAAGTCATGTGGCACGCAACTGAACTTCGCCTGGCGTGGGGTATTGATTGCCCACACAACACACGTTGCTCGGACCTCACTAGCCCACGCACACGCACGATCATTCGTATTTACAGTACTCTTAAAAGTAATTACAATATTTGTTAAGTTCGTGTTTGACTTGCTCATAGCGAGTCTTTAAAGAAAGTTGGCGAAATTTGTGTTGTATTTGTTCGATATCAGCGGGCTTCAGGCCAAAAGATTTTATGTCTATGTTTGTTTTGTGCGCGTTTGTGTGTGTGTGTTCTGTTGAAACGATTTTGTGAAATTAAAACATATTTTCGGGGTTTTGTTTATAATTTTCAGAAAAGAATTTTTTGTTCTTAGAAAAAAAACACCGCTAACGTTTTGTTTGGTTGTTAAAAACGATTGATCTATTTTGATGAAACTCAGCGTACAATAATTTTGAATATGGTGATTTATTTTGATTTTCGAAAATTGTTTCTCTTTATTATTGGTTAAAAAACAATTAGATTTCTCAAAAATGACCTTGATCTTACTGTTAAATATGGTTTTTAGTACTTAAAATCCCCAAAACAAATTAAGGTTTACAATTTTTTTCTGATTTTTCGTACAGTATTGTTTAACACTAATTTTTGTTTTGTTTTTCAGGTAAGAATAAAATCCAGTGCTGCCAACACTCTAGCTTTGGTAAGATATTTAAAATGTTACTAACAAATTTGCATATTCGGAAAACTGCGTAGATTGTTTGTGATTATATAATTGTGAAATTAGACTCAGGGATCGTGAACTTGATTGGTGCACTTATGTTGAACTTGGTTTCAATATTTATAAAACTTGGTATACAATTTAATTTTGTAATAGCTCTGTGTACAACTGTTTTGAAATGGCGACAACTCACATTTTAAAAACTCACATTTTTTATTTCATTACGTTTTCTTAATTTTCCACTATCCTAGTTAACCTTAAAGTTTACATTTAGCGACAACAGTTCATTTCGAGTTAATGACCAAATCTGAAAATCTTATTTGGAAGAATTTTTGCTACTTTTCTATTTTTGCGATATCATTCGAATCTGATTTCTGACAATAAAAGAACCCTTTCATACCTGATTTCTGAGAACAGAACAATACAGTCAATCCTGATTTTTGAGAATATTACAACGTATTTTAATCTGATTTCTGAGCATACAATAATCCATTCGAAACTAATTTTGAGAATATAACAAAAAAGTCGATCCTGGTTTCTGAGAATTTCTGAAAATAGAATTATCCTTCAAAACTGATTTCTGAGAATAAAACATAGTCTATCCTGGTTTCTGAAAGTAGAACAACGGCATTCGAACTTGATTTCTCAGAATGGAACAGCACAGTTGAATATGATTTCTGAGAATATAACAACACAGTCGAATATGATTTCTGAGAATAGAACGACACAATCGAATATGATTTATGAGAATAGAACAACACAGTAGAATATGATTTATGAGAATAGAACAGCACAGTCGAATATTATTTCTGAGAATAGAACAACACAGTCGAATATTATTTCTGAGAATAGAACGACACAATCGAATCTGATTTCTGAGAATAGAACAACACAGTCGAATATGATTTCTGAGAATAGAACAACACAGTCGAATATGATTTCTGAGAATAGAACGACACAATCGAATATGATTTCTGAGAATAGAACGACACAATCGAATATGATTTATGAGAATAGAACAGAATAGAACAACACAGTCGAATCTGATTTCTGAGAATAGAACAACACAGTCGAATATGATTTCTGAGAATAGAACGACACAATCGAATATGATTTATGAGAATAGAACAGAATAGAACAACACAGTCGAATATTATTTCTGAGAATAGAACAACACAGTCGAATCTGATTTCTGAGAATAGAACAACACAGTCGAATATTATTTCTGAGAATAGAACAACACAGTCGAATATGATGTCTGAGAATAGAACAACACAATCGAATATTATTTCTGAGAATAGAACAACACAGTCGAATATTATTTCTGAGAATAGAACAACACAGTCGAATATTATTTCTGAGAATAGAACAACACAGTCGAATATGATTTCTGAGAATAGAACAACACAGTCGAATATGATTTCTGAGAATAGAACAACACAGTCGAATATGATTTCTGAGAATAAAACAACACAGTCGAATATGATTTCTGAGAATAGAACAACACAGTCGAGTATGAATTCTGAGAATAGAACAACACAGTCGAGTATGAATTCTGAGAATAGAACAACACAGTCGAATATGATTTCTGAGAATAAAACAACAGTCCAATATGATTTCTGAGAGTATAATAACACAGTCGAATATGATTTCTAAGAATAGAACAACACAAGCGATCCTGATTTTTGGCAATAAAACAACCCATTCCAATCTAATTTTTGAGCTGGATGTAACAATACATTTTTGGGATGTAACAATACATCCCAACCTGATTTTGGGGAAAAGAACAACTGATTTCTGGGAAGAGGAACAACATCCTAACCTGATTTCAGAGATTAGAAAACGTTCCAACTTGATTTATAAAAACAGATCAGCACACGTTCTGTTTAAGCACAGTTTCGACAGTAAGTTCCGTAATTACTCACTAAGTACATTTGTACGAAATCGTTAAACCGAATTTATGACTTTTTTGATTACAAAATCAAATGTTTGAAATAGTATTGTTTTGAGATACGGTAAAATAAGTAGAAAGGAGAATTTTAAACTCTTTTGAACCTGAGAACGTAAATCATTAAAATTTCAAGTCTGATTATCTTTTCGCGATCAACATATTTTGTGCATACAGCAAGAACGGTAATTGATTATAAGATTCCCCGCCTTCGTACTTAGTGCATAAAGTAGGCGGAACGAATTATAAATTTTACTACGAGTTTTATTGCAGCCACGTAAAATAGGAGGAAGCGCATTTCCATTTCATTCGCAACAACACTTATCTATTGAAACCTATATTTAAAGTACAATCTGCACAGTAATTGCGGTCTAAAGTAGTTTGTTCGGCTGTTGCATAAATTATTATTAGAATAGATTGGACAGCATCTTTATCTGTAATACGATCGTACAAATTGTTGACTTTAAGTTTGCGAGCGCTTTAAATTGGCGCGCGAATAATAACCTCTTAAGTTATTGTTTAAAATTCATTATCTTTTAATGTTGTATTTCGTTTCATTTTCAGCTGTAAAAAGGAACTTGTTTTGATAAGTGAACAAATACATTTGTTCGTACGCTGCCTAAATTCTCAAAATCGGTTTGTCAGTTTTTGCTCGTCATTTTAGTCGCTTCTGAAAAATAATTAGTCAGTTTATCAAATTTAGAAAAAAATTATGTTTGATTTGAGAGTGAATCGAACACAAGAAACCCGGCAGTGGTATAAATTTATATTTGTTATTTTTAAAGTGAAAACGTCTTTAGGCAGACCGAAAAATTTTTAAAATAGGAAGAAATTCAAACTCGCCATAGAACGAATAACATGTGAAAAATCGTACGTTTGACATTAGAACACATAATTATTATTCATGAAATGAATTAAAGTCTACCAGTGAGCTGACTGTTTCTAGTGCATTCGTGGCTTAATGCCTTGATTTCTGCTTACGCAACTTAGGGACGTAAGTTTAAAATCGGATATTGTTTAAAATTATGTATATACGTAAATTTAATGATTATTAATTAAATTATATTAGTTGTAGTTAATATAATTAAATTATTTTCATGCTTGTCAATAAGAACCTGCTTTATTGAAATTATATATATTGGGTGAATGAGTACCTAAAGGTTCGTCAGAACACCAGGGAACTCCCTGGCATAATACTTCTCCGTTTTAATGCTTTATAATAAAATAAAACCGACTTAAAACCGATAAAAGCTCTGTAAAAAAAAATCCAGGAACAGTATGACGTGAGAGTGCAGCACAGTGCAGGCGTGTGTTACTAAAACAGCTGATTGCTAAAAAAAAAATTTTTGAAAGTAATATTTATATTATTGTTGTGTCCAAGACTTAAATAATTATTGATCTAATCAGTTTTGATAGTAGAATCGGTAAGACAATGTAGGCCTGTTCTGATATGTAAATGTTATTAAATAAAAGGCTCTGTTTTTAGTAAATACTGCAGACTAATTTAGGTATGCAATGTAAAATCCGGAGTAGGTTTTTTTGTAAATATTTCACTAAGGTTCAATATTAGAATTCATTCATTCATTAATCTTATAGGTTATAATTTTATTTAAGAAAATAGAACAAAGTAAGGTTTATTTTATTGCTTTTAGAAGTATTAAATTTAACAGTAACGTCTATTTTAACAGGTGTTTAACTTTTTCTAAATATGTCCCAAACGTTATTTTCTTTGGGGTATATATTTGCACAAAATTGTTTTTGAACCGATTGTGAGAAAATCCGATTTGCAACAGTTCTTTGATCAAAGAAAGGCGTTTAGAAAATCAGAAATTTAAAAAACGGTTTAACGATATTGGGAAATTAGACCAAAATGACAGATTTTGTAACTCGGCCCCCTCTGATATAAACAGGCAGAGAGACATCAAAATAATTTTTTTTGCCTCTAGTCCGCCATGTTTTAGTGTGAATAATCTATAAGCCCATCAAAAAATAAAGTACAGGAAACGCAGGAAGAAGGGAAGGACTTAAAACTTCCAGAGATGCCGGGACATTAGCACTCTTTTTAGTAAATAAAACTTCGCATTAAAAACTTTTATATTATCCCTTCACCTCTTCCATCCAAAGTCAATAGGGTGACACCTAAGCTGCGTTCCATGTTGTAGCCTACGCCATTGCATATAAACTTACTATATAACACTTATGGATGTTATGTGAGAGCTCGCTGCTGGTGACATCTTGCGGAAGAGTGTTCAACTAATAGGAAGAGTTAAATAGTGCTGCCTATTTCCTTAAAGTATTTCCGCTGTCCTTGCAGTTTGCAGCGCTCGTAGCGGCAGATAGTCTAACTACTTGGATTTCAGGCTCTGATATCGAGCACACTTTTTATAATTATAGCTGTACTTCTACTGGCTTTAAAAATAATAACAAAACACGCGCACTCACGTGCACACGCGCTTTTTAATATTAACATTTTTAGAGCTGGTTATGATGTATTTTCCGTGATGCGTGTGCACAAATTTATGTGGATTTATAATAGTATATTTAGCGCGTCGCAAGTCTCATATTAAATTAATTATAATTAAAATTTCCTGTGTTCGAACCGGGGACCTTGCGCGTGTGAGGCGCACGTGATAACCACTACACTGCGGAAACTACGAAGACGTTTGACCGTTTTAAATATACGAAATGAATCGTTAATTTAATTTTAATAAATATGTAATAGTAAACGATCATTTGTTTTATATTAATTCGTGGCGGTCAGCTGATTTCATTGAACAGCTGATAGGCTATAATACATTTTAGGTTATGTTGTTAGAAACTAGGTACGTTAATTTGTTTTGCTTCGAACAAATTATCGTAATTAAAATTAAAAAGAACGATAAAACATTATACATGATTCTTATTTTTTGTTTCAATAACAGGAGTTGTTTTTTTTTATTTAAAATTACATGAAATCGATTAAAATTTCAAGATCGATTTTTCACGATCTTTACGCTTCACCGGACTTTCTCTATATTTCTTGAAAGCGGTGAGAAAGTAAGTGGTACGTGATTTTTTAAACAAATGCATTTATTTTTTTAAAAACCTTAAATAATATTACACGAAAACGAAAACCGTGCTGTCATATACAAATAGTTGTTTTTACTACCCTAATTTCTCAGACGATAATATTACTTAGTAACCTACCAAACGAATCGCACAAATTTACACTTTCCAGCGTGACAAGCAGGATTGTACTGCAGTATAAAATATTTACAGTGGTATAATGTAAAAGTCAGCCTTGCAGGATGAAAGTTAAACTGCCAGATGGGACCGACAGTGTCGCACAGAATTAAACATTTACTCCGCGTGTCCTGTGACTCCAGCGGGCAGCGCGCTGGGCGTGAAATGAGATTCCGCTATTCCTTACGCCTGCGCTGCTGTTTGCATTTATTTTGTCCGGGCTTCGTGTCAAGCTTCGACCACGCGAACGCGTACAAGTTGTTTTAGGCGACCACGCAAACGCTAAGTTATACAAGTGGTATCAAAGGTTATTTCAAAGGTTATTTGCTAAATATCAAAGGTTATTTGCTAAGGTTATACAATATCAAAGGTTATTTGCTAAGGTTACAATACCAAAGGTTATTTGCTAAGGTTATACAATATCAAAGGTTATTTGCTAAGGTTATACACAATATCAAAGGTTATTTGCTAAGGTTATACAATATCAAAGGTTATTTGCTAAGGTTATACAATATCAAAGGTTATTTGCTAATTATACAATATCAAAGGTTATTTGCTAAGGTTATACAATATAAAGGTTATTTGCTAGGTTTATACAATATCAAAGGTTATTTGCTAAGGTTACTAAGGTTATTTGCAATATCAAAGGTTATTTGCTAAGGTTACAATATCAAAGGTTATTTGCTACAATATCAAAGGTTATTTATAAAGGTTATACAATATCAAAGGTTATTTGCTAAGGTTATACAATATCAAAGGTTATTTGCTAAGGTTATACAATATCAAAGGTTATTTGCTAAGGTTATACAATATCAAAGGTTATTTGCTAAGGTTATACAATATCAAAGGTTATTTGCTAAGGTTATACAATATCAAAGGTTATTTGCTATTTGCTAAGGTTATACAATATCAAAGGTTATTTGCTAAGGTTATACAATATCAAAGTTATTTGCTAAGGTTATACAATATCAAAGGTTATTTGCTAAGGTTATACAATATCAAAGGTTATTTGCTAAGGTTATACAATATCAAAGGTTATTTGCTAAGGTTATACAATATCAAAGGTTATTTGCTAAGGTTATACAATATCAAAGGTTATTTCTTGTTGGGGCGTACTGATATAAATCGCATACGTTGGTGGCAAAAATTTAACGTACAAAGACAGTTCGAAACGGTCACTTCGCAGTGATAATTAGTATCAAGGAGTACTCACCGAAAGGACAACTGATCAAGGGATAACTGACAGAAAAACTCACTGCAGGGACAAATAGCTTGAAAGACAATTCACCTCAAAGGCAACTAGCAGTATAAACTAATATACCATTATCCACAGTGATAACGGGGCAACAGGAAAAGTGACCGTTGTAACAACTAGCATTAGGGACAACTCACGCAAAGAAAACTCACAGGAAGAACAACTGACCACAAAGACAACAGGCTGTTTGGACAACCTTCCCCAAGGTCAACTTATTGCCGAGACAATGAGCAGGATACTATAAACTATCCACAGGGATAATGTCAGTGACATTACGGACAACTTTCCTCAATGATAACTCACCGCTGAGGCAACTAACTATAGGCCTATTTAAAACTATCCACAGGGAAAAGTAGCACTAAAGACAACTCTCCTCAATGACAACTCATAGCTGGGTCAACTGGTTGCTAGGACAATTTTCTTCAAGAACAACTGGTTGCGAGGACAATTTTCTTCAAGGACAACTGGTTACGAGGACAATTATTTTCAAGGCCAACTGGTTACGAAGACAATTATTTTCAAGGACAACTGGTTAC